>JANZLQ010000079.1:61991721-62002288 GCA_026212715.1 Elanus axillaris | reverse complement strand
GAGACGCCAGCTTCTCAAGGAGTATGCCATGAGAGACAGTGTCAAAGGCCTTGCTGAAGTCAAGGTAGACAACATCCCCAGCCCTTCCCTCATCCACAAGGCAGGTCACCTGCTCATAGAAGGAGATCAAGTTGGTCAAGCAGGACCTGCCCTTCGTACCCCCATGCTGACTGGGCCTGATTCCCTTTTTGTCCTGGAGTTGCCATGCAAGTGCTCTCAAGACAAACTGTTCCATAATCTTCCCCAGTACCAAGGTCAGGCTGACAGGTCTGTAGTTCCCCAGCTCATACCTCCAACCCTTCTTGTAAATGGGCATCACATTGGCAAGCTTCCAGTCAACTGCGACCTCCCCTGTTGACCAGGATTGCTGATAGATGATGGAGAGAGGCTTGGCAAGCACCTCTGCCAGCTCCCTCAGTACTCCTGGATGGATCCCATCTGGTCCCATGGATTTGTGAGTGTCCAGACGGCGTAGTAGGTCACTATTTCCTCCTGGATTAAGGGGGGTATATGCTGCTCTTCATCCTCGCCTTCCAGCTCAGTGGGAGTACATTTTCAATAAAGAAAATATTGTATCATGGTTATTCTGATGAGGTTGTAAAGGTTTTCTGGTGCTTTCTAAATCCTTGCTGTTACCTACACTATTGATAATGGGAAAGAATAACACAACTGGACTAGCCTGTCACTTTGTAACTGAATTCTCCTTCAAGAGTTCAGAGGGAGCTTTAAGCACTTAAGATCTAAATGAGGGGCTTTTGGAAATACTCAGAATATGACGGTAACAGATGAAAATCTCTGGCTAACAGAGGCGTTCATCGCTACTGCAAACCCCATTCTGTCTGTGTTTCTGTCCTGAACATGTCTGCATGGATGATGCTTTGACTCTACTGTTTCTACACCCACATGGCTGTAATGGACTTCACCAGCTTCATTTTCACAGTACACCTAAACTGCAACAGGAAGTTGTTGCATGAAGAACACGAAGCTTAGCCACCTTCCTCTCCAGTGACCCACCTGCACATAATGAGTTTGAGGGTACGGGAGTCAAGAAGTGCTGAGCTGATGGCAAGCTCTGCAAGGGCTATGCCTGTCCAGCCACTACCAGCAGCTGCATTGCTAGGAGACTGAAGTCCTTCCCTCAGGGAGAGCACAAACTGAAGGCACTTTCTAACCAACACTGTTTTTTAAAAGGACTCAAGTTTTAAAACTTTTATCCTATAAATTTTGATTGAAATCAGACAACAGGTTCAAAAGCTGTGAGGGGGAAACAGATATGTATGATCACGTAGGCCCCATTTCTTTATGAAAACAGGAAAAAAAACCCCAAACCTCCAACTCACATATAAATAGTTATATATTCAAATGAGGGCCCCAAAGCACTTCTTCCTGCCCAGCATTCTGCATCTGTTCGCTTGATTAACACCCAGTAAAACACCTGTGAATATATGTAAAGCAAGTGGCATTTCAGGAAAGCAGTGAACTTAAACTCACAGTCACAAGTATGCTTACGTATTTTATATTTTCCAAGTATCAAAACTTTTCATAAAAGTACTGCACAAGGAGATGAGCAGTCTTTTTTTGGGGACATGGTGGGAGACAGCAGAAATTAAACTTTTCATGTATTCTGTTTCAGGAAGTAGATTAATTTTGCCTTCCAGATTTTTTTTTTTTTTAATATATTATATAATGAATGAAACAGTGGCCTGAGTATCTAATCTTTTTGTAGGACTGCATGAACAGATGGATCAGAAATGTTAATTATGTAAAAAAGTCTTAAAACTTTTATTCATACTCACTTTGCAGGGGATAAGCAATGCTCTAAATCATCATCTCTAAAATCCTTCTTCTACTTCATGGAACAAGCCACTGAGCTTCTAGCTGGTACAATCCCTACCTTATTATGACTTAATCTCCGATTCCTGCTTGGTTGCCATAAATAGCCATATATTAGCTCAGCTGCATCTCAGCATGCATACCTTTTCATGACTGTGGTATTCCTAGTGGCAGTTACTTCACCACAAGCCACATCTACTTGCAAAATGCAATCCTATGGAAAGAAATATGATTAGGCTGTGAGAATTATACACCATATAGAGACGCCACTCTCACTAAAGATACTGTATAGCATATAGCTTACCAACGTATGCTCCAATAATTTGAGCATTTAAATGCATTACAGCATTTAAAACTTGAAAATGTTTATTATATAATCTCCAACAGAACACCTTAACTGTCTTTTTATCCAGCTATAACTTCCTAACGAATAAAGATGGTCTAATATCCCAAACTAATCCCCCCACTAAAATCTGCCTAATATTGGAAAGGGTAATTTCAGTATTTGTGGGATGGACTTTTCAAATACTGTTGGATTAGAAAGGGAAAAAAACCTGAGCACTCTTTAACTACTCTTCTTTTCTGCGCAATTCCTAGGATTATTGTACTTTCATGGGACACGTCAGTCCGGTACAAATATTCCAAAAGGGAGAGACTACTTTTGATGGCAGTTATTCAAAGGGCTCTGAAACTCTCTAGGGGAATTGCATAGTTACCACTGTACTTTTACCCTGAAGAGCATTCCAAGGACACTTAAGATCAAAATCCCGAACAGCAACAGGGAAAGAAGAGGTATTTGTTTATTGGTAACGTTTGCCAAATCTCAATTTCACGATCTCTGTGTTAAAGTACAGTCAAGAAAACTACTCTCTCACAATGTTAGAGACAACCAGCAAAAAATGTGGAAAGGGCTGAAAGTACGTAAAAACATAAATGGATGTAGAGCTGGGTATCTCTTGGCCTGTACATGAAAATATGCTTTTCTGTATGACACTACCCTAGTATTAAAGTAATTTATCTCCCACTTTTTTCCCAGGTGTATATTTCTGCATATCTCAATACTCTTAAGTACAAGATGGGGAAAAGGATTATTTTTATTTTACCATGTCTATTTGGTTTATGACCTGTTCGCAAACTAGCTAGTCTATCATAACTTTTTGCCCATTACCACAGCTTCTTTGTTTTATTTGGAGACTGGTAGAAGGTAAGACACTACAAAGATGACATGATGGGATGCCAGATGAAAAAACATGTCATACAGTAGGACATATACAGGAGCCAAGTATAGTGCAAGAGAATGAAGTAGTGTAGCTAATTAGGAATATCTGTAAAGTTTCAGACCCACTATTTACAAATTAAAATACTGAGGAAAGGCAAAACACAAGAGCTTAATAGCAGTTATAGGCCATGTTTGTTAGGGCAGTTTTGTCACAAGATCTGTTGCATGAGGCAGGAAACATTGGAATGTCAGATTTCAAGAAGGTTGCTGGGAACTTTCAGATCCTCTCTGAGTTGATAAACACTGGATAAAATACCTCTATCTGAGTTTAAGAATTAAATATAAAATGTGAAGTTGGAAGTCTAAATTATTATTTATGTGCTTAAATATAAATAAGCTGATGAATGGATGTAATCAAATGCAAATCTAATACATTACATCCTCACACCAGTATTTTTTAGTAAATAATTCTGCTGTGGGAGGATGGCATGATATGTACATTGCTGTTTCACAATACACTAAATCCAACCTACTTATACTGAATTTTTTTGTCCTTAATATGTACTTTTTAATTTAGTTGAACATTGATTTCCATACATTTCTGAATGTATCTAGATACTGAATGCGACAGGATACTTGTTCCTCTGTCTGAAGTTCTGAGAGTAGGTATGGATGACATGCCTCATTCCTTTTTCATTTATTACACTTACTCAGTTAAAGATGAACTAGCCAAAAAAGTAATACTGGAAGATGGCAGTAAATCCACAGACCATGAAAACAAAATTTCACAAATGGTCTAATATGCACAAAAATCTTAGTCTTGGATGCATTAGAATTATTTTTAATTGGTCAATATTTGGTCAATATAATAATTAACAACTAAAGTCCAGATTCACCGAACCAAACTTTTGCTTTAAAATAGCAGCCAAAACCCACAGTTATCCCACTATTTTTAATATGTGCCAAAAATAACACTATAATTAATCATTTGATAACTATAATCTATTCACTTCCTTGAAGGCATTACTTGCCTACAGAGAATATAGTTGGATCCAAAGGCAAACAAAACCAACTTCTGAAACATTTCTTCCCTAGTATCCAGATACACATATCACTGGGGTATATGAGCCTCTGTGGCTGATGCTTCTACTGTAACAAGAAAGGCTATTTTACCTTTAAGGTCTTGTCCAGTTCTGAATTGGTAAGGTATTTTACAAATGAGCTGTATTTTTTTCCAGTTCAGAGGAAGTTAAACTCTGAAAACTTTAAATTGCTTGTGAATTACAGAAGGCATATTGACATCACCAGAAAACAAATCGCTCTTAAAAAACCTGATGGTTTAAGAACTCATTCTTTAAAGTCTGTTCCAATAAATTTGTAAAGAAAAATAAATCCAGTAATAAAGTGGAATAAGGCACATGAAAGAAACGTTGTGACACAAGATGGAATACCTTTTTTCTTAAAATGTTCTAAAGATCATGTGATTGTTCAACTAGGCTTAGAACTGACCTAAGATTCCACCAAATAACTGTTGTGTCAAGCCCAACAACTTGTGAAGGCCATGCAAACTTTCTGTTAGAGTTATATCTATATGATAAACATAGGTAAATGATTTAATCCTCAGCTACTGATAGTGTTAAAAATGTGTCTGTATTTCAGAGCAAGTATCAAAGACCATTTGCTAGTGGCCGAAATTAAAAATTTAATAAGCACTATACAAAAATCATGAAATCAGGAGCTAGATTTCATTGCAAATGGAAAGAGTTAAAGTCATCTCTTTTCATCTCAGTAAGAATTATTTGTTTTCCTGAAGGGGATAAGCTGTCACCTGTCATATTAAAGTAACCCAATTAAAATGAGACAATATGAAATAATAAAATCTAAACCAATTGCTTCAGACAATTGAAAATATGAAGCCATGCTACCTTAGGAAAAAAAAAAACAACCTTCAACATTTTTTTTAAAATTAATGAATAAAGTAATTCTGTAAAATTAAAAGTTGTCATATAAGAAGACTACAGATCCTCCTTTTGAGAGATTAACTAAGCTAACTAAAACTAGAAATTCAGATAACTGAATTTGAGACTCAAGTATACTCAGTTTCACTATAGCTTTCCAGTGGTTGAATATCTTTAAGATTCAGGCAATTATTTTAATAAGTTCTCAACAGAAAAAGAGTTACTGCCTAAATAAGGCAAAATACTTATTTTCATACCATTTTTCCATACTCATCTTTAAAAACAGTAGTAAATTCTGAAGGTAATCTAGGAATATCAATTTAGCCAGCTTTAAAAGTAGGGTAATAAACACTCCTTCCTTCTGTTAATATTTTTATATGCTTTATAATATAAGTGGATCAGACACTTAAAAATAGTTACGAGTTTCCAAAAAAAATTGTTCATTCCTTTTTTTAGATGCTGTGCTTGGTTCTATCTACTCCTTTATGCGCTCCATTTTGCTAATTCCATGGAGTGAGTCACACAGGGAAAATTACTGCGTTTCTTAACAGCTACTGACCAGTAGCTTTTACTGGAAATATTATTGTATTTTTAAATGGTTGAAATAAAAATTATCATAAATCATTCTGCTAGAGTTAATCCAGTCATACAAAAATATCAAGCATCATGTATCCAGTTAAGGTTTCAGCAGACAATACTGAATATTAGCATAAAAATTGTCATTTAGCATAGTGTACAAGTGAAACCTAACTATTTCTATTTTAATAACATGAAACTACAATAAGCTGTAAATAATATTTGTTGACCAACATTCTTCAGCTTTGTAATTGTCAGCTTTCAACATTTTTAGTGGTTCTTCTCTCCCCTGCCTCTACTCTTCTTTTTCCCCTGCCTACAGATACTGTGTTGAAAATATCAAACAAAACAGTAAATCTTCATGTACAGACCTGGACAATTCTTCGGTTGTCTCCGAATGCCAAATACATAGATTTCAAGTAAACCTGCTAATTTACTAGAATATTTAACACTGTCACTTCCATTCCCCATAGGAGACAAATTCCCATCCTCAGGTGAATCCATCTGTGAATGAAAGACTCTCCCCACTTAACTCAGGCCAGAATGCTTAAAAACAATAGAAGTACCGACAAATACACTTACAAAATACTTCATATATTAAACAGCATAAATAATATTTAATCAACATGTTTAATGTAATAATAATTTAAATGGTTTTTTTTCTTCATTTAAGTGGTAGAGGTGTAGGGTAATTTTTGCTGAGTCAAAGTACAGGCATGGATCAACTCTTCCCAAAGAAGAAAAGGTGGCTTTTTGTAAGCAGGTAAGAGTGCAGAGACTAGAGGAAATGCATGAACACTCAGCAGGTGTTTTATGAGTAAAAGAAGCTTCAATTTAGTTTCTCCTATTGTGACTTGAGTTTCCAAGAAGATATAAATAAGGATTATATCCAGAGACAGCACTACTTTTTGCAAGTTTATAGGATTCTTCAAGAAATAACTTGAATCTAAGTCAGCCTGAAAATGACTGGTTAAAAGATGTATTCTACTTTTAATGAGACACAGCGATTCAAAGTGGTTTCAGTCCAAAATTAAAAAAAAACCAGGTAGTGCATCCAAAGGACAGAGGTATGAAATCACAACTTCATTTACAGATCGTACGCTGAGGACAGAAGAGCAAAAAGCAGGCCTTGGCAAGAGTCCCCATTTCAAAGATACAAAAGTTTAGTTTGAATCAGTTGCAGTAATATAAAGATGAGTATATTAGTGATCCAAAACCACATGTTAAATGATCTCATTATTCTGGAACAATAGATTAAAGTCCCAACAGGACACTCACCTGTCTAGGACACCCAAAGTGATCAATGACAGTCTACATTAGCTCATGTGGTTAAATTATCTTGCCTGTGCAGAAATTTTGCATGCAGAAGTATCATAACTGTTCTGTGGAAGACTACAGAGCACATTAGTGGTGAGAAATGTAATTTACATATACAGATACATATCTAACCTACCCGTCAGGTGTGTTGTCAGGCTTAGCTGACTAGTGTATCTGGAGAACATTTGGCTTTTCACATGGAAACATTACAGAAAGTCAGAGTACTGCTAATATAAATTATAACAAATAAACCCCTGCCCTATTTGCAAACACTAGAAATATTTTCATCTCTTCCCTGATACTCACATGCTGAATGCTGGTTAAGTGCCACTGGGCAGATAAGGTTTTAGAAATATAAAGGAAATGGCAATAGATACCTTAGAATCAAACTCTTTGTTTCATTCAGTATCTTACCATATCTTACTACACTCATCCTAACTTGAGCAATAAACTTCAACAATGCCTGAAGGAAAGTAACACCTGTCACCGAGGATAAGAAAATGGGGAAAAAGGTGAGCTTTCATACTTAGCAGTACTGTGAAAATCTACTGGTCATGGAGGATTAAACAAAATTCTTTGATATTAAAAACATTTCTTCTTAGTTTAAGAAATCACAATTTTTCCCCCCAAATTGAGGTTCAAATCCAGATTTCAAAGGAAGAACTGAGATATTCCTCTACAGTTTTATGTTAAAGTCTTAAGTATAAAGTATATAAAAAATAGTTAAACACTGTGCTGAAAAGCTGTTCAGAAAGATGCTTTTTTTATTCTCCCACTATAAAATACACAAAATTTTCTATAACAAGCAAACGGGTAAATATCTGCATGAAACATTTAATTCTGGTTTGGGTTAAAAGGGAAGAATTTTGCCAGGTGAAGAGCACAGCACTGGTCAGACTCAGTTCTCCATGATACCTTAGTGCACTGAGGTGACTCATCATGTCCTAAGAACATAAAGAAAACTTTGTTTCATGCATTAGCACTGAGATCTTAATTTTCCATCAGTTTTCTTCATAGTTACATATTGTTCTAGTCTCACAAATGGAAGCACCTGCATAACAATGGAAAGCCAACCATTTTTCACTGGCTGAAAACCATGTGGGGTTCTATGAAATGCACAAATAAACAATTTAGTATCATTATTTTAGAATACTGGCAAAACCAGAAGACAGAAGCTTATTGACAATTGCATTCATTCAGGGATTTACTAAGATGCTTTTCAAAAAGCTAGTTAGTCATCCAGTTAATCTGAGGCAAAAGATAACATGTATAACCATGTATCTATCCACATCATTTTGCAATAGATGGAGAATATAGAACAATAATGACCAAATCAAGTAAATATAGTGGAAATAAAAAGAAACCAAGAAAGGATTTTTTTTTTCTTTATTCACTGCCTTGGTAACCAAATTAAATCTCATTCAATCTTCATAGGCCGAAAGTTGGCAGAAAAGGATGGACAGTCATAGGTTACATTTTTTATTCTGAAAAGTTAGTGTATTCATCTGTGGGTTAATTTCAAATCTTTACCAGTTTAAAGACAGATATTCTTGAACACCGGATTTTCACTTCTGTTTTTGCTATGGTAAAGCTAAATGGCATGTGCAATATTTGTTTACACAATTAGGCAAGCCAAAATTTAATACCATGTTTATCTTTATTTGGTTTGACACGAAAAAGGCAGATAAAATATAATGGAAAGGAAAGCTAGGTTGTATAATTCAGCAGTAAATGTTTCTAAAATTGTTTTCAGTGTGAATGGCAGTAAGCTGCATATTGTTAATACATAATTTATGTTGTACAGTGTGTAATGTGGTAAGTAGTTATAAAATTCTACTCCTCCTTCTATTATCATCACAAATGTTTCTCACTATTGCTAGGAGTAACTTTATCCTTACCTGGGACATCACTCGCTCCAACCACTGCACCTCTTTAATTGTATATATTTTATATTTTCTTCTCTACAATCCAAACTGTTTGAAACAGCTTCAGAAAAATTACCTTTTTTTGTCTACAACATATTTTAAAGTGCCCTTTAGAGTCCATTCAGATTATAGCTACCTTTATCTGTCCTCCCATTTCTACTACCTGGGAACATATATATTTTATAGATGCTTTTTGCCAGTAGTCAGTTCCTACCTATTACTAGGAGGGTTCAGAAACTGGAATTCTAGCTACACTTCCAAAAGCTCACCAGTTCACATTCAAATCCTACTCTCAGGGCTGATGCTTTTTGGCTATTCTTTCCCTAAACCCACAGAGAGGACCAAACATGAAAAACACATCCACCCCCTTGACTGGTTACACAACAATAAAACCCTGAACATTTGAAACCATAAACTATATTTAAGAAGGGTTCATTTTTTATCCCCCCCTGACTCTTCCTCCCCATATTCCATGTGAGACAGCAGGAACTAGCACATGAAGGCTCAGTCCATGTCTCTAAGGTACAGAAAGTATCTTAAAAAAGCAATGTCTCTAAGGTACAGAAAATTATTAGTCCCACTTCCGAAATACTTGGTTCTATATGCATATAAAGGTTACAAATACTATGATGTATATGATGCTGGCCACAAAACCCCTTTGATGTGTTACATCAACACTGGGGAAACATTATATAAGATGATCAACTAATATTTGTATTAAACAAACACAATACTAATCGGATCCTATGAAAGAGATCCTTTCCTTTATTGTCATTATCATCGTTTAATGGACATCTGAAAGTAGCACGAGGGGAGGTTATACACATATAGAGAACTTTTCTTTGTGCCAATTCCTGTTCACAATATAAAAGGTTGGCATACCTTATAGGCAATGCATGGATTTGTTAAAGTTCGGAACTAAAAGAAAGGCTATGGCTGGCAACTTAAAACCCTGGCACCCATAAATGCTCCTTACAGACCTACTATAGCATGAATAAGCAAATTTGCCAATTCTCTGAGAAGAACAACAGCGTGCTAAAAATGTTTCAATTCTAAATTAAGGTCTATGATTCAGTAAGCACAAACGTAGGCATGGTATATTTGCATTCCGTTTGAATAGTAAATGTAGAACATATAATTATCTTCATATATCTTCCCAGCAAACACTCCTGCCAGTCTTCCCCAGACAATGGGTTTAGGTACTGTGGCAGACAGCAAGGGGCTGGCAAGGAGTACACTGGGGAACCAGGTAACTGCCTTTTAGAGAAGATAAATAACAAACAGTCGCTTTGTTCCAAACCCCTTTCAGCAGAATTCAGGGTTCATGTCTGAAAACCACTTAGTTAGAGGATGAACCCTGGGGGGTTAAAACATGCTTAAAATAATTTCTTAAAGTTACTGAAAACCGAAGTAGGCCAAATTCTTAAAAGACAATGGAAACAGTCTTCCTGTTAGGTGTGAACTGCAGTACCCTTTCCAACACATTTTGGTAAATCTACTGCCAAAACAAGAAGATGGAACACATTCAAGATCAGATTATTCATTTTTTCAGGTGATGTGGTTTGAAGTTGGCTCTAAAGGGGTTTTATGTAGACTAAAACTATCTTATGGAAAGGTGGACTAAAGTGGAATTTTAAGAACCCCCAACAGACGCCTTCACAGGACAGCATGCCTACTAATGGTTTATTAAAACTTAAGTGCCAAGAGCACAGGGGCAGGCTGCGCCCCGCCCCCCGCCC
>JANZLQ010000079.1:61952779-61991621 GCA_026212715.1 Elanus axillaris | reverse complement strand
GCGCCCCCCCCCGCGCTGACGACGTGCTCTCGGCTGCTGCCATTGGCTCCCCGCAGAGCAGCCCCGCCTCCAGCAAATGACAGCCGGCTGACGCCAGCACTGGCGCTGCCAGGCGCCGGGGGCTCGGCTTTCCACCAGCCTTCTCAAATCCAACTTGGAAGCACCGTGAAAAGAACGTGGCTTTAAGAACTTCGCTAACACATTTCCCAGGGAAAATCCTTTCTCAGGTTTTCCTGCAGATCAGTTACATGCAGAGGCTAACATACTCTAAGGGCAAATCTGTCAAACGACATGCACCCTATGGCAAATCCTTCAGCTTGAATGCAAGTTTTTTGGGTTTTTTTAAATCAGCTTCCATAATATGTTTGCTTCTAATATTCTCAGTATTTACCCAAGGACTCAATATTTACCCAAAGTGCAAAAGTCTTCCGGAGAAGAATTTTTGCATTAGCTAGTAATATTAATTGAGCACTAATCAAGACATTAATTCCAACATCAGGGACAAGACATGACGCAACAACCACTGGTAGAATTTATAAGCAAGTTAACTGCACGGTATTGCAAAGAAAGTTACAGAGAGATTTTTCAGTGAGCAAGGACCACAGATGCCTGTGCTTCAAAGAGGAAACGGGTGTTGTAATGATCATAAAGGGCTTTTAGTGCTGTATGATTGTCTTCCAAACAGCCACATTTCAGAGCCTGCCATACAAATTCATTTATTAAAGATTACTGAATTATCATATGAATGAGCATTTTTTCCTGTTTTCAGGTCACTTGAATATATATATAAATGAGTTCCAGGACAAACAACACAAAATCATAGGGGGGAAATATGTCTTCATTATTTCCTTCAAGTCAGGCTAAGAAAGAAATGGGAAGAAGTGTTCCTTTGATACAGGAAGAAAATACGTCTCCCTGCTCAAAAGGTTTTTTATCCTGTAAGAAAACATGGCCATAACAATAAAATTTTTACGACCTGCCTATTTTGTAAAGGCAAAAGACTGCCAAACTCATATTACTTCATCACTACTATCTCTGTAAGATTTTCATTTTTCTCACAGCCCAGTTAGTCCTCATTTGACATTAATGTAGGGAAAAACATAGCATCTGGTAGTTGCCACAGTATTTTGCAAACAAGCATTTTGAGTTTAACAATCTGTAATGTGTATTGATTACTCACCATATCCATGAATGCCTCCTAAAGGGGAAATTATTCACATGCATCATGTTCACAGATCTTCCAACATTAGTGTTTTCCTTGTCAGACAGATTTATCTGTTATGGTATTCATAGATGCATTCCAGAACAACTGCATGAGCAGTTAACAGCAGGGATTATTGCAAGAATTACTGTAATCCACAAAAATAAAAATTCCCAGGATCCGAAGAAAGACTTCTCACAGGGTTTTCTAGGTACATGTCCATCCATTTATGCATCACTTGCTACTTAAAAAAAAACAACATTAAACTAATCAGTATACAGAAACGGTTATGACAATGCCAACAGTTTGCCTTGATAAAAATCCAAGTGCTTTGACTGTGAATTAAAGCATCTTCATATGCAGCATTTTGGACAGCTGGAAAAGGTTAGTCAAAAGATAGTTTCTTGTCATCCGTGCCAAATCGGTGGTGAGGGGGAGATATGTAACTTCAGATTGCTTTGCCATGTTCAGACATGAATATTGCTTTTTCTTCTTTCTTAGACACATATTCTTCAGTGTCCAGTTTAATGCAGCTTTCCCTTCTTACAAGCCCAGGGAACAGGATGATGTCTAACAGCCATGTACAACAAACCCAAACTTCTTTCTGAATCTGACACTGGTGGGTTTATTTCTTCAACTAAGAAAGAAGGAAGGAAGTATGCTTTTTCCGCTCCATAGGACAGAACTACAGTTAGGTACCATCATGCGATATGGTCACATCGTGGTCAAATTCGGCTTTGCTGTCCAACCCCGTAATAAGGCTGCCTGCTCCCTTTAAGTAAAATGACTAAGCTATTGACAGTGTCACTGCAGAACCCAGTTCTATTTTGATGCTATACTGTACATAAAACCACGTGCATCAATCTGTACGCTGCAAAACGAAAGCAAAGCTTTAAGTCCCGCGTTACCTAAGCATTCTTTCTCTGCTGTCCTTTTTCTCCCCCAGTTCGGCTCCCAGACAGTAGTTGTCCCTCCTGGCGCTCTGCTGGGTATCCTGGGCAAGATTCCTGAGCCCACGCTAAGGAGACGGCGCACACCTCGACGCAGCGCGGGCAACAGGCTCCCGCTTCCTTCTCCCTGACCGGAATCGTCCAACCTCCCCCCGGGGCTGCCGCTACCCCGGCCCCGCAGCCGCTCCGGACACGGGCGGGCTCTGCCTGCAGCGGGCTGGGCTCGGCTGCGGTGCGGGCTCTGCCCGGCAGAGGCTGCGCCGGCGTCAAGGGGGCCCTCTAGGTGGGTTCTCCCGGCGCCGCGCGTCCCGCCCGGCCTCTCCCACCCGGGGCGGCAGGGATGCCGGGCGAGGGCGGGAGCACCGGCCGCGGGGGAGGCGGGAAGCCGGCCTTGCAGCAGCCTCTGCCCCCTGGGGGACCGGCAGCAGGGGCAGGGCGGCGGCGGGGAAAGGTGCGAGCGGGCGTTCGCGCAGCGCCCGGGGCTCGACCTCCGCCGGGATGCGAGGGATTCCCGGGCGAGCCTCCGGACTTCAGCGCGCCCAGGCCCTGCGCCGCTGGCTCGCCATCCCGGTTGAGCGGCTTCCGCGCCGCACCGAGGCTCTTTAAACTTCAAACGACCCCTCGCCCTTTTGGACAGGAAATCCTGCGGCGTGGAAGCCAACCGCAACTTCAGTGGCATTAAAACATGCGATAAGGCCGTGTACTTGGTCAGGGCGTGGGCGGACTCGGGAGCGACGTGATAAGATACCGCACGGCACATTTCTATAGGTCCCTGTTACGGAACTGAGCGCTTCAGCTCCGTTCTCTTGCTGTCGCAGCTCTGTTCTACAATACCCCAAATTAGCCCCAGCACAACTGATGCCGTTCTGGAGGAAGGATAAAACACTAAACTACTTGAATGTCACAAGGCGTTGACTGTGAAGCAGTATTTATTGCAATTCAGTAATTAACAGGAGCCCATACTGCTGCACACGTTTGCATATTACTGTACTTTCGAGAAGACTTTCAGCACCAAAATACAACAGATTCCAAAATTTAAAGGGGCTCTAGCATCCTTTGTGTCCTACTACTCTATGCAGAAGGCTGGGTTTTCTTTTTCTTTTAAATACAACCGTGACAGCAAGCAGACACTGAGGCTTACAGATAGCAAGAATGAAAATCAGCCTTTTCTCACTATGAAGCTACAAAACTAAGTATATCATCGCGCTCAACAAAGATAAACATTCAGTGTAACTTTTAAAGCGACCAGGTAGGCTGTTGTAACTGTTACACTATGTTCATGCTTTATGTAAAAAGCAGCCCCCAGCCCAGTTACTCTGGGAATATATACCAGAGACACTGGAAAAGAATACAAACAAAACTGTGAAAACCTCAAAGTTGTGTGATTAATCTGAATATGGAAAAACATTACATCTAACTAATCCAGCTGCCTATTGCTTTCTCTAGGCTAGATCCACTTACTATGAAATATTAACTACACCAAATGCTACACAAATCTGCACCACATTATTATTTCATATTGCACTTACCTAACTGCATACTTGCCCGATCATCTATGGGCACTGACACTTTGAACACCAGGCTTATTTAATGCCTTGTACTATCTCAAGACAGAACTTCGCAACACTGACCTGGCACCTAACACGTTTGAAATCCGCGAATTAGTCTATTCTGCATCTATATGCCTATCTATCTGGTTTCCTCTAGTGTTAAGTTCAGCACAAAGCATAGCACCCATTGACTCAACTAATTTCATTCAGAACCAGAGCTGCAGAAGGAGAGTGGGCGTACAAAAAGTTACTATATAGCATTACAAACCAGTTAAAGAACTTGCCAACAAAGTGGAATACACAATGTATGGGCTTTCCAGAGCTGGGAAAAATTAAAGACAGAGACTTTAACCAATAAAGAATTTTTCTTACGCTGCCAGTATAGACTGACTTGTGAAATTTTTCCAGTTCAAGCCTTAAAGAGTTTGCTAATCAGTTTACCTTGGGAAAAAAAAAAAAAAAAAAAAGCAACAGCCAAAAGCATTTTGTGGCATTAACTTCAGTGGGTTTTTGTTGGGTTTTTTTGGTTTTTTTTTTGACTGGATAATAAGCATTTTGATATGTCAGTTCCAATTCAGGTTCACCAAGTTCTTTGAAAAAGAAGTCCAAGCACAATTTATGTTCAAGAAAAAAAAAAGATAAAATTGAAAAAAGCAGTTTAAAACAGGCTTGGCTTTCATTCCTTGGTTCCGCTACCAGAACAGGGCTCTGACCATTAGAGTTTAGGCTATAGGAAGGCCTAATGCATCTTTGTCTAGGCTAATGCATCTTCGTCTAGGCTAGGCATAAAAAATCTGGAGAAGAAAAGACAGAGACACAGAGAGGAGTCTGCAAGTGATAATGGCTTTCCCCTGAGATGGCAGAATCCCAGACTCCAGTCTCTTCTACAAGGTCTCCTTGAAAATTTTCCACCAAAATTAATTAGGTAATGGACAAAGTATGTTTGTACCAGGAACTAGATTATCTGGAAGCACTTCTCGCTTCCAAATAAATAATTACATTGGATAATAGAGTGAGGATGTATCCTCTTTCTCTCTCTTACTGGTCTTGGGAATCTTGCATTTCTGACTGCCCAATGAAACATCTAAACAGGGAGGAGTGAAGACTATGTCCTATAAACCTTGGTTTTAAGCAGCCTACTGACAGTGCAAAATTGAAAACAGCTTTCCCTTCTGCTCTTCGGGAGTAGGAGAACCAAAGAAAGGACTATTTGCATATCCATTTCTTAATTTCCACATTTCTTAGTTTCCACATAGTCTTCCTCCTGCAGCACTCAGCTTTTCAATATTAGTGTTATCAGAAAATTCACTCAATAATTGGCTACGGTCTATGTCTGTTAAACTGAAGCCTTATAGATTATTTTCATTGCCTCTTCTTATAGCTGCAAATGCACTAGCAGACACCAGAAGAAGAGTTTACCTTGTGACACTGGTGGTCATGATCACAGAATCATAGAATAGTTTGAGTTGGAAGGGGCCTTTAAGGGTCATCTAGTCCAACCCCCCTGCCATGAGCAGGGACATCTTCAACTAGATGAGGTTGCCCAGAGCCCTGTCCAGCCTGTGGACAGGGGTGGGGCATCCACCACCTCTCTGGGCAACCTGTTCCAGTGTTTTGCCACCCTCATCATAAAAAATGTCTTCTTTATATCTAGCCTGAATCTACCCTCTTTTAGTTTAAAGCCATTACCCCTTATGCTATTGTTACAGGCCTCACTAAATGACGGAAGTGCTGAGAGAGGTAAGAACTGCTGTTCTACCAGTGTCAGGTTTTTAGTATAAAAGTCAACAAAACCAATCAAAATATACAATACAAACCATACAATTTATGAGAAACAAACTCCACTGGAGGCATACAGAACTACCATTTGTATGCTAAGAATGAGTACAAATTTTCTGAAGAGATCAGATTAATTTACTAAATCTTTTGATTTTTACAAAAAGGGGCAAAAAGTAGTCATGGAATCAAATATTTTGGTGACAATACAGTAACATACAGGGAAAAACATGAATCTAGGAAGGTAAAGCTAATGCTTCAAGAAATGCTGAAAAGCCACCTCTTAATAAGAGTTCACAACATTTCATCAATGTAACTGGTAAATAGTGATAATGAGCAATGATGGTTTTTTTGAGACAGTATGCAAGATGAGCTGGTGACTTCAACCAGTAGATTCCAGGCAAGTATCAACAAAAAAACCTTATCAAACTTGCTAATTGTATAAACAGTCTGAAAATTCCCTCCAAGAAATGAATGGTTTTGGAGCCTGAAATATGCTATCAGTAACAAGGAGTGTTCATTGAGATCAAGTCTCAGATATGTAATATAGGCTAATGCAAGAGGCATGTTGCTAAGAAATATTGTGCAGACAGGTAATTTCAACCTTCAGGAAGAAGGTTGAAATAAAACTTCTTTAAAAAAAAAAGAAGGGAAAACATGGCATTTTTCATGCATTTAAAAAAAACAACAAAACAGTAAAGATACTACTCAAAACAGCAGGAAAGAACTGAATTAAGATTAACAGTCACTTAAATGTTAGTATTGATTCATCTGTGATATTATGGAAATATAATGTATGGATGTAACAATTCCCCAATACTTGGGATTAATTTCTATATTTTGATCATTAGGATTCCTTTATTATTTAATAATTCTCCATTAAAACCATATAGATTAAAAAATCAACTTGATTAATGTAGTAAGAAATGCATCCCAGTGCATACAGTTAAATCTTCCAAGTGATAGATCTTTAGTCATACAACTTTTTAGGTCCACAGAAGTTATATTAGGTAATAACAGCATAGAAAGTAAAGGCAAAAATCCATCTCATCAGAATCCTCAACAGAGTGAGCAGATAAGCCCAATAAGCTCCTTACCACATTTTAGACTGCTTTACTCACAGACAGGTATTATATGAGTGTATGTCAAGCCAAGTAACTTAGCTTTTTGTCCTGTTTCCTTCCTCTACCATCCACCCTGCATGGAAATCACCTCACTATTGGACCCCCTTCCAGATTAAGTAAACTATTCCTTCAGGGAGAAAACCTGTGCAACTCTAGAAGCACTTTGCCACAAGCAGTCCAGGTAACAGTAGGTTTATTTCTCTCTGTTCTTCCTATACAGTCTTGTTGCATCTCTACAGGCCCTCCACCCTCAGATATCTTCATGGCAAATCATGAGGCAAGCCACATGCATTCTGGTGTCATGCTATAGAAACAACATTCTAGTGGGCTCTGACAGAGCCTCACATTTTCAGATGCTTTGAACTGAAAAATAACAGAGAAAAATTGTTTCTCTGTACCCAGAGAAGGTCTAAATGAGTGCTGTGCAGTGTGGATATAACCCACTGCACATCACTTGCCCTCAGGTCTTGAGAGCTTAAAGCCATAATTATCTCACTGAAATTAATACTAAAACTTAAAAAACTTTAAAAAGCATATAATTTACTTTTGAGCAACAATCATCAATTAGGTAATGTTACTAAGAGCTTGTGGCTATCCCTTAAGAAGAAAAAGAGCCTAGTTGTCAAGTATATTTTGTTCTGAAAATGATGTGCTCAACTCTAAATGTAATTTGAGCAGAACATTCTTCATCCAAGCCCCAGCCCTTTTTGAAGTCCAAAGAATCTTCAGGTTAAGAACTCTGAAAAACTAATAATTTATGTGTCTTCTATTAACTTCTTAGCTTGTTCTGTCTCTCACTCTTTCCCCCCTTCAATTAAAGCAAGAGATGGTTTCAGGTAATCTCATTCTAAAATGTAAGATCTCCTCAGGTGTATCAAAAATAATTATTTTTCCTCATCTCAATTGGTAAATTTCAGTTCTTGCTGTGCTTTTGCCGTGCCATTTATTTCTTATAATTGACATAAAAGGATCCTTAAAGTTGCACAGATTTAAACTGGAATAGATGGAGTGGTGTGGAAAGGAATGCCAGCACATCTCAGGGAGATTAAACTATCCTTTTTTCTCATTTGAAGAGAAATAGTCCTGCTCCCCTTGATACTACTGACTGGTGATGCCTGAAGAAAAGTAACTGTCCTGGACAGCAATCTATCTCCCTAGATTAGGTAGCACTGGTTATGCTCACAGACTCATCTCTTCCCTATTGCATAAGATAGGATTCAGATGCTTTAAAGATCATTCCACAAATATAAACAGAAGTTTTACATGTATGCAAAAGAAATGTAAATAGGAGCTGCAGATCATTGTTCTCTCCTTTCCATTTGACCCCTTTCCCTGCCCACCTACTGACCCACAAATCTCCTTTTCCTTAAGAAAAGCAGGAAAAGAAGCAACTAGTTTGCTGAGAGAATAGGGGTTTAACATATTAAAATGGAGATTACTTTAAATTCATATTTATGAAGTAATTTTGCCTCCTATGTCCCAGCTATCTTATTTCTGGTTAGAAGCAGAGCTTGAGCTCTCTGTAAGGAGCCATGTTATTCAGTTCATTGCTATGGAATATGTGGCTGGCACCGCATTGGTAGTTTGCATCTATACATGCTGTGGAACAGGAAGTGACTTTCGGTAACCACAAATTCTAAATTTTTACCTCAGTGAAAATATTAGGTACAACTGAAATTCCCAGAAACAGTTTGGCAGAAGTTGTTTAAGAAAACCAATTGTCTGTTTCAACAACTGTAAAACTGAAACATTGAGAAAATGATGACAGCTTTTTATTTATACAGTGGTAACAAACTGAAGTCAGGTTAAATATACTTCCAGTGAACAGTCTTGACCTATTCTATAACAGGGAGATTACTGTCTATTATTTTTAGTCATAGTCTATTACAACATAGTTCAGAGTACTTGAATCTTAAATGGCACGGTGGAATGAAATTTTACTTGTTCATACTTCATTAAAAAACAGAGAAATTAAATTTATTCCAGTAAATATTAGTTATTGTGGTAAGTTACAATATTATATTCCTTCTGGAAGAAGAAGCTTAAAGTGAAACTTTATATATTTATATAAGCACTTTGTCTTCAATTTAGTAAGTGATGCTAAAATAGGGATTATTTATTTTGCTCACAAACTTATCTGATAAAACTGGTTTCTATTCTCAGTTCTTTTTTCCCAAACCTGCGTCCACTAAGAATGCTGTGAAGATGGCATGTGAGCCTACGAAATTGAGTTAACAGAGCGGTGCTTGCTAGCAGCCCATAATTAGGTTAATTGAAAAGAAGTGTTGTTGACTTCTGGAAAAAATTCTACTCTTCCCTTTACAAGATTATATTGACATAAGTATTCAAAATTAGCTGAGAATCTTACATGAGAAAATATAAAACTTTTCAGAAACTGAAGAGTATCAACATGAAAGGGCATAAGTATTCACCAGGAATAACTTCTTTTTTTGTTTTAATCACAAAGTATGCCTTTACTATGCACACTGGAAACTCAGCTATACTCCATTTGTATCAGCTTTACCATCTCTACAAGATTGTGGAGAAAAGGTAGCCTATAACTTATTTGGGGTTTCGCCTGACATCAAAAAAACCTCAAACAATCCCCGCCCCCCCCACCCGTTAATATTTGCATTTTACTTGCTACTAATTTGCGTATTAGCCTAGTGAAGATGGTTTCTTTCTATATTGCCAAGAATCTTATGTATTCTGAACACAACTACATTTTGTAAAAGGAACTATAACTACCCGTATTGAACAATGCAGAAGTGACTTACAAAAGGAAATGGAGAAAAAGGACTTTTTATTGACAATTCCTATGGAATCTTACTTAGACATACTTTTTTTTCCCACTTTACTCTCTAGGTGGCATCTTTTCTTGGGTGGAGAATGGGAAGTGATAGAATGGGAGACAGGAATTATAAGGAACAATGCCTTGAGACATTTTTTTCTAAATTGTCATTTCTCCTATCACATTTTTCTATCAAGGGCACTTTTCTGATGTCCTCAAATACACACTTCAATCAACTAAATTTCAATTTATGATTTATAATATCGTTTAGAACATTTAAATTATCTTTTTCATCATAAGCTAAAAACTTCATAAAGCTTTGAGTTATAGATCACCCTATCAGAATCATTAATGAGCAGATTTCTGGTTTGTCTGAAGCTGCTTATTCATGGAAGATATTTCTAGTTACTTTTGAGGTAAGAATAGACATACTGCAATTCTTTTGCTTTTAAAAAATTGAAGTAAGAAATTTAGACCATTTTCTATGTGAGGATTCCTGAAACTTCTCCAGACAACCTAATGAATTTTGCAATACTGTATTTTCATATTAAACAACATAGATCCTCCAGCTTTCTGTCAAATTAGAACCTTTGATACACCTGTTTTGAGAAAAAAACCCAAACCGCATTAGTATAATTTCTTTCTGAAATCAGAATACAAATTCAGATACTTGAGAGGTAATGTACACTAATGAATGAAAACCTTTTCTGTTTGCCCTGATTTGCCTTGGTTTTGTTGGGTTTAATCTTATTTATGAGTAAAGAATTTCTGTCTGTTTGTAACTTACTCATCAATAAATGCATTATGTCAAAACTTTCAGAGCCTGCAAAATCAAATAATTTCAATATTGAGATTATGTCATAAAAGAGGGTTAGCAATTGCAAAAGTAATATAAGTAAAGTTGAGTCACTGAACTTGCCTGTCCTTTGTGGTCAGCCTATCCTCACTGGCATCAAGAGACTTTTTATTTTCTTTCATAGTTTCAAAAAGTTTCAGGACTTAAAACTTCTAAGCATTACATTCCCTCCTA
Source organism: Elanus axillaris (assembly GCA_026212715.1). Lineage (NCBI taxonomy): Eukaryota > Metazoa > Chordata > Aves > Accipitriformes > Accipitridae > Elanus > Elanus axillaris. Next base: position 61,981,199 of record JANZLQ010000079.1, on the reverse strand, counting down.
CAGAACTACTCCAAGATCCTGTTTTCTGATTTTTCTTTATAATGATAGTTTCCTAACACTGAGTCATATGAAAGTGTCACTAGTGCACTCCTACAGCCTACTATTTTTAAGAAAAACATAAAAAAAGAATACTAAGTGGAATCCTAGAACTCTAGTAGAATTTCACTTGGGAAATAACAGTGTCTGACAGTCCTTTGTTATCTTCTCTTACTAGCTCCTCATCTGCCTTAAAATTCTTTTACTGATGCGTATGGTTTCCATTTTAAATAGTAATTTCCCAAGTGACGTTATAACAAAGATCTTCTACATAAGTCCACCTACTACTTTGCCTGGAAAATAATTTTAAGATTGCTGAGTGCAATTTAATTTAGTAAGTACATATGATTTTATCTCATTTTCTATTTGTCTTGATGTCTAGTAGTTCTGGTTTTCAAAAAAAAATTCTCTCTAGATCACTAATCTCTTTAAATACAAGTAACACATTTACAATTACACTATTCCTGATTTTATAATCTTATTAACAATCCCTACTACGAGATTCAGATTTCCTGTACCAGTTTTTTTTAAAGCTCTTGAACAAAGATCATCCAGTCCCCATAACTTAAGAGCATTAATGCCTGAGGTTTGCCTCCATATCAATTGTAGCAATTTAGATACTTTTGTTCCTATTATCTATGCCTGTTCTGATGCTTAAAATAATTTTCCTAATTAAAACTAAGACAAGGAAGATATTCCTCCATTTCCTGTAATTCCAAAACCAACCCTATAGCACAAGTCTATGCTGCTTCTTCCCTTTATTTACATTGCTTTTACACTTTATGCACCTTCTGTTTTCTCTTGGTTCATTGAATATGTGATAATTGATCAGATTTATCTTATCAGGCTATCTAATCCTTACCATAGTTTACAGATCTTTTTACAACACAAACATGAGAAGTTTAAGTTCGTCATAGTATCATATTTCCTGATAGTTTGGGATTTTTAATGAAGTTGGGATGTTTCTGTCCAAATCCAAGCACTCTTGCAGAACAGCCCCTTCTATCAGGTAACATTCACCCCAAACATTTATTCTGCATCCATGAAACACCTTCTTTTTCATTTCCAGTATTATTTTTTTTCAATTTATGGAACTGTAATTCCCCTCTCCCCACTAGTGGATGTGCAGATCCCATAGAGCTAATTTCTGCAAAATGACATTGAAGTTATTTTCTAATTGCCTTTCACAGATGCCTTTAGAACCAGTCCACCAACCCCTAGGAGTCTGTAGAGCACATGTATGATGCACATGCACAAACTGCATGATGCTGCCTTCCTATCTTTACACACATGTTCTCATGAATAATTTATTATTTGGTAGGGTAGGAACTCTCATGGTAATTAAGTTTTGTACACAAATACTAGGTTTTGTTGTTGGTTTTCTTTTTTGTCAGATGTACACAAAAGGTGAATGTGTAATTGTATATTCCTGTCTGGCATCTTCTAGCATTAAGTAAGCAGCAACTTATATTCTAACAAAAATACATATATTTGTAACTTGGATTAGAGTACAAGAACTAAAACTCATCAAAAAAAGACATCACAGCCAGTGTCTGCTGCTCAAGTAAAAAATAGTTAAGAATCAACCTCTAAACTTCTCTGTTTTCTCATAATTTAAGGAATGCACATAATTTAAATTGCAGAGTGCCCAAGTGAAAGCTAAGTCGTGACAAGTACATAGTATTTTATAGCAATGTAGAACCACAACACTTAGGGTAGCTAAGAAACATAAAAGAGACAAGATCTTTATCTCAAATGGTTTACAGTCCTAAATTAAATAGAAAACAGTAGGAAATTATTATTCATTACATAGAGAAGTGGATTAAAATGTTCTTAACAGAAGCAGCATAATAAACTGATTGTAAAGTACTTAATGAGATTTATTAAATGAATATGGGCCAATATTCCCTGTATACAAAGCCATTCTTGATTTCTTTTTAATTTATTGTTTAGAACAGTACAATAAAGAGCAAACATGTGACAATCTAAGTAGCAAACCTCTCTGGTTTGCAGAGTGAAGTACAAATTCAAATGAGTTTATAGCAGCTTTTTCTAAAGACTGAAGTCCAAATTGTACTGCATTTACATCACTAAAAATGGTGAGTAACACAATGCCATCTATGATGTTAGCCACTACCAGTGTGATTGTGAACAAATTGAGAAATCCTGAGAAGCCTCACTGATTACTTCCTCAAATACCTATAATCCAAGAAATGGAAATCTTCCCCACAATATATCTCAGACTGTGAAAAGTATAACGCTCAGAAACTGGAGAATCAGCTTTTATGAAGCACACAAGGCATAAAAACACACCTTTTTTCCTGTATGGTCCCAATGTTTTTGAGGAAAAGACTCCTAAATTGGGTATATCTGAGACAACAACTTTAGCTGCTTTAGACAGTTCTACTACAGACTGGTGTCCTGTCAGGCTACTGAAATATTCTTCATAGATTTACCTCTATTTGGCAAATATAAGCAAGATGAGATGGTGAGACACAATGAGACTCATATACTTTAAGGTTATGTCTTTGCAGGATCAGTTGAATCTATGCCTCGTTCCCCATTATCCCTGGAGACTGATAGCAAAGTGTTGCACTGTATTGTATACTTACATGCTGAATATTAAATCTAGTCAGGGAAAGGGAGAACCTACTTACTTACCAGCTCTATTAAAATATTCCTGCAAAGATGTCACCTCTGTGACATTAAAAACAAACAAATTAATTTTTCTGGTATTCGATAATTAAAAATGGAACCATATAACTGGTATCAAACACAGGCGCCTAAAGGTCCAGTTAGAAGAATAGGTTTCTAAAGTCAAGCCCTCTGATCACTAGCTACGAACACTTTGGAAATTTGGAAAGCTGTCATGACATAATTTGGTTTTACTTGGTTTTGCCAACATAACCCACAAGATGCATGGAAACTTGCTAGCACTATGGAATGCCAAGACAGCACCATTTGAAGTAGAAAATGCTTATTTGGCATGCTATGCCTGGGCCATAGTGACTGCACTGCTCTTGCTACTTATCCAAAACTATGTATATTAAAATAGACTATTTGTAATGCCTCAGTGATAACTATCAAGTGCAATGTAGACAAAATCTAAGAGAGCTTATTAGAAAGACTAATCAAGAAAATAGATATATTTGAAAGTTACTTTTACTTAATTGTTCATTTTTTCAGATTTCTTCTTTTAACTATAGTTACTAAAATACTATTCTTTCCTGATAGGCTGATAAGTAGAATCATAGAATGGTTTGAGTTGGAAGGCTCCTTAAAGATCACCTAGTTCCAACACTCCTGCCATGGGCAGGGACACTTTCCACTAGAGCTCAAAGCTCTAAGAGCTCAAAGAGCTCCATGTTGCTCAAAGCCCCATCCAACCTGGCCTTAAACAGGCCAGGGGCATGTTGTAACATCCCTGTAACAACAGGGATGGGGCATCCACAACTCCTCTGGGCAACCTGTTCCACTGCTTCAACACCCTCTCAGTGAACAATATTTCCTATCACTACCCCTCATCCTATCACTACACTCCCTGTTAAAGGGTCTCTCCCCACCTCTCCTGTAGGCTCCCTTCAAGTACTGAAAGGCCACAATAAGGTCTCCCTGGAGCCTTCTCTTCTCCAGGTTGAATAACCTCAACTCTCCCAGCCTGGCCTTAGGGGCAGGTGCTCCAGCCCCCTGATCATCTTTCTGGCCCTCCTCTGGAGTCACTCCAACAGGTCCATGTCCTTCTTATGTTGGGGGCCACAGAGCTGGACACAATACTCCAGGTGGGGTCTTGTGAGAGTGAAGTAGAGAAGAATCACCTCCCTTGACCTGCTGGTCACACTTCTTTTGATGCAGCCCAGGATACAGTTGGCTTTCTGGGCTGTGAGTGCACATTGCTGGGTCATGTTGAGGTTCTCATCAACCAATACCCCCAAGTCCTTCTCCACAGGGCTGCTCTCAATCCACTCATGGCCCAGCCTCTATTTGGGATTCCCCTGACTCATGTGCAGGACCTTGCACTTGGCCTTGTTGAACTCCATGAGGTTCACACAGGCCCACCTCTCAAGCCTATCAATGTCCCCTGGATGGCATCCCTTCCCTCCAGCATGGTGACAACACGACACAGCTTTGTGTGGTTGGCAAACTTGCTGAGGGTGCACTCAATCCCACTGTGCATGTCGCCGACAAGGATGTTAAACAGTGCTGGTCCAAGTACCAACCCCTGAGTAATGCCACTTGTCACTGCTCTCCACTTGGACGTTGAGCCATTGACTGCAACTCTTTGAGTGCGACCATCCAGCCAATTCCTTATCCACCCACCTGTCAAATCCATGTCTTTCCAATTTAGAGGCAAAAATGTCATGTGGGACAGTGTCAATGTAGCCAAAGTTCCTCTAAAAACAGGTTTTAAGACCACTTACTTGTGTCTGCCTTCATATGAAGTTCTCCAACAAAGTTGTATATTAGCAATAATTGAATAAATTAGCTAAAATAAAGGAGAAGGAGAGCATTCTTTCAAAGTGTTTTTCTGATGTTCCCTATTTTGAAAATTGTGCAGGTAATTTTTGCTAATTAATTAAAAATATCTGTCTGTATAAATCCTAAATATTTTTTTTAGAAAGTGATCCCCATAACGTGTGTTTCCTGGAGTCTTTTGAGAGGATCCTGATTTTTGCACTCTATAGCTTGAAAGCTTGTGAGTATAAAGAAACAGAATAGATGTTTATTAGGACTCATAGTCCACAGACTGATTTTTTTGCATAAATGACAGTGTCCTTAAAGGAGTATAGCAGCCTTGATATGTTTACATTCTCAAATATTGTCCTTCAGTTAATGTAGATAACTGGGGACAGAACCATCTCACTACTCCCCGCAGAATGATAGTAAAGCTATGCACATTATTTCTTACTGTCCTCATGATTTGCATTTTAAAAGAATGAAATGCTGGTCTGTGCCCACGGTATTTCTTGTGTGGATTACGTAGATAATTCATTGTGGAAATGAGCTTTAGAACCTTAAATATAAGACAGAAGTATAATAAATGTGACTTATAGCTTCCTGTTGCAATACTAAGCTAAAACTGAAAAGCTGCTGAATATCTTCACAAAATACTGGTTTAGGTTGCCAACTAAATAAGCCTGTTACCAAAATGCAATATATCATTACAAGTAAAACGTGGTGCCAGCAACTGACTACCTTATATCTTCTCACAATTACTCATATTAGTGTATTTTGCCAGGTATTAACTTTAAAGTTGTTCCAATACTGGACTAAATAGAAAATTGTTGCTGGACGATTTTCTACGATTTATTGTTATACTTTACTGCCACTTCATCCAGAAGACTCTCACTCTCTAAAAAATATTTTGTTGAGGAAAGAAGGCATGAATTTCTTGGTAATGAAATGATTCATCTTGCATTTGACACAGGCCAGCCAAAAACTTTCTATATTATTTTACAGATCTTTGTTATAAGGAACACAAGGTTACTCTTTATAAGGGGATTCACAAAATTTCTAATTTTCTCAAGTGATGTTGGGTTACAAAAAGATTAGGAAGGCAGCTCTAAACACACATTTAAATCAATGCTTAAACTCTAACAGGTAAAACTTTAACTAATTAACATCTTTAGCATTTTTTGGTTGCTTTTTGATGCAGTACCCTCTTTTTAGAAAACTGATGAAAGCTCTAATTTTCTGAAGGAAAAAATTCACGGGTAGCCAATATTTTTCAAAACTAGGAGAACAACAGAATTGTCTAAATTATGATTTGAACACTTGAATTTGTCCTCTAAAGGGCTGGATATACAGCAGCTCCACTGAATGAATACAAATTTGGAAAGCACTACCCTTGAAAAATCAGGCAGTTTCTGACCTTTTCGTTCCCATCACATACAGTTCTTTCTGTAGTTTGCTTTTTCCATCACATCTAGTTTCAGTATTGCCATTTCCTTTTTCTCATGTGAGATTATTAATGAGTTAAAGAAGAAAAACCAAACCATGGTATGAACAAAACCAATACTGTCATTTTCCATATTCTGTATATCTACTCATAGTTTTGACCAATACACACTATGCTTGTAATACTGAAAACGAGATTTTTTTAAAAGTGGGACAATGCCAGATTAAGTTATTGCAGAAATCATACCCAACATAACATGCCAGTTGCTACTTAAAGAAGGAGGTTGCTGTTGTAGATTACAAGTGTGAGTAATGGCCCATCTGGGCAGAAAACATGACATCTGTATGGACAGGAATGCTGCCTAAATTCAAGATCACCTGCTCCTCCTCTCAGTCTAGTGCTTAGAAAATAATATTCAGAAATGGTTATGAAATTCCCAGTTCTGTTATGTGAACAGTAAGTACCTCTTTTAACTCATCCCTTGGAGAGCTGATAGCTGAATCTAATTTTATTTTATTTCTCATATGGAACAAAATTTGAAAAAGAAACCCTGAAAACATTTGTAGATATGAGCAGTAAAGTTCACAGGAAATTTTCAAATGTATTTTGCAATAACTATTGTTTCAGTTTACTATTTGCAATTACTATTCATGCATTTGTAGCATAAACTTTGAGCATAAAATTCACATTTTTCACAACTGGCAAGAAGTAAAGTTACATTCATTAGTTGAAGAAGAAAAGTTGTAAGCTGAGAGGAGGTGCTCTGTAATTGACATACATAAAATTATTACATGCAAAAGTATTTCTCCTTCAATGTCAGCAGACCCAAATGGAATATTTGATGTTAAACCAAGTAACATGCAATTGTGACATGTAGGTTTTCTATAATTAATTCAGGATGCTTAAAATTTTAACTTGCACTAGTGCAGCTCATCTTGACACAATCAAAGCATGTTTCAGATAATTTTACATAGATTTATTAAAAGGTAACAGACAGAAATTGAAGTGCATTGATGCATCATGTCATAATGCTTTCACTGGTTGAACTATTCTTACACATACTATTCTGGGATGTTTCATAGGCTTATGAATATCTTCTAAATCTCTTACAGTGGTTTCTATTCAGTCTTTATGTATTACTCCATGTTAGTATTTCAACAGTACACAGATGTCTTCTACACATAAAGAAATATACTCCATAACAAACCATTAATAAAGGCTTTTTACAAGAAATTATGCATAAGGTCTATCAAAAAGGATAACCAGAAAGTTTACAATATATATTTTTTTACTTTAGTATTGTACAATACCTGATCTGTGCCACACAAGAAATTGCTCCTGGAGAAAAATTTTCAAGATTAATTATTCTTTATAAAGTGCTTTAAAGACGTAAAGCTAACCAGGAATGCCAAATATAATTAATGTAGTTAAAGCAACAGGGTATGTAGTACTGTTGAATAATAAATTCCTTTGTGATAGAGATGAGTTTGAGGGCCGACTGCAATTACCCATTAGAGCGTATTATTTTTAAACCATTACATGTCTCCTGAAAGATCATTTCATGACCTTTAATGAATTTTCTAATGAAGATATATGTAAAAAGAAAAACTGAATAAATATCTTTGAATATCATAGGAAATAATGCTTAAAGACAGTCTCACTAATACCTAAAGCCTAAACATGGAATCATCACAAAAAAAAATACATGGAAATAATTATAGAAAATATTTTAAAATTATCAGTTCTTAATGTATTTCTAAACAGAGTTGAAGACTGAACAGAATGGCAATCCTTTATTTTCAAGAAGTAGTCATAGAACTGGGATCTCACATGAATACACAAGCACGGTCTCTGCGTTTTTACTGATTAACTCTCAAAATGTGCCATTCCAGAAAAAAGACTCTTTTTGAGTTTTAGGTATGTTCATATGGTAACTATTTTGCAAATGAATAACAATCCCATAGAAATCTCAAGGCAAGGTCTGAAAGACACAGATTAAGCATTTTCTACTAATTTCAAAAGATATAGCCAAACTGTACACATTGGTTAAAAGCTGTGTAACTTTCAGGGTCTCTAGCAATGTATAGGCACACATATATGCACAAACAGCTGAAGATACTACAGCACAATCATGTTCAATACTACGCCTGGAGTGTCTGATAATCAGCTGACAAGCATATTGAAAAGAAAGCTGTTAAATAATGACAGGATTATTCCAGAAAAGGAATGATGTGAAATAGCCAATGTTTATAAGAAATTATAAACACCAGGACTACCAAAAGTAGAAGGCCTTATGTATCATATGGAAAAGGTTTTGGGACAATTGAACAAAGCATGCAAGAATGCACTGTAAGGGCATGCTGCAGCTTGTTGTAGATTTGGAAAAATGGAAAATATAAATTGTCTGTCCTTCTTATGCAAGAAAAATAAATAAATTCTTGGAAAGATCAGCCAGATCTGGTTTATTTGGGTGTTTTTGTTTGATTTTGGGGTAGGGTTTTTGTGTGTGTGTATTTTGTTTATTTGTTTTTTTTAATGTAGAGAGACAAGTAATGCTTCAGTGATCAACATTTGTACTGAGCTGAAGGTCAGACTGCCAGCATTTCTGCAAGCCCATACATCTGAATTAATAATTGCCTTTCAGTTAGTGGTGAACTACAAAATCATTGCAATGCCATTTAGAATCAAAGAAGCATAAAACAGCCCAGGTTGGAAGCGACCTCAAATGATCATCTGGTGCAACCTTTCATAGGAAAAGGAGCCTAGATTTGGTGAAAAAAAAAAAAAAGAATTGTTAAAAAAAGAATGGAGGCATTGGAAATGCAAAGTAATTTTTATTACTGTGATTATTTTTAAGTTTTCCCCAGATTGTTCCCTAGAATTCTCTGTAGGATATATAAAATATTATGGTTCACAGATTTTAAAACTGGAAGAGATCACTATAGGCAGAAGTTTTTAAAAAATAACAAATGTCAACAAAGTCTAGCTGAGGAATTCCTTCATCTAACCCAATTTAAACATCTGGGTTCTTTGTTTTCCATCTTGGTTTTGGGGGGTTGCTTTGTTTTGTTTTGTTTTGTTTAAGAGAGATAGTCTAAAGGCTTCAAAAGTTGGACAGCTCATTTCACATTTAAGTGATTTGTTTTAAAGTATCTTTATGTATCTTGCCAACTTTATATAGATATGGAATATTGTCACAGTTTTGCCTGCCAGGTTAGAAAGCACAGACACATTAAGTATTTTAGCTCTGTGTAGTTTCTTGTAGTCTTTCCATAGTTAATATCCAATATGATTTTAATACTTATCCCATATCTTTCATGGGCAGGGTGTGATTTAGTCCCACATTGTCTGCTCAAAGTTTTGGTGCAGGCCATTTGTAGTATATGCTGTTCTGTTATGGTAATAAATTCAAGACTGAGCCACAAAAAAAAACTTCTGAAGAACAAGATTAATCTCTGTTACAAAGTTTTACCAATAAAAATATTTGAGTAGAAATACCTTTCTAGTTTCGAATATAAATACCTTCCTATGTTTTCCTTTGATAAGTCAGTGACCTGTCCTGTAGCAGTCTTATAGATGCCATGAAAATATTCTCTAGAATTCCAAGTCATCCTTCTATGAAACATCTGTGGATTACACTTTTTTCAGGTAACAGTACTGAGAACTGGACAATCTTCTGACTTGTCACACCAGCATCTTTGACAAAAATGTATCCCTACTTATAATCCCCTTTATGCATTGATAATGACTAACATTAGCTATCCTCACTGCATTATTGCTCTGGAAAATGTAATTTGTATTTCTGCTCTGATCCACCAATTCCTTCTATTCTACTTTCCAGAACAAATTCTCACATCAGATGACACATGCACTGGCTTTGGTCTTACATTTGACTGTACTAAATACTGATTTAGTTCTCACATCCCAAGCAAACAAGACCAGTAGCAGTGACTCATCTTTAATACTATTTCTTCATCACCCATTTTCTGGTCCTACAGTATTCAGAAAAAATTCCCTGTTACACATTTTTTCACAATCTATCTTCACTCATAATTACTTTTAGCACAGTCTACCTTTTATAATGCACTAACTGTGCATCCATGTATATTGATATTTAAATAAGTAAAAAATCAGATTTAATTTTTATTTTAAAAAGAAATACAGCAAGGCATAAGTACGTATACATGAAGCAATTTAGCAATAAAAGATTCTTACTAATTCAGGATAGTTCTCACTTGAAGATATACAATAATATGTTATTAAAAATTTTTTTTCCTAAATTTTAGGAAAATTAAGAATAGAACATGAGGTTGCCAACTTAATGTTCCTCATGTAAATTTAAAATATTTTTTCAATTTGCTATTGAATGTAATGACTTTTATTATTCCTAGTACCTGAGGTAACTAAATATATTCCCTTTACCAATCGGTACAGACTTTATTCTTCACACAAACTCCTGCTTTTCCTTCCATCACAATCAGGCTGAAAATAAATCTTACATTGTGCAGTAGATTATGTAGCCCAGTAAGATAGACAAGTCCAACCTGCTATTATGTGAATAAAAATGAAATATCAACAGCATTTGTTTTAAACTGAAGTTGCAATAAAACATAGCATATTTGTAAGGATCCTCTAACTAAAGCCATTGCCAAGAAAGCTTGTTACATGGTCAGTTAACAAAGGAGGGGAAAACAAGTATAAAAGACAGGTATATGAGAGATTCATCATGTAATTAACTATCTGCAGTAATTATTCTCCAAGTACTTCTCATTTAACCCTAAATAAGTAGATAATATCAAAATATTTGCAATAGTTATCCATATTTAATGAAATTAAATTTTGCTACAAAACACTCTTAAGCCTGAGGTAGGGCTTAATCAGTTGCAGCGATTCTGTTTTTAAGCACAGAGGTGCATGCAGGACTTTTTAGTTTGATAAAACAAAGCAATTTGATTTTATTATCAGTCATAGAATGGTTTGGGTTGGAAGGGACCTTTAGAGGTCTCCTAGTCCAACCGCCCCTGCAATAAACAGGGACATCTTCAACTAGATCAGGTTGCTCAGAGCCCCATCCAACCTGACCTTAAATGTCTCCAGGGATGGGGCATCTACCACTTCTCTGGGCAACCTCTTCCAGTGTTTCACCACCCTCAATGCAAAAAATTTCTTCCTTCTATCTAATCTGAACCTGCCGTCTTTCCATTTAAAACCATTACCCCTTGTCCTATCGGTTAGAGGCCCTACTAAGAAGTCTGTCCCCATCTGTCTTATAAGGCCCTTTAAGTACTGAAAAGCCACAATAAGGTCCTACCAGAGCCTTCTCTTCTCCAGGCTGAAGAACCCCATTATATACCTTTCTAAACTTACTAATAGATGAATCTAAATTTAAGTCTTCATTCATCATCAGACATATATCAAAACACTTGTGACTTCACTGAGACCAAACGACCAATATTTTCAAAAGCAATTCTTCAATTTTGTTTCAGAAAAAATGCCAGTAATATATTATTATAGCTATTATAACAACGTATTGCAAATGAAAAACAAAAGAAAAATAGTTTGGGAACATGAATGGTTACTAGTTTCTTGCTTTTAAGAAATGAGTTTATCTGTAAATACTTTCAAATGAAAAGCTCTGAAATTGTTATTTTAAAGCAAATTATAGAACTATACCTTTTTTAAAAATAATAAAATTTTAAAAATTAATTAAATGCTTTAAGTAAACTAAATAATAGCTGCTTTAAGCTTTAAAATACATGCTCTAAAAGTGAGCACAACAGGTTGAGTGTGATGTTTTGAAACCAGCAACTCATCATATCTATGAAGAAATTTTTTTTTCAACATTTACTATGCTATCAAATAAGAACAAGACAAATTAAACATATATTTGGAAGTGCAAAGTCCATATTGGGATGATCAAAATATATGTCCAAGTATTTTTAATGTGGGCCATTTAGCTAACATAGGGAAGAGGCTGAACGGTTTTCAATTGTCCTCAGTTATGTAAAGAACACTATTCCTTTCTGGCAACTGCAACCAGTACTGAATCAGTTTCCTACAGTGCCACTGAATTCCAAGAAAGGACCAAGTAACTTCAGCTGAAAAGATTCAAATCATGAGGTCGTCTAGCTCCCCACTATGCAGCCCCCAAACTCAGAGCTGCTTTTGATCAAAATTTATACAGCAGGCGGACTGAATTTCCTTAACTACCAACAGCTTTGCTGCCTGCGACGCTGCCAGCCTCAGCTCAGGCCATGTCCATGCTGCAAGAACAAAATGTGGCCCAGAGCTGCCAGGCTCCAGAGCTGTGATCTCTTCTTGGCTGTTCTTCAGACCACTCCTACTAGCTCTGAGATAAAACCACAAGAGGGTCCTGAGGTAGTTCACCCTAAAGATGGCTCCCAGCAGGTGATATGGACCAGACTGCATCAAGTTTGGTTTCCATTGACCTACACAATCTTCCAGTGCTACCCTACAGTTTTTGATCCCCAAACATCACTAAATGCCCTCGTGTGACATCTTGGGACACACTGTAAAAACAACAGTTCAGTGGGCTGCATTACAGTCCGTGTTATTATTTATTATTTTTTAAAAAATTCAACTGAACAAACATTTAAAAAAAATTTAAAAATCTTGCTGTCATAGCAGCATCATATCGGGCCCAGAGGGAATTCAGAGCCAAGTGCTGTGCAAAGAGAACACATGACATCTGGTCTAGAGTCTTCAGCAACTTGGCCACTCTGCAACATTTAATTTATGGGGTAAGCATCACACCCAGAAACTGATGCAGCTTGCAGGATAGATGGATGACTTCTTCAGTCTTCATAAAATCCATGCCACGAAGACAGTGTGAGCAGAAAGCTCTGAAAGGGACTGAGGTCTGGATCCAAAACACTCTGAAATGAGGCAGGTCATGGTAACTTAGGATGAAAGTTGTTCAAACACAGACACGGAAGACTAGCTCCTCCAACTTTGTGGGACAGATTTAAATATATATTTTAATATAAATAATAATTAATGTGAATATACAAATTTATTTAAATATATTACTTAAATCTCCAAAATTCATTATGAATTAAATTAGCAAGTGGAAATAATGATTTAAATAAATGATTTAAATAAATGATTTAAATCTTGGTTTGCATTTGCATTTTTCAGGTTTTTAACCTAAAGAAATGTTCATCTCCTTTAAAGTTCACATTTATTTTTTCTAATCAAGATACATTATAACCTACAAATATTTTAAATAATGACATAATTTGGTAGACATTTAATAAGTTTCTTATTTTTTATACTATTTTATGATATTAAAATGTTAAATGTCAGCTTTTTAAAAATTTGATGATGACATCTTTTATTCAAGCTTTCTCTCAAGCTGCATTTCACTGGAAACTAAAATTCCATTGCAATACAGAAATCATACTTTATAATGTTTGTTGTTATATATAGAATACAATTGATATGTTATAGTTATTTAAAGAAAAATAGTGGTGGGCATGGATTTCAGCTGGCATGCAAATAATTGAAACTATAGCAAAAGACTTCTTTGTATCCTCCCAGACTTCAGAAATGAGATTTAGGCTTGGGGGAGGGGTTTGGGGGCTTAGGAGAGGGACTTGGGGGATTTTTTTTTCTTTTCCTCCCTTTTTTTTTTAAATGATTAGGAGAAGGAAAGTAGTTGCTGGCAAAGCAGGAAAGCTAACCAGCTTTTCTGTTTCATTATTGACAAAAGTAATCTGACTAAAAGAAACTTTTTTTTTTTTTTTTTTGCCCTGGCCTGTGAAGAATAAGCTACTGTTTCTTACAGCCAGTTTAACTTCTCAGCATATTGGTTTTAAGTGCTTGGTCAGGAATTAGGATAGCAGTTTAACTTTCTGCAAAGCTTTGATAGTAAATATACACAATGGTCTATTTGGAAAAAAAATACCACAAAAAAACCCAAACAAAAAACCCCCAAACCAAAACAGCTTGCATTATTTTAGTAACTACTCATTCTCTACTTATGAAATAGAATGGGAGAAACACATTCATCTAATGTACTCTTCACAAACAGAAGTCTAACTAACAGAAATAATTACTAGACACAAATATGAAAGGTATAAAAATAAAACTGTTTGAAACTTAATCTAGCAGTCTAGATTAGACTACACAAGGTTAGATCACATCATGTCAGATCCTGGAAGCAAAGTAAAAAATATCTGGTGTTATCTTCAACTACAGAGAGATGGAACACTACCTGTTAAACTATAAAACATGAATTCAATAATTTAATGTGTCTGAAAGGTTTCCTTTTTATAAATTTATGATCTGGAGGGATGCTACTTACTTTTAACATGAACTCTGTATTTATCCAGAATCAAGATGATGTTTTAGTCTTGAAGTTATAAACTGCAGCATAATTATATAAGCAAGATATATGTAACTTAAGGAATGTTCTTAGTGTTCAGCCACAGCTGAACAAACTAACTGGGAAGAAACTAACAAGCATAATTCCCAATATTTAGCAGTGATTTCATAGTGCATCTAAAAAGCAGAATTGCTTAAATAAACCACTGAAGTATTTATTTACTTAAGTATACTACTTAAATAAACTCATAGATTCAATTAAGCTGAACAATGAGTTGCAAAAACAATAATATATTTCTCTATTATATAAAAAATAACTATATAATAATTTAAAATAATATATTATGTGTAATTACGTATAATGCATGTCCCTCTATTCCAAAGCTGTGATGACTACATTTCAGATTTCTTAGATACAATAAACTTTCTGGTCATTTATTAACTTATTCCTTCATGTAATCCTTCTCCAGGGTAGTAAATGCTAATCAGCACCAATAACACCTACTATTTTGATAAAATATTTCTTTACCAAAGGGGATCACTTCAGTAAGATAACACACATTACATGGTAGTTTATGCACCCAGAAACGTCTTTCTCAGCTGAATGCATGTGGGAATTCTTCCTTTAAGCAGTTATGATACAACTAATTTTAACACTAATTTTTCAGAATAATAGCTCCAAGATATTTAATTTTCAATTTACCAACATTTTTAGAAGTGACATGAAAAAATCCTCTTGGGAAAATTTAATGCTTGTGACAAGACTCAATAACTCACTTTACAAATTCATATTCCTTGGATAAATATTTTACCCAGTCCTTGTTTCAGGAAAACTTTCTTCTTCATAGTCAAGACATAGATCTTAATTAATTATTGGCCCCTTTGTAATTATTATTTTCACACTTCTACTGTGTTCAGGCAAAGGTAAAGTGACCAGTTCCTACTGAATCGAATCTTACTGCACAGCCATTAAATTACAATGTACAGCAGCACTGTCTCAAGTTTTTCAAGTAGTGACTGAGAAAATTCCTGTATCATTAAAAATCTGCCAAGCAATCCTGCTTAGTTAAGACTTTACACAACATTTTACAAAAAGTCCTTAAATGCATCCTTAAACATATTAACAACAGTAATACATATAATATGAACACATAGAATGCTAAATTGCTCATTTGTTCTTGAGAGTCAGCATGTCAGGCTATGCACTCTGTAAACTTAAAAAAAAAAAAAAGTCAATGATATAATTTAGCAATGGATGTATAACTTCATATCTGATTTCCAGAAACTGTGAGCAGACTCTTCCTGAATAAAAGTAATTGTTTAAAATATTTATGTTTTACCCTTCTAATGTTTTCATATTTTGTTGCTGTTTAGCTGGAATTGCAACAGCTTCAAAAGGAAAAATAAACTGAAGAGGCAAATAAAAACAAAAGCAAAAAGAAAATGTCTCTAATAAAGTTGTTTCTTCAACTTTTTCTAATTCAGCAGAGGATGGAATAGTAATGAAACTAACGTTTTAAACAGGGGGATTATTATTGTATTTCCTGTGACAAGGAAAGAATATTATATATAACCTTCAATACAGTGTTTCTTGCAGCTTCAGTTTTTCTTGGCATTGTATCAGTCTACCAGGATGTCAATATCACATTGCTAAAGCTTGAAAAAGACTATCAGTGTTCCATCAGATTTATAAAGTGGGATTCTTTAAAAAATTATTTCTTTGTACATTGATTCCTCAATAAGCCTGTTTTGGGTCTAAACTTGGGGATGAGACAAATGTACTTGAAGGTATCTGCCTACATTAGTAATACTGTTTTCTGAAGCAAATAGCCCCAAGTCACCATTTTTTTAATCCAAAACTACACTTAGGAAATGTGTTGCAAAAATTCTGTGAATAAATCTCTCTGACATCTTTTACAGTCTAACAAAGGAGGGGGGGAAACCGGGATTTGTTTCATGAGCTGACATTTCATTGCATGAAATAGTTGATTTCTTGGATTATTTAAAAGAGTCTCATTTTATTTCCTAAGCTATGGAGCTTGCAACAGTACTAACTTAGATTTAGAAGGCCCTGTAGTGCTAAATATATTTATAGATATTTCAATTGCTGGGGGCTGAAAAATGTATTTCCAGTTACAGTTACAGATTTCACTGCATTTTACTCATTCTGATGACACTGCTTCATTTTTTCCATGAACTGATACCCAAGACTTAAAATTTCATATGTATGCAAAGTACTTTGTTATGATCAGGTGACAGAGGAAATACTGATATTAAATTATATTATCTAAAATTTTGTATTTTAATCCTTTTGGTTCAGGGATTCTGTGTTTCTTATGTCTGTGGGCAATTGTTCATCTTTTATTTGCAATCAGAAGTAACAGTCATAAAATATATTAGTTTCTGTAGTGTCATCATGATACTGTCAATAGATAAATTTAATACTGGATTTACAAAGAAAGGGGTATGTTTTCTTTCCTGTTTGCAAAGTACTAAGTACATTTCTTGGTGTTGTTCGACATAAAGAGATATTACACATTCTTAAACATTTTGGGTAAGTAGAGAGTAAAATAAACTAAAATCAATGGAAAAAAGTGGGAGTTACAATTGTATTGTTAAGACAATAATGAGGAGGCTATAGAAAATGGAAAAAAAATAAAAATATTATGAAAATTGAATAAAACCAAATGGATTTTGAACATAGTCTTTTAAAGTACTATGATAACTTACAAAAATAAACTAAAGAGAAACTTGCCCAAGGATATAAGATAAATATAATATCAGTTCAGTATGTGTAGGTTAAATGGTCTCCCTCCCATTAGTATGTCTAATGTTTTTCTGTCTTTATCTTTCTTCTGCTTTTTGCTATAAAATTGTTTTAGCTGGTGTCATTCTTCAATGACTCTTGACTATGCTATACTGCATAGTCAAGCAGCAAAACAAGTTCCAAACTAAAACTAAGATGAAATAATTAAATACTGCATCACAATATATGTATACAGGGAGCAAGAATGAAAGCCTCCTGCCCAGGCATAAAGCTGACATTTTTTTAATTTTCTAATGTTCTCACTTTGCTGATTAATACTTTTATGTTATGTTTAGTGTCATCGCCTTTCATGGAATAGTGACATTTTAGAAAATGTTTTTAAATTTATGCAATACCCATAAATGTGGTTACAGTGCACCTTCATCAGGATGGTGTATTGGGAGCCTTGCAGAAGACATTGTGTTTGGAGAGTCAGGGATCTTTAACAGGTCGTGCCTGCTCTATTGGGCCTCATACTTAGGGCTTGAGAAACCCATATGCCATTCATATCACCTGTAACGTGTCATACCTTTGGGAAACATAACCTGTATGTGGATTGAGGGGTAGAATGCATTGATGTTGACCAAGAGACCACTGCATGTTTAGCAGGCAGTGATCCCCGGTAACAGTTAACCTGAGCAGGTGCCAGCTGGTGCTGTGCTGCGCGAGTCCTGTGGCCGCAGGACAACCTCAGCCAGCTCGACTGCAACAGGGGAGCCTGTGGGCAGCTCCCATTTGGCGCCGTGATTACACCGCCTTCATGGCCTTGCCTTTACCTAACACCACAGCAAGAAGCTCTCATGAGAACATCCTTTGGGAACAGAATTGTTTTCTTATAAGGAAATTACATGTATTTGCTCAAAGGACCAAAAGGGAGAGCTTCTCTCCATGGGAAGGAGCCATTCTGCTCTACACTGTGCTGTGGGAAAATCCATCCAGGCTCCATCTGATGCTGCATGAACATAGGGCGCCCAGCATCTGAAGGGTTGCAAGATTTACTTGTTTTCTATATTCCTCTTCTTTTTCTGTCTTATTGAAGCAGTCATCATATTAAGTCATTTGTTGTCCGGCCTTTTCTTACTGAAATTCAGAAGGAACCTTGCATCTTTTCTCCCTCTCCTTACCCTTCACCCTGACACAGAACAGAGGGAGACACTCTACTGTGCAAATTTCCACTGCTGGAGGTATAACACTTGCCACATAAGTTGGAAACAGATGATTAAGTCTCCACAAACCTTGTGGAATGATGTGGCAGACTGGACTTCTCTTTCCCAAGATAAGCAGGGTAGCAACTAAACAGGAGCTGGGTGGTCCCACCTTTTACAGAGCGTGTGAAACCCATAAGCAATTTCTTTAGCCTGATGTAGGAGCACTGCAATGCCCTGGCAACTGGGTGCCTGGGGAGGGCAGCTGCCTCCAGCGGCTCTTGGATCACGTCTCGCACCAGGCATGTGAGGTGCCAGTGGGAGCATGCCTGTACGCTGCGCGTGGGCCCTGTGCCATACAGAGGTGATGTCCTTTTGTGGGGCACGGCTGCAGTGTCTGCTGTGGTCCTGCTCTGGCACTGGCGGCTAGCAGTGAGCACTGCTTAGGAAGTATGAAATCATTACACCCCCACTGAAAACTGTCTGCCAAAACTTGTTCAGGCTGTGAGTTGTCACACACGTATAGCCCTGTCACACAACTGCCCCATCGGCTTCCAGTTCTGCCCCATGAAGTCTGCTGCTGTTGCCTTGCTGATGGGACAAACCCTGGGGTTTAGAAAGTTTGTGTGTTTAAGTTGTTTTGGTAGGCTGCCTGACCTTTCTGAGAAATAAAATCAGCAGAAGGAAAATGGTATTTTAAGCAGTATAGTTAAGCTAAAACTAAGCAGAATTCATCAGAAAGAGGAATTTCTTTATGCAGAGAGTTTTCACACTGTTGAATTTTAAGAAATCTCAGGTTTTGCTGTGAACATTGGTGGTATTAGAAACTTCTAAACATACATTTTGTTTGTAACTCCTTGTATAACACCATGGCTAATTCAGAAGCAAAACAAATAAAAACAACAAAAAAAGAAAGGTATTGCACAATAAGTTTTATACATATTTTGCCATTAATTAGGAGATTCACAGCACTTTCAGCTGAAGAGTGGGAAGAAACAGCAGGGCACTGCAGATTTTTCCTCATTTTGATACCTACAGTCTTCTGGTTTTGTAAATTCTGTATCTTTGAAATCTTAATCCAGCCTAGGGTGGTGAGAGAAGAGGGAAGAGGGCAAGGAAAAAACATGTCAAGCATTAAAGACAATTTAAAAAAAAATAATAATTTTGCTTTGTCCTCATTCTCTATAAAATGAGAACTGGACCTGCTGCCCGGCAGATGGTGAAGGGCTAAACAGACTAAGGAACTGCTAAGTCAGTCTGCAGACTTAGGTTTCCTTTCCAGGGTACCCAACGCTTAGTTGTCCACTGTTAGAGGAGTCAGCTGTGTTGTGAGAAGACCACATTAAAGCCTCAGTGCTGGCACACATAGAGCAAGAACTTGTACCTGTGCTTCCTAGAGTACAATTAAATACCCCTTTAACCATTTGCATGTAGGAAAGCATCAGGGACTAGCTGATCACTGTCACCTGACTTTACGTTAATAAATTCGCAAAGTTTGTTTTTTTTCTAGAATACAAAGGAAACATTAAAATCTGTTCTCCCTCAAAAGACAATTCTCATTTTCCAGCCAGATCTGGATATCCAGGACCTTAGTTTTGCCCACTGAAAGTACAAATTATTTTTTTGCCTTTCCCTTAGACTTCCTCAGAAATGCATATATTTCTCATTTCCTTTTTACCCTTTTCCAGACAGACTGGTTATTCTCTCCTCACTGCTGAGGATATCAGACATAATCAGTAGGCATGTGCAGTACTTAAAATGCTACAGTATACTGTATGCAAAACAGTCCAATACCAAATATCCCATCAACAGTTCTCTATGTACAACACTGCATTTCATACAAAGTCTTTTAGAAAATAATGTTAACTGGTGTAACTGACAGTTTCTTTAGGAAGAAATCTATATACAGGAACACTGTCATCCTCTGTTGGTCAATCTGTGACTAAAACTACAGAAAAACTGGAAAAAAACATTTCAGTATCTACATTTGCTTAAAATAACAAGAATCATTAAAGTAAAAGCTTACTCTAGGGAATTATATTATGTTAAACTTCTGATAACCATCCTATTTGACATCATATATACAGTGTCATCCAGAAAGAAACTAACAGCAACACTTCTGAAGTAACAGAGGCCATTACTGTAGTACTTAGGCAGAAGAAGGGTTTACATTTATAAAGTTCCACCTAGAGAAAAACAGAAACTAATATTTTACTACAAAAATACAAGTCCGTAAGACTCTTACATGACCTTTTCAGTTGTATACTATTCATGAATGCACTATCATTATTTCTTTCCAGGTAAAATTGTGACAGCTACCTGATAATCATAACCTAGACTAGCAAGCTCCAGTATTATCACTCTCTTAAACACTCATTTCTGAAAGAAGTGAATACATAGCCCCCCAGTGTAGGAATCTACAATATTGATTACAGTTTTGTGAATGGCCATATACTTGTCTCATTTTGTTTTGCCTAAGCTTCGTTCATTCTTAGCCTTTCCAGTTAGCTACTAAGAAATTAAATAACGAACAGGAGGTATCCTGAGAGAATAAAATGACTGATTTGTTTTGCCCTTCAGAAAAAACCTTCAGCTTACCTCCAGGCTTTGTCTCCAAAATGTTTTATATCACATAACACTAAAATGGAAACATAAAACCGCATAAATTTGCCACAAAATCTAGTGGCAAATTTGATGGCATGTTTTGATAGTCACATGCCAACATCATCTGTGTGATGGGTCACTCAGAGAGGCAGTATGGCAAATTACTCAATGTTCAGCATCACTAGGACAAGGTGGCATTCAGAAGTAACTAATAAGATGCTTTGAAAGCATAGGATTGACAGAAGTCCCATCTCAGTCCTAGTTCAGTGAATTGCCACTCTGTTAACATCTTAAATCCACTGTTTCCTGTTAGTATTTCCTTTCTTTCTGAGATCAAGACAAACATCTGCTTGAGCTTTTTCAGAGGTTAGGAAACTTTAGATCTTTCTTTGATGTCTCCATGGTGACGGGACTCCATGGTCCCAATCTGGCATGAGGATTTGAATTTTTTTTGCTTGAGTAGCAATAGATGTACACCCTCTGTTGGCAGCATCTGGAAGCAACATAAATGTAGTAATAAAGTGTTTTCCTGCTTTTTTACATTATTTTAAGTTGCCTCTCTCACCTCCTCCTATTCCTTACTTCCCAGCTCCTGAAGACTAAGAGGCAACTAGCACCTCT
Source organism: Elanus axillaris (assembly GCA_026212715.1). Taxonomy (NCBI): domain Eukaryota; kingdom Metazoa; phylum Chordata; class Aves; order Accipitriformes; family Accipitridae; genus Elanus; species Elanus axillaris. Next base: position 61,959,745 of record JANZLQ010000079.1, on the reverse strand, counting down.
CCTCTTCCCCCCCACACCATCCCTTGGTACCATCACATTTATCTGAAGACCTCCACTCAACACCTGAACCAGCACTGCTCTTGTGCCTCCACAAATTTTTAACCTTCTTGCTTTGTAAACCTCTTCATGTTCCTGAAAGAGATGGTCTAGGTTCAGTGTAGCTCCTGTAGAAGCTCCTTTGCTGCACCTCATGACCCTGATAATGTCTTCTGCTACCTTAGTTCTGTAGGGCTAGCTCTCAGTATCCTACCTGCTTCAGCATGATCCCCAGGCTAATAAATCCAAGACATCTTTCATATTAGTATATCTCACCAGTGAAATGTATATCACTGCTTTGTAACTTGCTTGAGTGAGCTGACTGATTGAATCCAGGATCAGATTACTGAGAAGGATGCACACAGACATGTGCAAAAGTCAGGATCATCCCTCTGTACCCCATCCATTTCCAAAACACAGAAGTTTCCTTTCACAGTCTCCAAACACTTGCATGTTTGATTGTTATTATGCAAACTAGGCACTCAAGATCATAGCACTGTTGCAGGAAGGATTTGCTAACAAAAATAGATGAGGGTTTGGAATTGTCTTTTAAAGTACATGCAGGCTTGGGGAGAGGCCAGCACTAGATGTCTTCACATTTTTTTCTGTGAAAGGTAACTAAATGTCTGCCTTACAAAAATATAGATGCACAGCCTAATTTTAAGTTTAATAAATATAGTTATTAAGAACAAACATGGCTGTTTCAACTCCAACTATTCACATCCAATTGTTTTGAAAGATACATTGCTTCTAACTGCCAATTCTAACAAGAAAGAACAATGCTGAATTAAAAAGATTCCTACCAATAATGCATTTTCATGTTTATAATCCCTAACAATCTAAATCCCTTTTTATTCATTCAGTGCCATGGGCTTTCATGGCTTAAAGCACTACAGCTTATAATTAGCTAAGCTATGTCAGATACCTGACAAACCTCCAAGGACAGCCTGAACATAACAAGAACTGTGTTGGTATGTTCCTCATTAATATGACTACAAAGTGTTAATTTTGACTTCATGTGTCAGTCTGCAGAGCTCCAGATTTCTTATTTATACCAAGCACTATAAGGAGGTATGATCCATGCTGGAATTAAATTCAGTTCAAGACATAAGTAAGTGAAGGTTTTGTCAAAGACACTAAAAAAAAAACAGTCTCAAAAACCTAGGCAGCAATTTAAGAAAAGAAAATAAAAGCCATGGCTATATTCCAAACCCACTTTGTTATTATTGATAGGTTTGAAAGATGCTGATGGCAACCATCAGAGTGTAATAGTTATGGTGGCCTGTATCCCACAACTATAAAAAGTTTTGCTAATTCCAAGGAGTATTTCAAATACTCTTGGGCTCAGTAAAAAGGGCAATTAACAGAAGGCAAACAACAGAGGTAAGAAACTGTGAGTCTCTTACCAGTCTCTCTGGTCAGGTGAACAATTTATTATAGAGATGGAAACAGTTCTCTTGGGCATCACTGGGAGACCCCCAGAGCATTATTAACTGCAGGCTGTTAGTCAGGTCAAAGCTGTGACCTGGGCCACACAGTTCAGCATTAAGAATTCACATTCCTCACCCTGCCTTTTTCTCCTGTTCAATCTGTTATCTAAAATAATCACACTAATAAATTTACTTACAGGTTGAGGATAAATTATGAATCTGAATCTTTAATTTGCAACAATATGAATCAGTTTCACTACAAATTTGCTTCAGTTTCAGAAGGAAAATTCTACCTCTATTTGTTTTTGCTAAGATAAAATAGATATCCCTTTTATCTTCAAGTTATAAAACCCTTCAGATTCATAGCCTACATTGCAACCAATAACAAGTAGAGAAACTTATAAAATAAACATGTATTTCTATATTATATAACATGTCTGTGTGCATATTTAGAGAGAGAATATATACATTCAAGACAACATATTAGAAGTGCAAGATTATTTTTATATTTTATGTATGTAAAACACAATAATAGACACAAAATATAAAAGATCTTTAAACATGCAGTACATCCTGCATAGATGGATTTCTCCAAAGAATTTGAGAACAGGGCTACAAAATGCTCAGAATGCTGCTATCTAACTAATTGAATGTAATCAGCACAACAACCTGTTGCACACATTTTGTCCTGAAGTCTATTCAGAAAACATGCCTTATAGAAACTTGAAAGTAACAAAATTTGCATTGGAACCACTTATGATATTTTTATTTAATGTTCATACTGAAATAGCTTTCTAAGATCCCATTTCCAACTGCATAATGTAAAATCATTTTGAAAGTCATAGCTTTTTTTCTATAAAGTTTAGAAGATAAAACTAAAGTTGTAGAATATAAAATCTTTATGTTAGTTACTTTAAATAGGAGATCTGAAGATAACAAATAGCCCGTGTGTGCCATTAACTTATGAAAACATGTATTAGTTGTCTGATTTTCAGAAAAGCTTCATGAGAGGTTTAACTAGTGAAGGAACAGGAATGACTATACTGCATCTCACTTAAGAAAGGGAAAAATAAGAGTTTTAAACATTCTAAGAATTTGCTTTTCTAAGGTATAATTGAATTGTCCTTATTCAGGAAACAATAGAAAATAAATACCTACTAAATTGTTTAAATGAACTATAGATTTGAAAATTGAAATAGTTTCCTTCTTTATAGTAAAGTTGGGCAAATAATATTTGTCCTTCAGAACCAACTTCTTTCCTAATGAATTTAGCATGTAGCAAGCAAGACGACAACATGCAACATTAACCTGCAACTATTTACAATGTTTATCTACACACTGTAAGACAAAAGTCTAAGAGAGTCAGAAAATAGAAAACCTTAGCTCTAACAGTGAGTGCCTTGGGAATACTTGAAGCAGGTGCCTTTTGCACATCCTTAAGATTGAGTCAGATAGCATAGCCTAGTGATGAGACCAACCCAAGCACAGTTTTGAGAGAGCTCTGCCTGCACTTTATCTTTGAGGTAGCCACATCAGATACAAAAGAATGACATTTAATCAATAAGGATGAATTTTCATCAATATTGCTGACCGATAGAGCTTACCCTCAGTCCAACAACAAGTGTCCCGAGCTTCTGCCAATGTTACATCCCTAGCCACATCCCTAGGAAAAGCCTCTCTTTCTCCCATTGCTCTGGTCTGGCCACACACCCCTCTTTTACTCAGAATTTGTGTCTCAGTCCCCTGATGCCATGGGCTTTTTGTCTCCCAGCTACTCCCCTGTCCCACTCATCCTTAGCTGCTCTCTGCAATAGTAGAAACCCTCCTTTCTCCAGAGAGCTTTCACTATTCGGTGTGAAGTGGCTAGAGCAAGGTGAATGGGCAGCCTTCATTCCTGCTGTCTGGGCGCAGAACTTAACACAGATAGGCAGTAAATCACAAGCAATAAAACAAATCATCCAAGACATCTCATTTTCTTTAAAGAACAGAAGAGACCTCTCTGTTCTTTGCAACTGATGTTGCCTAATTATGTTTCAAATACTCACTGAAATATTGGACAGCTTTTCAAATGTCTACCAGCTATGTTCTTAAGAAAAATAATGACATCTAGTGACAAGATAGAAAATCACAGCACTGTCTTCCCTGTGCAGGACTGAACACACACATCTACGCTTGTGGCACCTATATACTCACCACAGCTTCAAGACTAACTGTTTCTTGTGTTAAAAATCAGCAGAAATGATAAACAAACAAGGCTTAAATTGCCTGGCTTGCTTGGATCTTCATTCAGCCGCATTTTAAATGCACAGCATTTTAATTTCAGAGATTTAATGTCCCTCATACTTTACCCTAAGATCTTATACACTGCCATGTTCAGAAAGTAGTAAACTATAACATGACCTTGACAGACTTTTGTTGTAAAAACTAGCAAAAATGAGTGTACTACTTATATACTTCTGCCCACTTCCTCAGCCCCAATATAGATCCTACACGAAGAAAGTTCAGTTTTGTATTATTCTGCTCACAAGATAAAGAATAACATAAAAGCTTTGTGGTGACACTGTAGTTGCAAATTAAAGTACAGGAGTTCAGGCAATACTAGTCTCTGTAATCTTTTCCAAACAGCTATTTTGTTTTGGTTTTGTTCCCCCAGAGAGCATTATTTCCCCCCAGTGTCCTAGACAGTGAATGAATTTCTGGGATATAAAATTTGTCCTCATGTTTCTGCATGATAGGTCTTCTTAATCTTGATATCAGCCTACAAATGCCTTCCTATATTATGCATCTTTTCTCTATATTATGTGGCTTTTCCAGATTTTACTTTATCAACTTGACAACATAACTTTGTTTATAGGAACATTTGTACTACTTAGCAGTTCATTTTATGTTCTATTAATTACATGACACAAAACAAGGCACCGAACACATTATTGGAACGTTATTGTCTCTATTGTACCATTCTGGACTCATTTCCAGCTGCCCTTGATTGGAAATTTGTTATAGGAAACCATAATTCTTATTTTCAGAGTTATCTAACATGTCCTATACATCATCTTATGGTTCTTTTCTTTCTTCCTGATAAACCTTAAAATTCGTCTAGAAGGTTGTTTCAGTAATGATACAGTAATTTAATTCTCCATTTCCTTGGTAAAGAAAGATTGCACATAATACACTGGCCCATTTTAGTTCAGGAAAATACTGGAGCATATTCCTGCAACATATCCTTTTATCCCAATGGCTCAAGTATATATCTGAATTCCATTGATAATTATGAAATTTGGGCATATTTGCAAGTGCTGTTCTGAGTAGTAACACAAATAAAAACGTACTAAAATTTTGTGCTGACCTTAGACCATTTCTGTCCTGTTACATATGCAAAGAACGATGTTGAATATTCCTAAAAACAGGCATTTTGAAATAAGTGAGACTTATACATGTACTTAGTCCCATTAATAGAAGTGGGCGAAGATGTTTTGCTTTCAAGTCTGCACCAAGTTTTAAGCAGAACAACTCTGCAGGGACTGAATGAATTGGTAAATACATCTTCTTTCATTTTAATCCCATGCTGAATCCAAGAACTGTGCTACAGAACTTCAGAAAAAGCAACCAAAATAACTACATTAGTAAATTCTTATTATAGATGATTCTTCTCAAAATATAGCTTCTAAAGACTTCTCCAGCTGTTCTTTTTTCCTGCCTAAACAACTAACATTTAATTATTAATGAAATTATTAATACATTATTAATAAAATAGGTTGCATAACTTAGACACAAAATGTATTGTTTCTAATGATAATGGAAAATCTGAACCACCAATTTAGTTGAAGTTGATAATGATAGAATAATATAGTAGTAAAAACACCTCAAGTTTGGCTAATAAGAAAAAAATTATTAAAGTAGAAGGATTTACAAGCAATCACACTATAAACCCCACCTGGTTTTCCACATAAGAAAGAAGATATGAAATATTAAGAAATTTGTAATCAGAACTGCGAAAGATGTAATGGCTTATTTAGTTAACAGGTCTATATGGTTGTTCATGGTGACAACAGCTATCTTAAGAAGAAACACAGCCCAGTTTTATATATAGCTGACCAAATTTTACACTTCTGAAATGAACAGTTTTTCATTTATTTCAGAGTTCTTCAAGATAAGACTGATGCTATGGTACAGGTCTGCAAAGGATATAAACGTATTCTCTTTCTGTAAAACAGGTTAGCAAAATCAGCAACCACAGAAGCTGGTTATAAGCCCACAGTTCAAGGATGCATCTGTATTTGTATTTTAGTTTGGGTCAGGACTGCATTTTGAAACTAGTCCACCTTTAACAGTTTGGTTTGCATAGCAGACAAGTCCTGGCACATGAACAGAATGTAAAATGGAGCAAAATCAGAAGGTATATACCAAGACTATGTACACAGTGCACTGTAGTCATTAGGACCTAACTAGGGTTAATCTGAAGTAAAACCCCTGAAACACAAGCAACATAGGCACCGTTTTCTCAGTACTGACTGCTTCATGCTGCAGTAACCCCCCGGTTATGATACCTCATTTGCCAGTTGAGATACAGCCTAAGGAGTCTTCAAAGATAATCCCTCTGAGCAAAGTTCTGACAAACACTGAGGATGTCTACTGGTTAATGTCTGTTTTATCATACACCATCGCCGAGATTGACAACTTCTTAGTAGAAAAGTCCCTAATACCTATGCTTGATGAAGTGAATTTTCCAGTCTTCCTCTATAGTGAACCAGGAACACCCAAAGGTGTCTGGATATAGTCTCCTTCTCCCACTTTCCAGGGACACCAATAGAAAGCCATAGAAATGAGTTCCTGAGGGATGACTGTGTGTATGAATTTCTAACATGGAACATGATCTGCAGTAAAAGTCCAGGAATCTTGCCCGGAGTGAATGTGGTGAGGGTTACAACACACAACAAAAGTGGGTTTGCCCTACAGAAGAGTAGTAGTGCCTACCTTAGTGATTCAAATCTTTAACATATACAAACATATCTGTACAGTTAATACCCGTCTGTGGGTCTCTGAATGTGCTGCTGCTTCCCAAGGCATTGTCAGACACATATCGGTTGTAAATAGAGATGAAAACTGTCATTCTTAATCTTTCACCTAGCAATTTTTCTTAATTTTCTCTATATTTCCTGGTGAGAAGCACAATACACTAGTGTTTTGCATGAATGTTTAAGCAGCTGTCGTGGTTTGACCCCAGCCAACAACTAAGCAGAACGCAGCCACTCACTCACTTCTCCCCCAACGCAGTGGGATGGGGGAGAGAATCAGAAAAAAAGTAAAACCCATGGGTTGAGATAAAGACAGTTTAATAGGACAGAAAGGAAAAAATAGTAGTAGTAGTAGTAGTAATAATAATGATAATAATTATAATAATAAAAGAATTGGAATATACAAAACAAGTGATGCACAATGCAATAGCCCACCACTCACCGACTGATGCCCAGATAGTCCCCAAGCAGCAATTCACCCCCCC
>JANZLQ010000079.1:61923850-61952679 GCA_026212715.1 Elanus axillaris | reverse complement strand
TTCACCCCCCCCCCCCCCAACCAACTGCCCCCAGTTTATATACTAAGTATGATGTCACATAGTATGGAATATTCCTTTGGCCAGTTTGGATCAGCTGTTCTGGCTGTGTCCCCTCCCAACTTCTTGTGCCCCTCCAGTCTTCTTGCTGGCTGGGCATGAGAGGCTGAAAAATCCTTGACTTAATATAAACATTACTTAGCAACAACTGAAACCGTCAGTGTTATCAACATTCTTCTCATACTGAACCCAAAACATAACACTATACCAGATACAAGAAAGAAAATTAACTCTATCCCAGCTGAAACCAGGACAGCAGCTCATGCACCTACATATAGTGCAGAGAATGATTCATCAGAATTACTGAAATGTAAAGGCTCCTGCTTTGTGGTATGCTGTTTCACCTTTCACTCAGGTCTGCAGGTATTGCAGTTAGTGAAGACCACAGGAATTTCATCATTACACAAGATTTCTGTGTATCATTTGGGTCACTATGTATTTAAAGATATCATTATATCTATGCTTTAGATTGCAAATACTCATCTAAATTATAAAATTTCATAAATTTAACAATTTCTAGCCATTCAAAAATCTTAAAGTGGTTTATAGCATCTGTTAACTCAAATGTATAATTTAACCTTGAAAATTAGACATCAGTAGCCTTGACTGTTACACAGCGATACTCTGTTTTCTTTAAAAATAGCTCTTGATATAGTTTGCTAGAACATGTCACTAGATGTCAGAATGTTGATTTCTGCAAATTCCAGCTAATTCTGAATGCCATATTTTTCTACTGAACACCATACAAACACTAGGTAAATAGTTTGTATTTTATCACAGGTATGTTCCTTAAAAATTTTCTTTGCATACAAGCTTCAAGAGCTTTGGAGGAAAGACCACAGAAACTCATTGTATATTTATTGATTTGTTGCTATAAATCTTGATGCAGCTCTGCAGTTTATTTTTTAAAATGGCAGCATTCAACATAATTTGTCTGACAGAGATTTGCATTAAAGTGAGAGTAATGTGCCAATAGCATTGCTAGTTGAAAACACTGCAATTAAATAGTCTATAGGTTTTCTTACTTAAGTTCTAAACACCCCAAAGTTCCACAGAAATGCTAGGATTGCACTGATCTAAAGCAGCATGTGTCAGAGAAGAGGACAAGAGCACACTTTTCAATATATTCTTACAGATCTCGGCCAAAATCCAAAGAACACAGCAGAAAGTTGTCATTACACATAATAGCAATTCCTGACAAGTTAAAAATGTTAAGATATTAAACAATTTTGTGTGTACTCACTGGACATGTGAATTCACAGAAGGGCACAATGCAAACACACACCAAACTACGTACATCTTCATAAATGGTACTTACCTACAAAGCAAACAAACAGAAAAAAGCCTTAAATATCTATACAGGCACACATGTATGTTTTAGAATCCAAAAAGATGTCAGAGCATCGCAGTATTGTATTCACTTCTACAAAAGGTTCAGTCAAAACATATTCCTAGATTGACAACTTATACATCAGTGGCTATGTACAGGATACAAGGATTCTTGATATCAGTTTTATTTTGCATTTTTCCTTCTTATTTTGTAAAATCACTACTTTTAAGGTCTAAAAAGACTTGCAAAGTTTTGTTACCTGCCCTACATTCAAATTTTAAGAATCAGTTACAGTGCAAAAATATTTTAAAAATGTGCAAGTTTTAGCTAAAAAATTAAATAGTACAATAGTAACAGCTGTAGGAAGAAGAATTAGCATATTCCTAAGCAGGTTATTGAAAAGATTAAAAGTTTACCTTTTTTATATGGCTTTATGCTTTAGTTTCAGATAATGTTACTCTGCAATTCAAACTATTTCTAATATGAAAGCTCCAAAAATTTTTCCAATATTATAAATATTTAGCACTAAATAACATTGTTTTTTCATAGGTCTGACTCTTCAATCACATATGTTGCCTACATTTGATAGAGTAAAACACCGACACAGCATATAGTTGACTTGGCCAACTTCACAAAAATCTGTCAAGAATCAGATTGAAAGAATACTTTAGTCCTCAAATACCCAGTCATATTAGATATAATGGAGTGTGGATGAACATGCTTAATCTCACCCTTTAGAGTCATTTCATAACATTAAATTATGAGGCATTCTCCTGTTTTCTGTTCTTTCAAAGGGAGAAAAATAAACTAAAAAGTACAGGAGAAATTTCTTAAATGGTATGAGTTTCAAAGCTGTGACTTTCTTGCCTGTGCTTAGGCAAAGGTCACCAGAATGTGATTGTATTCTACTGTCATGTAAAACAGGCTCTAAAACACTGTATGCATGTGCATACAATGAAAAATAAACAAACAAACAAAAAAACCCCAACCAACCACAAATCCCAAAATCAAGCTTTAAACCCAAGTACCGGCATTACTGCATAGAGTTGGTGCTACTCTGCTACAGCTGTTCTAAACCATTTTGTGTTGCTGCATGCAAATGTTTCCATACCTATGTGTCTGCAGGCTATAATAAAATCAGTTTTTTTCAGTACTCCACAGCAACAAAGACGCCCGAGCATTTGTTAGCTACAGAAAGGTTTCAGTTTCTGTTCCAACTAGAGATAAGAATGTGGTTTGATACAAAAGGTCTGTTATGACACTGGCAAATATAAGAGTGCTTAATTTGTTTCACATCCTGTTTTACTGGTTGTGAGCTACTTCTGCACAGCAAAAGACAGTGTCAAGGCCTACATGAAACTGAGCTATATTACATATTTATGAATTAGCAGAGAAGCTGCTGTGCTGGGTGTTGTAATGCTGTGCCCAGTAACCTAGTTACAGTAGTAATTGACTTTGCTTTTTCCTTTTCCTTATCTAGGCTCTATAACACAAATGCTCCACTTTTGCCAACCTAGGAATTTTGTGGTTCAAGCAAACATGCCCGTCTGCTCATGATGTGCATGACAAAGCTGGAAAGATGTGTGTATATTTTTAGAAAAACCTCTTTGCTTTACTGACTCTCCTCATCACAGTCATGATATATAGCCAGAATAACAGCCAGGAAGCCATCAGACAAAGGTGACTTTTAATAAAGCAAAGATGTTATCCCAAACTCAAACTCAGAACAGCAGACACATATATCTTAGATCATCCAAAATGGTAGAAGTTCTTGCTCCATACAGTCTCTTTTTATTGTACTGAATCAGAAAGGTATTGGAGATATTTCCTCAAGGCTCACAGACATTTGAGTTTAGGAAGGCTTGGAAAAGGCATTGTAATTAATGAATTTCCATTTCAGCCATTGAAAAACTGTTAGCCATTGAAAAACTCTTCCAAACGAAATCTTTAAAGACAACAAATGGAAGCTGCAAGACTTGCAGTTGCCTTCAAAATGTCCTTGCTTCAGGTATTAGACATCGGAAAAAATAATAATAAAAAAATCATACTATAAATTGTCACAAATGCCTTTATTTTTCTAAATACATGCACAGTGTCTATCATTACTCATGAAAGAAATATCAGGTTGAAATTCCTAATCTGTCTATTCTGTTTACATGAATTTTTGACCTCTTGGTATTATTTATTTAAATTGTTTACATCAAGCTAAAGAATAAAGAAATGGAGGTTACATAGAGCATGACATGCTCTAATTGAAGAAAATCCCACAGCATTCAAGGATTCCTCGGAAGACTGATCTTACCAACTTCTTCAACATTTTCCCACATATCAAGCCCCATAGGTAAGTCTTAGCAGACTGACAGGTGTGCTTGCTGCATATCGCCGTGGAAACTTCCACCTACATCATGGAAAGCTCATGTGCAGCAACCTCAAGACAATCTAATTCCTCATGAAGATCAATCGTATTACATCAGTACTTTCTACTGTCCTGCCTGAAGTCTGAAAGCTAGCTCACAGTCAAATTACATTAAATGCTCAGTACTGATTAATGAATATATCCACAGATAACAAAAGTAATTTTATGATTTTTTAAATACCAAAAAAAAAGAAAAAAACCCAAAGAAAGTAATTTACCCTCCATCCCAGTTCTCAAAAAAAATGAAAATTAAATTGGAGACTCCAATCAGGCACTTGTCAGTCGTGAAATACCCTAATCCAATCAACCCTGCATAGAAGTCTACATGAGTATGAAATCAAGTATCTACCTGACAGTACTCATAGGCTTAGTGGAACTGAAACCTTATCATACGAATTTAAGTATAAAACAATAGCAATTTTTAATACTATATAGTTCCAGGATTTTTTGTTGGTTTTATTTGATCTGTGAGTTCAATTTATTGCAACTGAAATAACTTAAGAATATGTCTCAGTAAGCAATGGTCATTCTACCTACACAACTGTGCCAAGAAGATTTACTTCCAGGCTGCAGGTCTTCTGTCATTCCACTTCTGTATCATTCTAGAGAACAGAGCAGCAAGTATGCTTAAGCATGCTGTGGGTTTATGACAGTATTAATGTTTTCAAAGATTTTTAAATATGAATTTTTGAGGCAAGGGGTGCTTTTTCCACTGTATGTTATATAGTATTGAGTTAACTAAGCATTTAAAATTTAAAAAAAACTGCAAGTAAAATTTCCTTGTGGCTGATAGGATGGGAAATATTAGAATATTATCCTCCTTTCACACCAGCCCAAGTCTTATGTTCTTGGTTGTTACCCAATCACATGTGGTTTTCTTTGTGGCTGCTCTATTTGTTTCCCTTAAACATGAATCTTAACTCTTCCGATTTCTCAAAAACTCAAGAACATTTGCATTTTTCCTATTGGGAAACAACATTAACAATAACCCCCAAAATAATTTGGAACACTAGAACTCTATAAGGATTATTAGAAATCAAACTAGTTTAGCCAAATTATTTATGTTCAATTCATGGCATTGAAAGGACTTTAAAATTCTTTGCAGACTATAGTAACTGATTAATTCAGGTGTATTAGGATGACAGAAATCATAAAGAAATTAACCCAAAAGCACAAACACACATTTTCTGTATCAACTTCTGCAAGGTGGTTTTTTTTTTTTAATTTTACTTTGAAAGCGTTATAATTAATGCTTAAACATAAGAAAAGCAGATCTTTACAAAGCATACTGAGGTTTACAACATCAGGAGACATGAATGTGAAAGTCTGCCAAGAAAATGACAACTTAACTGTGCAATGTATCAGAAATTATGCAACAAAGAAAGAATTATAATTTTAGTCTATATAAAGCACTAATTCTACTTCATTAAACAGGCTGTTTGCTTTCTTATGAATTATTAAAATGGGAAAATATGCTATAAAAGTAATGCAAATACTCAGCTGGAAAATTATATGTTCAAGGAGTTATTTCCTCTCAGATTACTTTATCAAGAGCTTTATATATATTATTGGTTTTTTCCCCCCTTATTTCTAAAATAAGGACTTCCAACTAGCCTGAGCTGACTGCCTGCCTACTGAATTCGCAGTAAAATAAATAGGAGCTGAGAAACTATTACCTGTCCACAGTCACAACCCTGCTGTCACACCTGCATTACATATCCTCTTTTAAATATTAGAATCTCATGTGCAGGACAGTATCTCTCACTGTCCATCTAGTTCTCTGCGTATGCAACTATGCGAAGCAAATGTGGAAGGAATAGTTGCTGACTATCATTGATACAAAACCACGGGGTTTTCTTCTACATAAGCATAAATCTTGCACATTAAGTCTGATGACATGCATTCAAGTTGTTAGCATTCTAGCACAAAACTTTCTGTTGCCATTTTCTCCTTCTACTGGAACCACAGGCAATGGTATCCATCATTTTGTATTCTTAAAACCAACAGAAATTAAATACATCAAATACTCTCACAGAAGATACACTAATCAAAACAGAAGAGCAGAACAGATAGGCATTTCTGAAAGTCTAATGGAAGACTTTTGCCAGTGGCGGGGGTGATCTTTTCATGCCCATCCCAAATCTTGTCTCTTTAAGAGGGGAAAAAAGGATACACCAACTGAAGTGAAACTTTTTTTCTTATTATTTATGTATGACATTCATGATGAAATGAAAAATAATTATTCCCCCAACAATTACTTTGAGCTGTGCAAAGTCACCTGAGCAGGAGAGGATTCTCCTCTACAAAGTCTAATAACAAGACAATACAGAATTTAGATTTCCTTATCTCAATGCTATTCCATAACTGCAGATATATTCCTTGTGCCTGTTAACTATTAGATGGTCAAAAACAGTTTCTCAGAATTTCTCTTCCAACAGGAAGTTGCCTTATTTCAGTTCTAGCATTTCTATATGGGACTACTTTTAAGTGTAGTCAAGACAATATGTAGTTAAATGAATATCATAAATTAGCAAGTTATATTATCCTTCATCTAGTATTACAGTAGAAAGATTACTTTAATCAAAATAATGGAGTAAAATATATATACAGTAATGGATTTGTTTCAAGTCTTTGTTCTGCTAATAATAGACACTAATTACCTTACGCAAAGAAATCTAAGTCGCAGTTAAAGTTCCTTTAAAAGTTGTAATTATAATCTACATTGTTTCATGACTCACTTTTTATAACATAGTGCTGGAATACAGTTGTTCAGTGAAACTGAAATTACCTCAGTACAGTGTATTTTCTTTCCTTTTTGCACCAGCAGTTATAGAAAGCCATATGAGACTGCTTCATAGGTAAATAAGCCTGGGGAGGTAGGACATCCGACGCAAGCTCAGGTAACCGGGCTCAACCCAGAAGCTGAAGAGTTTCTCATGCTTACCTACCTACTTCTTTCAGGTAGACTTTTATTTTACTGAGTCATTGTTTTATGCTGTTTGCAACAGTACATTCTATTATTATTACTAATGCGTTGTATCACTACCACCACCAAAACCCAAACATTCTACACCCTGACATCCTTTATGGATAAACTGTTTTAAAATATCTCTAAAATCACTCACCTTGTCTTTTACATCCCTGAAGTCATTTGCAGAGAATGTATTTATCTGAGTAACAGTTTCTGATCACTTTGCAATGCCTGTTTCAGTTGTCTGTTGTAACTTCTTTCAAGATAGGTTTGTAAACCTTCATGCTGTGGTCTTATTTTCATTGCACTGTTGCCCAAATGACAAATTGAGCTTTGTCCTATGCTTCCATCCACAATCACAGAACCCTAGGAGGCTACATTTTAGGATGCTATGATTCAAATTATCTGGCATGCCAGGATATATAAATTAAAGTTCCAGTTTTGCTGGGGCTCAGGCCAGTAAAGCAGAGGCGGTGTGGTTACTAAAAACATCCTGAAAAACAGACAAGTCTCCCTGGGGTAACAAGTTTTTACAAGTTTATTGCTGTGTCTTTTGCTCACATGCTGATTTTTACCATGCAGTAGATGTTAAACAATGCAATATAGCTTTATTTCTTAGTGAAAGAGTTAAGTTCTCACATCAACCAAGGCAATGCACTCAGAGTGGGTGATGATTTTTAAAACAAATCACAATACCTGGGCTTGCTCAACAAAATCACACTTTCACTAAGGATCTTACTTTTATGATACTTTTGATAAAAACAAACAAACAAAAAAACCCCCAAATAAATCCCAAAACATTCTTTTTCCCCAGGAAGTTCTTTCCTTCTGCTTTACTGACCTGTTCCTCTGCCACCACGTTCTCAACGAGAGCTGGAACATAACTCAGGAAGACTTCAGATCTGCTATGCAAAGCGCAACGAGAATCACTGCAACCCTCTTGTCTTCCTTCAGCCCTCACTAGAATTTCCCATTCTTGCTTCTTTCTTACTTAGGACTTGGCAAACTTACAAAAAGGCTGCAAATCTGCTCTGTTCAATTGCATCTCTCAACACATTAAGGAGAGAGTGAGGCTAACCCCTATCATATTCTTCTTCCTAAAACTGGAGTAGGGAGTCCGTGCAAACAGCTACTCTCAGAGGGGGCTGGGAGAGCAATGTTAGAGTAGGGCCAAGCAACACTGAACACAGACAAACTTCCAAAGAGCTACAAAAAGCGCAGCACAACACTGATATCACAGATGCTGGTTTTGTTGCTAAATACTACTGTATAGCTTTATATTCTGTAAATATGCTTAAAAGGGACATTACAATACCGCAACATGGGGCTTCAATGACAAACATATGGAAAGCAGGGGACATGCTGCAAATTCATGCAGTAATTTACTTCACTCTAACATGAGCTGAAGTCATAATAGCTCATCCATTGTTAATTTTTAATCAATTGTTAATCCAGACATTCTGGTCTGCTAATAAATTTTTCATGTGTAGCCCTTTTATTCAGGATCTCTCAGTATGAGGGTATGCAACAGCTACTGCCATTTTATCTTGCCATTCATTAAAACTGACTTGCAGTGAACATATGCTTTTTATACATATGTACAAAGCTATAGTTCTATGAATGCATAACTCAGCTGGATACATTTCAACCTCTAGTTTAATTGCTCCTATTTGACATATTTAGCCCATAGTCTAATACAGCTAAAGACAGTCAGGTGAAAAGTCTTAATTTGCTAGATAAAATGCCAAATAGGCATAAAATAAAAATACAGAAGGTGCAACATAATTGATAACAATTACATAATTTAATAGTATACATATATGTACACAGAAAAACACCTGAAATCTTTCCAGATGGAAGCAAATAGAAAGTAAATGAACTGATTTTCATTTTCCATCCTTAAAAATCTATGCAGAACATGAAAGTGTTGTAAAGTAATAACTTAATTTCATTTTTATGCTTTATGATGAATACTTTTTTCAATAAAAGAAATATTAAAAAAAATAAATAGTGATTATGGAATATCCCTACTGGTCTCCAATCATCTTAAATCCTCTCTGAAATTCCTGGGAATGGTATTTTTACCTGGCAGCATGACACTACCTCCCTGCTTGCTGGTCTTTAGAATAAAAAAGCCTCTTCTTTGCCTTACGCATTTCTGATGCATGTCACACACATGCTAAGCTAAAGCACTGTGGAAAACAATAGCAGATTTTACGTTATTCTGAAAGAAAAGCTTTTTCAAGAAGAAAAAAAGACAGCAGATGACCACACCCTACATAATTCTTTCTTGAACATTCTTAATCTGTCTCTGTTGAATAACAAATGACATTTAACAAAGGTAATATAATACACCCATATCCTAAAAATCATAGTGATGGAATTATTAATATTCTTGAAAAAAATCTGCTCTGTAATTATTTAATGACCAAAAAAATCAACCTAGGCAAGAGGGACAGCATGGTATTTTCATTTATTTTCTGCAATATCAAAATACGGCTAGTTTTAGCAATGAAAGAAGAATAAGACATTCCCAAGCCTCTATAAGTAGCATTAGCAGTGTTGTATAGTTCCTTCCCACACCCCCACCTCAAACCTCTATTAAGTTCTTGGGCTTAAACACAAAGAAACTTACACAGGCACATTCAGGATATAAATTAATCCAAGTATAAGTGGTAAATCAATCAAGTTACCAAAAAGCAAAATATTTAAACCAAACCTTACCAAGTTGTTTGTTTCTTGGTAAAGGTAAAGGTTTGGTAGATATCATCTAAGTTACCATGTGCATCCTTTCTTTTTCTTTTCCTCATCTCAGTTTAGTCAATGCTTTTTGTAAGTAACAAGTATCGTAAGAAATTATGTTGTTTCCATTTAAAGCATCTGCAAAATCCTTCAAAGGAAGAAGAATTAGCCAGTGTTCTCTTGGGACTAGCAATGATGTTAATTCAACAGAATTTGAGGCTGATGCAATACTGTCTAGCAGGCAGATAAACAATATTCAGAATATATGCAAATTACTTAGCCAGTTCAGGTGAGCAAGTGAGGTCTTCAGAGGGACTGTTCTTAATTACTGAAAATCATATAAAAGGAAGGGAAGGATTTCTTGCTTCTGATACAGTCAACTTCCACACTTAAGAACTGGTGAATAATTTCAGCCAAAGATGACAGCCCTGAATATGTACTAACAGCTCTCAAAATATTTATCTTCCGGTTAGGAATGCTCTAGGTTGCACTGGTTGGATACAGACATATAAACAACACCCCAGTCACACACACACACACATACAACTTTGCTGGGTTGGACTGTAAGTTACCTAGCTGAATTTTTCACTTTCTGACAGAGGCCACTAAACAGATGCTCATGGAAAAAGTGAAAATAATACTTCAAGAATAGAATGGCATTTCTCTCAATATTTCCTGCCAAAATATGCAAGCTGAATTCATGGTTGAATTCGCATCAACATTGTGTTGAATAGCTCTCAATAGACTTTTATCCTAGGATTTTGCCTAATCGTATTTTGAACTTACATATACTTTGGCATTCACATAAACAAATCTACCATGCATTCTGTGAAATAATACTTTGTTTCAAACCAGCTGCCTGATCATTTCACTGAGTGCCCTTGTTCTTACATAAGAAATAACAAGTAGGTTTTCCTTATTCACATTTCCTCTGCTGTTCACAATTGTATTTTCCTCATAAACCCAAGCTCTTTTCGAAACTGAAGCATCCTTGTCTGCCCGATCACTCCTTGCTGTTGTCACTGGTTTTTTTCTAATAGTTCTTAACAATATGAGTATCTTTTTGACTACTCCTTAGCACCAAGTTGATATTTTCAAAAAACTACCTGAAATGATTGCTAGAAACCCATCCACAAGCGTGCTAAGATCCGCTGTTAGCTATGCATAGCTAAAATAGTTTTCCCCTTATGTATTCATTTTTATTTATCATCAGTGAACTTTCTTCAGCGTGTTGCTTCCCATCAAATCAGTATTGCATAACAGCTTTGTGTCTTCAGGAGCCCTTAACAAAGCACATTATAAAAAGCTATTTTGAAATCCATATATACAAAAAGAACTGGATCATCTTTACTCATGTTTGCTGATTTCTTAAAAAACTGCAAACAAACCAAAAACCCACACATACAAAACCAAACAAACCCACCAAAGCAAAAAAACCATAACCCCCCCAAAACACAACAAAGATGAAGCCCAACCTCTAACCACTTCTGAAGCATGATTTTTTTCCATAAAAGCCCATTTCACACTTCTCTATTTTTTTTTCATATGCACTAAAATGTTTACTTTCTTTCTTAAAGTATCTGGAGTTCCTTCAGTAGTGAAATCAGATGTGCTTGCTTACAATTCTCTGGATTCTTCTCGCTCTCTCTCCACAACAGTTATTTTAAAAATCTGGCATCATGTTTGCCATGACCTGAATTTTTCTTAATAAAATTCATCTCACTGATAGAGGTTACTAATAGTTTTACAAGTCTGGTATTCAGTTATTTTAGAAATCTTGAGTGAATAACATCTGGACCTGGAAACTTACTACTTTTACCTTCATTTTTTATTTTTAAATTTTTTTTAATTAAGATTTTTAAATAAAAAAAATAATTTAAGACACATTGGTCTCTGCTTGAAGCAAGCCTTGAAGTCAACACTTTTAAAGAAAAGCTGTAGTACAAGACATAGCCTAAGTTATTTTTTAGTGAACTGTGATAGAAAAAAGATTGTTTTGGTTTTTCTGCTTTTGCTTTGACTTCTTTGAATACTCTTTTTACCTCTTTATGTACCAAATGTTACACATACTAACATGGAGTTCTCTCCAAAATAAATTATAAAGTGGGCTAGAAAGAGCCCATTATCTACCTGTGCAAAACCACAAAACCTGAAACAAGCTCGGACAAAATGGTGTTACACAATAGACTTTATTCCAAGAGATAATGTATGATGGAATTTACACAACTACAGAAATGCTAATACTGGCCTTTAATACTGGGAATTAACCTTGATAAAATACAAAGCATGATACAGTTAATTTTGGCTATTTAGAGAGGCATGCAGGGATCTAGAATGACTTACAGCAGCAGTGTATTCTTTTCCACTGACTTCACTGGACTGAAGAATAAAGCTTGTGAAAAAATAGTCTTTTTGTCCAGACATGAAAATATTCCAAAGAAGCTTTGACTAAAAAAATAAAACTTAGAAATTATGCATTATCAAACATTAGCCTCTATTCTATAGCTGTTTAAACAGAAAGAGCTAGTCTTTTACAAATAATCTGATCAACAACACAAACTTTGGTTTTACCCTTTGTATTGCCAATGTATTAATTTTTTTCTTTTTTTTTTAGGACACTTGACACAAAAAATAGCTAATTTCCATCAAATTTTATAGGATTCACTTGTCTTTCATAAAGACTATTAATTCTACTATTATTTTAATAAATATTTAAAATTACAAATTTTGCAAATATTTAACAGTCCAAGACACAGAATACTTCCTGCTTTAGCAAGCAGCATGATATACCAAAGTTTGCCAGGCATGAAATGTATGTATTATTCAGACAGGATATTAAAAATTGCCATTTTGAATGTTGGGGTTAGTTCTATTTTTCATTGAGAGCATGCTGCTGATTAACAGAACAGAAATAGCCCTGTATTACTGAAAATTTCTCTCTTATTTGTTCTGCAGTATTGTATTATACTGAAATGTAGTAGTACTAATCACACTTTAGAAAAAATACACAGCTAATGGCTTTACCAATGTTTGCCTCCTAAGTTGTGTTCTGCTCAGTGCATATTCTGTTCTGACGTATCAAACACTACAGCAGGGGAGAGCTGGGGCAAGCTGCAAATGAATGAGGCCATTTCACTTCAGTTTCCAGGCAACACAGAAATGTGTAATGACTGCGCAGCATGCTGGTCATTGTTCCAAAAGGTGCTACAACTCATAATTATCATGGTTTTAATTTTAAACATTTCTGTTTCTTCCATCTTATGTATTCCAAGCCATGCCTTTTTTTTTTCTTTTTCTCCCTCTCCTTCCTTCCTAGTCATCATGTGTGGAGGACATCTTTGTTCTAAAATATTGTGTCTCTGTACAATCAATGTAGCCACTCCTTGGAGAAAGTCCTTTGGTAAACATCTATTACTAAAATGATATAAAAGTCAAATGATAACCACGTAACTTTGCAAGCTCTGGAACTTGGTCCTCATTTGATCCAGATAGATTGGAGAATGAAGAGGAGGTAGGATTCTGACAGAGGGCATCCAGCAGCTTGAGCACTGCCTATTTCACAGATTTAATTTAAAGGGGCTTTACTTAGATTATATTGAACAGCAATAGGGATACTTACCCTGAGTTAAAGTAGTCTATTGTTATTTGGTGAAGCTTACCTCCAAAATAAAGAAATAATTTTAAAAATCCTTCAAACTATTTAAGTTATAAAATGAGAATTTAAACAAAAGTAATGACTTTATTAGTGATAAGTTAAAATTAATTTTATGAATTCTGATTTACTTTCTGGAGGGTTCCTGTTCACTCTTGTAACCATCATAAAATCTCTATCACTGGCAATCAGAATTTTTAGAATCTTTAACAAATCTTTAATGTGGCAGGTCTCCTGCAAATGTAACTGTGTTGCTATTAAAAATAGTAGAATATTTACTTCTACCCAATTGCAATAGGTTTTGAGTCACTGCATATGTGAAATGTGTATTTATGTAGTGACATACATTTATGTCACTTTTGCACAACACTACATCAATAGACGAATGTATTAATGTACAAAATGCTGTCAAAAGAGAACAACCAAACTTCTACTTTTTTTTCCGTAATTAAATACCCAGTTATATGATAACAGTGATTGTATCGATACAATTAATTCCTCAAGCACGTGTAATTCTGAGCTCAGCCTGTAGCAGGAGGCCTGCTCAGAGCCACAGACATGGTAACACACCCTCCGGGCAGCAACACTGCTGCAAAGTGATCTCTAACCTGAGCAAACTCAACAGGCAACAGACTTCTATTGACAGCACACCACCCACACCCTTATCCTACATGTTCAGACCTGGTCTTTGGCATCCTTAGTCTCTAACGACCAAAATTTGCATTGCCCCAGCTTGAATTTTTCATTAAGAAATACCTCTTTGCCACCATACAAATACTCCCACTTTGCTGTGGAAGAAAAATATTTTCTGCTTCTAATGTCAGTATAAAAAACTATTAGAATCAGAACCTTTTCCTCTACTTTCTTCCCCACTTGCTCAGAGCTGTAGAAACAGAATAATTTCTTTACACAATTTCAGTGATTCCTCTGCAGAAAATTCAGGGGTCTTACAGGCCTACAGGTGCAGAAGTAGCACACATGAAGGTCTCAGAAATGTTATAACCTCTACAATATCCAAGAGGTATCAGACTGCAAAGAAATTGTTTACTTTGCCACATTGGTCTTACCCCCTATCTACAGAATGACTCACCACTCATATGCTAAACATCTCATTAAAAGCAATGCCGTCAGTGACAACTGTGGACTAATTGTTACAGTTACAACTATGGAAAAATATATAAAAAAGAAGCAGAATGTAAAATTAATATTAATTAAAGCCTCAAGAGAATATATAAAGATATATAAACTTTAAATGTCTAAATTTAAATTCTTTAATATTTAATTTGTATGTTTATTTTATGAAAGTGATTTTTGGGTTCAGATCTTCAGTTTACCAGACAAAACAGAACATTGTCCCTTACAAATGCAAAACTTCACCATAGCCCTTCCAGTTGAGTCACTGATAGGTAATCATTATAGAAATATGCCAAGATCAGCCAAGATTTCTTTCCTGGAAAGGATCTGCCTTTTTTTTTTTGATACCAGAGGGCTAGATTACTTTTAAGTAAGAGAAATTATATTTAAAATGGAATATTTAAATTGGTTTGCCAATGCTCACAAATGTGTAATTTCTGTGTTGATGCCTGTTAGACAGCTACTAACATTTTCTAGATGAGTTAATGTACTTAATCAGGTGTTATGTGGCTCCAGCATCCCAACATTAGAAAGTTCATTCATTTCCCTGTCAACCCCTGTTAATACATGTATGGAAGGCCAATAGAGTACAGCTAAGCCTGCAGAAGAGTGATGAAGGAGACATCATAAAACACATAAGACCTTTTTTTGCATTAAAAAACCTAACAACAAAAACAACCAAAAAAACAACTAAACCAAACACACACCAAAAAAAAACCCCAAGCCACACTCAGAAATTGTTTACAGGAAAGGATACGAAGAGTGTAAGACAGTTTCTCAAATGTTAAGAAATGCCAGAATCGTTTGCCCAAGCAGCCATAACTTGCCCTCTCTGTATGGCACACATTATAATAGAGGTGCTCTTCAACAATGATCACAACCGTCTTTTCCATGAGACCAGTAGTCCTTTGGGGGAACAAACCAGATGCGTTTCACAGACAGAAAAAGAGGCAAAGATCTGTTGCCCCTTGGTTTTTGCAGACATTGGAAAAGGTAATGAGTGAAGAGTTTTTAAGAAAGAAACAATACTCTGTAAAAACATGTTTGGCCTTTTCTCCACCCGAGAGGATGTCCACACCATTTTGAAAGCAGGTACTCTTTTGCACTGCCTGCTCTTTCTGCGAATCAGACACAGCGGTGCTTTGAGCTGCATAGTCAAGGTTAGTATAGCATAGCCCTGAACTAGTAAGTCTGATGACAAGCAAGATAAATGAGTTCAGATACTCAACTACATCAATGTTCCAGATTTTTGCTACAGATCAGTGAGTAGTCTTACAATTACAAGGAAAAAGCCCCTAAAGCTTGTATTGGTTTGGTTTCTGCTGCAGTTAAAAAGTTCAAAACAAGGACAATGTTCTCTTAGATCCCTACAGTACCCAGAATGTTGACAGTACAAGAAACTATAAATGGATACTTAATATTTGGAAGATGAAAAGTGAACATGTTGTTAATCTGTAAGCAATGATAGCACTTCATATTTGGAAAGCATTGGAAAAGTATTAATAAAACATTCCTGAGATAAATATTATGACATTTTACTTCAAGTATTTAGAATTTAGGACAATAGAGTATAAACAAGGGTGTTGAATCTAAAGAGTGGGAACTGATGGCAGAGCTAGGTTTAAAACCCCAGGATATTTTGACCCAGTCTCACACCATATCTGTAAGGCCATGGATCTCTCTACTTTAATTTGCTTACAAGACTCAGTAACCATAGCACTTTTGCCTATTATTATCATAAGTGGGAGTTGGATTTTTATATTTTGTTAATGCATATACCTTCTCTTTGAGCTGAGAAACTTCTTCTCTAGAGTTACATGATTGTTGCACACAACAATCACATAGCAATCATACTGTTATTTAAACAGAGCAAAATAGATGTGTAATTGCAATTTACCTTTTTGTTTTCTGATGTGAACTCATAGTGATATCACTATGATGTCATAGACATTGATTTAAAAGGGAAAATAACATTTTTTCTACTGATATAAGTGCTTCTCCCTAGATCATGTATTTAATCAAGAAAATAATTCTTAAATGTTTAAACTGTACTTTACAATTCACCTTGAAAAATTTAGAGGTACCCAAAGTTCATCTCCTACTATGTTGGTCATGTCACTTGAATTTATTTCCTCCTCAAAACCATTTAAGCAGTTGATAATTAGTGATTAGATGTTATAATTTAGTACTCTATTCAAATAAATGAATGAAGCAGAAACAGGTTTTATAGAAATGCTTCCTGATCCTCACCCAAAGATTTTTACTCAGAGGAGTGAGTCACAAGCCACAAGCTTTTAAGCAACGTTGTATTAGTCTTTTTATAGAAAAGCTGGACTTTTCTTTTTGCAGTTACAAACAAGGAAATTAATTATCCAGAAAATTCTATTTTTGTGGTAGTAATTTTATTTTTCACAGAAAAAACAAATCACATTTGTGATTTTGAACCAAATCACATTTTATTCTAAACACGATGCTGATTATTTTTCTTATTCATTGCATGAAAGTGCAGTAAGATTCAAGTACCATTATTTTAGGGGCAACAAAGCTCCTGAAAAGGTACAACAACTTCAAATTAGTACCAAAATCCCTCAAGCAACTATGTAATCATGTAACTATGTCAGGAAGAGTATGAAAGCAATTAAGAAGTTTGGTAGAGAACTACTGAGAAATTAATTTGCCACTGTTCGCAAATAGCACACAGAAGAGGACTTTGCTAGAGAAATAGTCATTATTTCTCACTCATTAGACCGAGTGATAATAGGCAAACAACAACGGTGTTCCTGTTCAAGTAGAACTTAGATGCTTATTTATAATACTGTACGTGGCTTGCACTATAACCCATTGGTCAACATACTGAAGCATCATTAGTTTTCAAGAAGACAAAATGTGAGTCAGACGGTTTCATGGCTTTCAATCAGATAATTTTCACATAAGCCTCAGCACCATAATACCTGATTTTCTCTAGCCCTTCTAAGCATCAAATCTTAATGTTGCTGACAAGGCATTACTAATAGCTGGTCAGGTTTTTCCCTTTACTCTCACCCATGTAACTTCATCTGCATTCAAATGCTCCAAAACCAGCTAGCCTGCTACCTCCAGACATTCATCTCAAATTCCTTACCTAAGACTACTGTTGTTCATGAAGCCTTTAGCTCATTGTCTGCAAAATGTAATATATTTAAGCAGAATACTTCTTTGTAAAAGTACTCTGTCATAGTAAAATTGTGTTCTTTCACTATAAAATTATTATGTGGATGGAATTAATTAAGCAAAAGTTATTCAATAATAGTAACCTTTGCAGAATCTATATAATGAAATAAGTCTAGTCCAAGGTCTAAACATCCTTTAAATTAAAAGAATTAAATTACATTTTATATAAATACTTCATTTTACAAATGCAGACTGTGTCAAAGAAAAAGTAAGCTATCCATTGGTAATTACATCATCCTTCTACTGAAGTATGTTACTTCTTTCACTTTGTATTTACTAAAGTCTGGGAGAGCCCTAGTCTTTTCTGACATAGGCTTCATGAACTTTCCAATCAAGTTTTCTAAACATAAGTTCTTACATAAGCTGCCATATGCCACCCTACTGTTGATAAAGAGAGCATCGCCTTTATAATAGGGATTTCCATTTCAAAGTAATTCTTTTTTGTCTTCTGTATAACTCCCTCTATGACAAGTAAAGCATCACCTCCTATTAGCAGAAGGGTTTGGATGGAAACAGCAACTATTGAACAATTCCAGCTTAGAGTGCAAGCTTATCCAAAAAATATTACTAAACAACTTTTACAGACCAAGGTCACTTCATGTTTTTACATGCCCTTACCTTCTCTATGTGTTTTAACAATGATGTTTCGTTGTCTGCATTCAAAAAACTGATGACATTTTTATAAGGCTTTTAAACATGTATTAATTTATTTTATCTATTTTTGATTGGTGATGATCTTTGGACTTTGGACATGTAAGTAGCATCTTGTAGCAAAGCACAACACACAAAGCACTTTTTATTGTGCAAGTTATGTCTAGAGTGACTTTGTAATTAAATACAGCATGAAGTCTGCAGAACTAAGTAGCTCTGAGAATATATGGTGAATGAAAGATAGGCTTTCCTCCTTGGACTCAGCTAAGATTTTATTTTTATTTCCCCCAAGATGTGAAATAATCTTCACATCAGAAAAGGAGCTACTCCTCCTCAGCATATCAATGGCATTTGCAGCAGATGCTCCAGGGACTGAAAAGGTTGTGAAAACCCTTTTCAATCCTGTCTATACAGAGTTTAGCTTAATTTACAATTTAAAAATTCTTAGTAATGAATCCCATTTCGCTTAAACTATTTTTGTTTGACAGTTTGAAGAACTGATTTTAAATATATATATATATATATATATTTTCAGTGATACATTCCTGAAGGTTCATAAGGCATGTCCTTTAAATTCATCAGCACTGAGATCAAGTTGTACATTGTAATATACCCTCTGAAGAGAGCAGAGATCAATCATTGTCCAAGAAGCCTTATAATTAAAAAAACCTCACAACTGTTACGTGAAGAGCAGGACAATGAGATGGCAGATCATTTGTACTAAGGAGAAAAAAGGAGTTGGGACAATTTATCCAAAACCAATCTTGACAAAGATTCTGAAGAATTTATAATGGTGAAGACACGTTTTCAATTTTTTTGTGGTTTGTACTTACTTGATAGGAATACTGACAAATTGTATTCTTGGGAGGCACATTCTTTTAGTGGCTGTCAGTTTACAAGCCAGATTAAAAGATTCCTGCATAGGTCATAGAAAAGGTTAGATCATTGTCCCAGAAAAATCTGGTGAACATACAAGATTACTACCAGCAAAATATTTATGTTTTTTCTTACAGAAGAACTTCTATGCAATGCAGTATAGGACATGGAAATCCTGGAAGAATGGTTGATAAGCCACTGGCCTTCCTAGATGGAATAATGGGTATCAGACCACCATTATGAAGAGACAGCAGTGTGTACAATAGTATTTTGAGGAGCATTTAATTAAGCTCTATTAAATCACACCAAAATCTTTAAAAACAGAAGGCTTCCAAACTGGAGCAAAAACCCACAAAAAAAAGATCAGAAAGAAATTTTGATAATGTAAAAGGAGAAAATAGATAATAATTTGCAGTTATGGCCATTGACTATACTATAAATTTGCTGAGAGATGGCTTAAAGGAAAAGAAGAATATATTTAGAAAAGCAGTAATGGCAGAACCTGCTGTTGGGTTATGATATATATATATTATATAATACAGAATAATGTAATTATAATACATTTATAATAAAATATATTAATTACTCACTGCCACCTAACTGAACAAAATACATGATACTGTGATTTGTATCTCATAGCTCAGTGGAACTCCCTCCTGCACAGCCTTCCCATGAGGTAAAAAAAGGCATTCCTTACTTGAGGCAAGTAGTTGAGGGATGAGCAGGTGGGAAATTCTGAAGTATTTAAAATTAAATATTTTAGGCAAATAAGTCAATATTTTCCAATATTTTATTAGAAAATTCCTCACAACCTCTATGTTAAAGTTCATGCCTAAAGATCTTTTTTTTCTGTTGAGGTGGTTTTTACACACTGAAAGATGCAGTCCAATCTTGAACTCAGCCTGTTTCAGCCTTAGTGTTACTTTTCAAATTGCCAACAACAATCATATGATGGGATTTCACTTTTCTCATAGCCCATTTCCTCCCCCCCACCTCCAATCAACATGTCTTTTAATATTGTTTCTCTTGGCAAGCTATTGTTGATGAAGTGTCAAAAGCTTGATGTTGTCACAGCTGCTTCTATACTAGTGCCACCAGTATTACAAACTGTTGTGTGACTACAGGGGCAACAACTCCTTCTCTGATACATATACCTCATACAGTCACTGCAGACAAATATAGTCCACCCACAAGAGAACCACACGGAAGTCTCCAGACTGCCACTATCACAATAAGAAACACTTAAGTACACAATTGTTCTTAAATAATCATTTTGTAGCTGGCATATATAATTTAGCTCTCTGTCACATACTTCTCATTCCTTGTAAACAAGTGATACATACTTGGAGAAACAAGTTGTTTGTAAGTCTCAAATCTTTCTTCAGGAGTAAATTATTTTTCATGTGGGGAAGAGAGCTCATTGTGCAGTCAGTTCTTAGGGCTTTTAATGAATATTTTTTGTGATCTTGCTGGATTTCTGCATTTAATTATGTGGTCTAATCTATTTCCCATGACAGCATCCATTTACACAAATCATTATTCTTCTTTTTGATTATGTAATGTGCTACATGCTACGATTGCAATTAATACCTTTGGAGAATTCAATCTCTGTCATGTGAATGTGCATAATAATGAAGAGGCCCAAGAGGTAGATATTTTCAAATAATTTAGATTTTATTGCTTATGACTGTGCTTATGACAGATGCACAGCAAGACTGGAAAAACAATATAGATAACGTTTCTGATTCATCATTCATTGAACCTTGCCATCCCCAAAAGAAACAACATATGTTATCTGTGATTGCGTATGTGTTCTATAATGCAAAATTACCTTTATGATAATGGTCAAATAAATCAATTATTTATTTGAATATAACTGGAAAGTTCTTATAATATTAAAATGCACATTAGAAATGCCTAATTTAACTTATATAAGAGGGGAATATATATTATTCCAATAAGGCTGGAAAAAATCATACAAAATCTATTCAGGATAAAACTCATTTGTTGTCTTATTCTATTTTGGGCAGGGGGAAATGAATATATAGACAGATATTCTTAAAACACTTTGTGGAGATTCCTTCCCTAGCATGTTCCTACTGCTTGTTTTGAGATTATTTGTCAGGCTCAGCAGAATCAGTTTTATTGTAGAAGCCCAGTAAAACAAACACCACAAAACCCCCCACACATACACAAACCCCACAGTTTACATGTTCAATTAATTCAGCCACAATGATTGTTTTAAATTATCAAGGTAATGCCATCAAGAGACAATCCCAAAGACAAGTTCATGCACTAAAGAACACTGGATATTCCAGCTAAAGACAGTCTGGCCCATAAAGCTAATGTATTTAATTGGACTTCATTCATTTTCACACATTATTACACCTTAAAGTATTCTAAGCTTACTTGAACAATCCATTGTCCATAAAAGCCTGTGACTACTAGTCTACAATAATCAGCCTCACTGCCAGGATACCTGTGGAGCACTTGCCACAATGAGATTCTAACTGATTAGTTCTATCTGTTATAATAAGAATATTTAATGGGTACTGATAAGTTTGGTACACTGAGGAACACAGAATAGATCTCATCATTATCTAAGAAAAGTACAATCTAAGAGAAAAACAGGTTACAACTAAAGCATTATGACATGACTATAGGTGTTTATAAAACAATAAATGAGACAGACTATGCCCTTTTTGCCTTTCACCCTGTGCACACACAAAGTTTTACCTTTTTTTGCTATATTAATTCTGTACATGTTCTTTTTTAAAGAACTGAATGCAGAGGCTTAGTAAAAGTAAGCTATTGAAAATAACAGGTAGAAGATCCTGAATGTTTACTAAGAGGGGAATATACAACTACCAGAAAAGAAGTTCTGTGCTAACATGAAGTGTTAACCATACAGTATCATGCCATGTCTGATGAAGGAGAAAGAAGATGAGTGCTTCCTGAATTTTGAGGGTTTAGAAATGGAATGTAAACCCACTATACATTTATTAAATGTACTAATCTACACAGTATAAAACAGTAGAGGTTTTACAAGATTATTCCCTAAAATTTTGTGGTGAGGGGAGAAGCCAATATTACCGATGTTATCTAGTGACCAAGATCAAACATTAGTTGGGCATGAGTGAAAGGACAGGTCTGGCAGTGCATCCCACCACAACAGAGTGACCACACTCTACTGCAAACACAGTTTAAGCATCAGTAACTTGCCCCAGCTAGAGACCAGTTATACGACTGGACATTTTCCCTAGACCAGGACAGAAATAGGCCTTCTGCTAGCAAACTTTTCACTACACTTCTCTATAAATCAGAAGCCTGCCAGTACTCTGCCCTTTGACAGAGTAAAACTTGCTGGTTCCAGTCAACAGTTACTCCTTGTGGGACTAGTAGCTTGACAGGTGGATATGCTGAGACCCCTCTCCCACTCTTCTTTCTCAGATAAATGTTATTGCTAGAATGAACTCTTGCAAGTTTTAAGCTTGGTGTTCTCCTGGACCACCAGTGGAAAAATCATGCTTGCTATTAGTTGAAACAGAAGTATAAAACCCCAAAAATTTCATAAGATACAGAAGAAACACCACAAGATGTAAAAAAAAAGAAGTAATACCTACAAATCCCAAAGCAGATGAAGTTGCTCAAGAATGTATGAAAGGAAAAGCCAGCTAGTTGCTAGACTGTGCTAAAGAAATTGTAAGAATATTTACTCTCATAAGAAATAAAGCTATTAAGAGATACGAATTACTATGAGAAATCAAAAAAAGAAAAGAAACTTCTGAAGCTTTTATAACACATTTGAAACTTTGAGATTATGTATATGGCACTAAACAATATCTATGAAATCCTTAATTTAAGTCTAAGGTACGGTGGAGTCTTGAGATTCAAAACGGAGGAAAAGGCTACCATGAGAGATCAATTTCAGCTTGCATAAAACACTGAAAATGTGTCAAACTGCAGAAGAAACAGACAGGATTGCACAGGCTGGGGCAAGAACAAATAACCTGTTTTAGCAAACCACAAATAAAATACTAATATTCACATACAAAATGAAAGTGAAGATAGCAACTTTGCAAAATGAAATCAGAGTGATCCAACAAGAACCAATGTGGAAGACTGCTTGAGCCTAGCAGGCGTCCCAGGATGTTACACAGTTAGCTAATAAAAACATTCTAAAAAAATTACTGGAATTTTTTGCAAATTCTTTAAAAGAAACTTAAGGAAATCAGAGAATTTATCATGCTGGAAGGCTACAATAGTTAAAACCTTTGCAGTCACATATGACAACTTGCAATACAATTATAGTAAGATATAATAAGAATTTGTGGATGCAAAAGCACTCTTGCAAAGCAGTTTTTGCTTTTGAGGTAACTACTAAACAAAAGTGTAAGTAGAGGAATTCAGTTCCACTTCTGCTAAATTATTTAGAATTTCTCCTAAATTCTGTCTGAGACAGAACACATCATTAAAGGCAATAGATCAGACAATAGCCCAGGCAAAGAACTTCAGCTATTAAAACTTGTGAAGTATCAGATTTACAAGGCAAGGACATCATCCACAAGAGAGAAAGGTTCAATGAAAATGGTTGAGATACATTTTCTTTTGGAAGAGAATGAGAGATGCAACAGATACTGCTATAAAAGACTAATCTAAAAGACTACTAGCAAATATAGACAGCCAAATGTATTGGTTTTGTATTGTTCCTCCTTACTCAGTTATTCGTTCCTGTACAGTAAAGACTTTGAATTTAGTCTTCGATTGTTCATTGATCTTTCTGAAGTCATTTTGGGTTTCCTTTCTGACAACAGGAGCTCTGCTCTAACATAACCCTTATTTGGGAAAATGCATCTTACTTCTTTATGGGGACATTAATTTTCTCCTTATCTGTCTCTCCTCCAGTTTGAGCTGTGGAGAAACAGTATTATTTCTCTCTGGCAAATTAAGTTGTCAGTAGCTAACACCATTGTGCAACATCCTCAGCTTATTGCAGGCCACTCTGTAGGCACTAGACAGCATGCAAGTTCCCCTAGCTCATTCTTTGCCTCTGCGCCACTAACCCATGCATATGTGTGCACAGATCCCATCAAACACACATGCTGTCTTTGCAAACCTCTTCCCTATTCGTATACAAGCATCTACACAAGCATACTCCTCTTCATGAAACAGTATTTCCAGAAAAGAGTGGATATGTGGGTTGAGTTATCTTACACATTTGTAGTATGTCTCTGTAACAATATAGTGAATTAAATTACTTCCTGGGAATGATTCATGCATCTATGATGATATCTTTACATTATACATGGAGAGGATCACATACTATTCCAGAAAAGGAGTAAGGTAAACCATGCTATAAAGTCTGAAAACCAATGGAAGAGAGTCCTCTGTAATATGCCAGTTGTTGCCTTGACTAAAACCTTAAGTAATATTTGGTCAGCTGATTTAGAAAGCATGAATAAAACTCACATAAGAAAAAACAAGGCACTAGTAGAAGAAACTCAGATTATTTTCTTAACTGAACAGAAACAAATAAGGTCATAAGCAAATGTGCAATTTATCTTCATCTTACTCAAATAATCTCTTCTTAAACTTTACATTTCACTTCAATAGTTCCAAAAGGATGTTATTGTTAATTAAATTTTATTGCATCTGTAACCTGATTAAACACTGCCTTTAATCTCATGAGTACATGCATCTAATTAAATCGGGAAATTATGTCATGATCCGGCTTATCTTTGAAATATTCTTCCATAACGCTCAGGGTTTTTTTTCCACAGAATTTTTAAATACTCTGCACAACTCTTTAGAATATTTCAGCTGTTAGTATAGAGTATATATACATAGAATATAGAGACTACAATTCCTAACCTTCCCTAGTGTTCTTAGCATAGTTATCATCCTACTCTGCTTTGATGGATCTGCCTTTTGAAGTGCTTTTCATACATCAAATTGTAATTACTTCAGTTCCCTGAAAAGCACTGACTAGTGAAGGAGAGGAAAGCATAGACAGACATTAAAAATCTTTGAAGAAAATAGATCTTTAAAATTAGAAAAAATTGTACTGAGAAAAAGTCTATAGTTTCAGTTTGGTATAGAGTCACTACAGTTTAGTAGCTTCAGCATAAATACACTGAACCAGGCAGTGCAGAGCCACATCAAGTAAAATATGTTGCCCTTCTGCAATCTATCTATAACTAACACTTCAGGTTTTGTTGTTTTTTGCAATTAGTGCTGAGTGCATGAAAAGATATTGTGCAATAAAAATAAACAAAGACCTGAGTTTATCGGTACCCTTATGTCAGTTACATTCCTAAAACTTAAAATGGCACACCTTACCCGTATCTATCTAAACTATTTCTAAGGCATCTACCGTTTCCATATCTGAATGCCAAAGTCAATGTAAAACTATTTACTATGGGTGGGGACAAAGGCTGGCTGAATTCAGAAAGTACTCTATATAACTGAGCACATACTTGTATTCTTACAGTCAGTAATCATATTAAATGGTTGGGTTTGGGGGTGCCTGTTTTAAGAATAAAAATAAAAATCTAAAGAGCAAAACCATAAACACCCTGAATATCAGAAAGTACTAAATGAACCTCAGAAGAGCTGGAGAGGGGATAGATATCAAAGGAGAAGACTGACCATGGACCCATGAATAACAAACCCACTTTATTAGGAGGAAAAAAAGTCATGTATCACTACTTGCTGTATCTGAAAACACACAAACAGATCACAAAGGCAGCAAATATTCTGTCCAGCAGAGGAAAAACGACTGTTTGAACATTTGTGTTCACTGAGAAGTATTAAGGCAGCAAATAATAAAGGCTGAAAAAAATCTAGCACAAACCATGACTTCATCCTTTGAACTAAATAGATACAATTTTGATGCTATGTTGCACTGACCTTACTATCCCGCTCCAAATATTTATGCTTCTTTCTTCTCTTCCCTTTCCTACAGAAAGGAATTCTTCATGGAAAATAAAGGAAAGCTGACTTCCCACATGAGTTGACTAAAGCTGTATGATTTAAAGTATCTAAACATTCTTCTACAGACTTTTGGAGATGTCTCACACACACACTGGCTGTTCACACAGCTAGAGAACTAACAGTCTCCTTTCCTGTAACTGAAGGCCTTCTCTGCTCACAAATCCCAGCACATATTATCCCACACTGATCATCTCTCCTGCCAGACTGCACTGGAGTAATGGGCAGCTTAGAAAAGGCATACAAAGAGCCAACCAAGACAATCCAGAAACAATTTGTCAAG
The DNA here is from genome assembly GCA_026212715.1 of Elanus axillaris. NCBI lineage: Eukaryota > Metazoa > Chordata > Aves > Accipitriformes > Accipitridae > Elanus > Elanus axillaris. Next base: position 61,926,367 of record JANZLQ010000079.1, on the reverse strand, counting down.
CACATAACAGAAGACTTAATAGGTCTTGCCTGCGTCCAGCTGTAATATGTGCTACTGCATCACTATATTGACCAGATCTTAAAGCATTATGATTACTTTTACAGTAATGCAATATAATGCAGATTTCTGAGGAACTTGAATTGGTTTTGGCTAGAGAACATTCGAATTCCTGGCCCCAAAACTTTCAAACACTTGTATTCTTCATTTGCTAGGTTGTTTCCTATAGACTGCAGACTGATACTGTGTATAGACCAAGTGATACAGGGTAAAAGTTCAAGGTTACTTAACTAGTTTTTAATATCACAGTTACAGGCAAGACTAGCTGCAACACTCTCTGAAGCTGTAAGTTATTAAGAAACTTCTCCAACAAAAATGAAGACCCCATGCATCACTACCACTTAAACCCTTCTATTTCAACTAAATCTAAATGCTGTATTTTTTCCACTTTCAAATCCTAAAATTAGTAGTTTATATTTCAAGTGTTAGAATGAATTCAGAGTTACAGCTGGGGAAGGAAAAAGAAGAAAAGAAAGGAGAAAAGGACTCATAAAATGTCTGAGGTTAATAGCTAGTGATGAACTCTGAGTCGAAAGAAATACTGGAAAATTTTCCATTACACTCTTGTAAGCAAAATCAAGTTACATAACCACATTTCTGAACATAGTGCATGGAAACCTCCTATTAAAAACAAATTAAAGAAATAACCTATTAACTTGTGCCTTCCTGAACACAACTGATACAGAGAGAACAGATTGAAATAAACAGTCCCATAAGTTTCTTAAACACTCCCTTGTAAATGGCCCAGTTTGTGTACTATTTTCATGACAATTTTTATACAAGATGTGGTTTTCAGAAGACACAATGGTCCAACTTTTCTAGAAAGAAAAAAACACAGAGCTTCTTAAAGAGATCTTAAAGGCTTACATGCTACATCAACTTTTTTAATCACAAGCAGTTACCTGCCTTTTACATAGTATACCATCACCCCACTGCGTAAGGGGACATCCATCTGAACATTGCATCCTATGATTGTATACCTCATCACATAACAAAAAAAATGAAGGCATTTTGACAGTTCACAACCTGTCCATTTATGCACTCCTTACAGGACTGAATATTCCTGCCATATGACAAAAAATGATAACTCAGTTATTCATGTGAAAGGATAATAGTCACATGATAAAGAAAATGCATCTAGGTGTCAACAGTCCTACATCCCAGGCCTTTACATGGGGAGAGTTATGGGCTTTATGAAAGACAGGCTGGATACCAGCTAACCATCAAAGATGCTCTGTTACTGCCCACCTCAGCTGGACAGAGGAAAAAAAATATAAAGGAAAGCTCATGGGTCAAGATAAGAACAGGGAGAGACTGACTGCCAAGTACCATTGGTTTGAGTTTCTGTGGTGGGGTTTTTTGGTAGCAGGGGAGGGACCGCAGGGGTGGCTCCTGTGACAAGCTGCTAGAAGCTCCCCCAGCTCCAAGCTGGACCCACCTCTGGCCAAGGCCGAGCCCATCAGCGACAGTGGTAGTGCCTCTGGGAGAACAGATTTAAGAAGGGGAACCTGCAGTGAGTAGTGGGATGAGAATGTGAGAATGTGTAATGTGAGAGGAACACCTCTGTGGATACCAAGGTCAGTGAAGAAGGAAGGGGAGGAGGTGTGCTGAGCGAGATGGATGCCCATGCAGCCTGTGGTGAAGACCATGGTGAGGCAGGCTGTCCCCCTGCTCTCCAGGGACGGGAGCAGGGGAGCAGATGCCCACGTGCAGCCCCTGGAGGACCCCACGCCGGAGCAGGGGGATGCCCCCAAGATGGCCATGACTCCATGGGAAAGCCAGCGCTGAAGCAATCTGTGCCTGAAGGACTGCAGCCCGTGGAAAGGACCCACACTCCAGCAGTTTATGAAGAACTACAGCATGTGGGACGGACCCACACTGGAGAAGTTCATGAAGGACTGTTTCCCATGGGAGGCACCCCATGCTGAAGCAGGGGAAGAGTGAGGAGACCTCCCCCTGAGGAGGAAGTCCCCTTGTACAGCTGGGGGAGAGGAGGTAGAGAATTCAGGACTGGAGTTGAGCCTGGGAAGGGGGGGGGGGGGGAAGGTGTTTTAAGATTTGGTTTTACTTCTCAGTACCCTTAGTTTGATTTGATTTAATTTGTATTAAATTAAATTAATTTTGTTTTCTCCAAAAGTTGAGTCTGTTTTTTGCCTGTGACCATAACTGGTGAGTGATCCATTCCAGTCCTTGTCTCGACCCATGAGCTTTTCTTTATATTATCTCCTACTCTCACCAGGGTCGGGGGGGAGTGAGCAGCTTCATAGTGCTTTGTTACCATCTGGGCTTATACCACGAGAACCATCATGGGCAAAACAGACTCGGCTTGGGGAAATTAATTTAATTTATTACCAATCAAATCAGAGTAGGATAAAGAGAAATAAAACCCAAATCTTAAAACACCTTCCCCCCACCCCTCCCTCCTTCCCAGGATCTACTCCACTCCCAATTTTCTCTACT
>JANZLQ010000079.1:61869063-61923750 GCA_026212715.1 Elanus axillaris | reverse complement strand
TGGTGGGTGGGTGGGAGGTTTGCATTCGTAGGGAACACGGGTCCTGGCAATGGGTTTATCCAGTGTGAGCAAATAACAGTGATAATGTCCATCATGAGAAAAACACACACACAGTTTCTAGAGGAAATGCTGAAAAAATGGAGAAAGGACCATGACCAACAAGGCAACGAGTCATCTTCTACACCAACAACAAGGCAATAAGGTGTTGTTGTCTTGTAACAAGTCTTGTCTTCTAGATCCAATGAATTTTCCAGAGTTGTGCCTAAGAAATGGCATTTAAACATCCCATTTTCAAGTACTCACAGCTTTTAGAAAATCTGGAGTGGGTACACTGACTTCGCTCCCATGGTCTATGTTGTCCCCTGGTGGAAAATTGGGATTTAACATCATTATGTTGACCAAAAATTGTTGAAGGTGTAATGATATTATGTTGACCAACTGAAGTGTTCAGCATGTCTTTATGGATGTTTCATAGATCTGCATAATGCTGAAGGAATAGGATAAGGGTTGCATGTGCTGTCACAGTTAATAAACTCTGGGGTTTTAATCCTCATTAGGGCTTTAATTTGGTTTGGTGCTCACGCTTACTCACCAGTTCTACTTTTAAAGTCCATTGAGCATTAACTGAGTCTGTACTTCAGAAGTGGAGTCCAAAAACCCAGCTCTGGGCGCGTGCAGCCTTCATAAGCTGCATTTTTTTACAATAGTGACAAAATAGATTGTTGCTCTCCAATATGCATGCGTAAAGGGGCTTTTTTTCTGTGGAAAAAGGTCTTTGGGTTTTTCTGCCACACTTTTCTAGAGGGGAGCATGCGGTGCCTCCTATGCTTGGGAGGTAGTAGTGATGGAGTGATGCTCAGCATGCCTCCTGAGCAAGCTCAGTGGCTGTTAAAATGCAATATTAATTGCTTTTTTGATGAACTGGTCATAAAAGCTGCATGTACCCCAAAAATTCCATCATCCGGCCTTTCTATTCTGTGTGTCCAGGATCATTCTATCTTGTCCTTTGCATTAGCGGTGAGGGAAGATGGGCAGACCTCTCAACAAGCTAAGATGTTTAAAGTCTTCAGAGATCTGTAGCTGTCTCTTAAATACCACTTGGGAATCATTTCTTACCTGGAGTTGATCAGTGCATCAATATAGTGCTCTTCCTAAGTGATAACAAAAGGGATGAGTTTTGCTTTGCTTCCACCTTCTTCTGATTTTCTGAGTCTGTGTCGAGTGATGCACTGCTCTTAATTTGAGCAAATTTATTTATTTTATGCAGGCTTTTTTAAACAAAATGTTAGTGGAAGTGTTTATGCTGGTTATAAGAGCCCTTCATGCTATGTTTTTGTTTGGGTCAAAAATCTTTAAAGTTGAATATCAGAGGCCCATTGCTGTTCCAGATACAGTCTAGGGTTGGTTTGGTTTAGAGATAGTAATTAGGGAGAAGATCTGGCTTTTGCATTTCAGTATTATTCTGGATCTCGCTGAAGTTAGTGGGATCTACACTCCAGAAAACGCTCGTCTTGGCTGTGGAAGTGTTTCATTAAAAACAAGTAGCTTCCAGTAGCATCTTGATGGCTTTTTCTTCAGCAAGATCTGTTTGCCTTCTGCTACCTGGGATGTGCAATCACTGCGATATTGCTGCAATTATGCATGATAAACTGGTGCTCCTTGCCTTTCAAAGCCCTTCAGCATTTGTTTGCACCCATCCTCTATTCACCAGGCTTTATTTATCTCCCTTAGTCTGAAAAACTTACAAATATCTGACTTTTTGTTGTTAGAATTGAACTATTGCTTGCTGTTGCTCATATATTAGGTTAGTCAACAATGTAAACACTGAATCCAATAAGGATCGTGGGCTGCACACTGGGGAAGTTCTTATCACAGCAGATCATGCAAAAATGTCTGTAAAAGGCTGACTGAGCATGTACCAGCAGGGTAGGTCACCACAGCAGCCTTCAGGTCCTGTAGCAGCACTGGAGGGGAAGAAGGTGGAGTCAGCAGAATGAAGATCTGTCTCGTAGTACATGGGCATCTCTCCACTGTGCGCCTTGCAAAGTCATCTGTTGGCTTTATGAGGAGATGAGAGTCCAAAAGCTGGGCAGAGCTTGGTGTCTGTTCTCTACTGGGCTGTGTCAAGAAGATGAAATCAAGAGCTGTGTTTGGTAAGGGTACCTTAACATGAACCTTCACTGAGCCCCAAAGCCATCCAGCCCTATAAATAAAAAGTGGACTGAGCTTAGCTCGGTTGTGACAGACCACCTCAGTGGCAGCCCCTGCTCAATTCAAGATGTTTTTTTGGCATCGAAGGTTCCCCATTAGATTACGTGCTGGTAGATAAGTATATCTTAAATGCTGATGTTGCCCCTACAACAGCCAGTGCCTTAACACGTTGAGGGCAGGAAGCTGGAGATTTCTCCTGGTTTTGGCTCCAGGACCAAGTCCAGAGTCTAGAAGATTTGTGACGTTGCAGTGCCAACGCAGACTTTGCACACATACAGGCCTGAGTTTTACTATTTCTGGCAGCCCTGCATCTCCAGGAAGGTCCAGGGAGACATGCGGGGGAAAGACCTGAGGTTTGAAAAGAAATTGGAAGCAAGATTTTTTTTTCTGATGAGTTTTTCAGAGTTGGTACATCCAGTGCATAAGCTGTACAGCAAAAGGCTCCATCTGCTTGTGAAGCACTACATTTATGGCAGTCCATTCTTTTTCAGTATTTAAAGCCATAAAGTTCAAGTGGCAGCTTGTAGCATGAAATTGTTCCCTTAGATTTATTTTTTAAATTAAAAAACCCAAAAAACAAAACCAAGTTGTGGCAGGGTGACTAAAAAGTTGCTCATTTAACCAGGGTTTTGGAAGTGAAAAGGATGCTTTAATCTTGGTTAACTATGTATAAGCTGTTGTGGTTTCTAAATATGTAGCAAGGTGAAAGAAACCATAATTCTGGCATTTATTGAAGATATCATTTTTTATTTCCGAAGAGCTATACCGGCTCTGGCTGTCCAGACCCATTGCACAGGCTTTAACAGCAGCCAACAGAAGCAGTGCAAAAAAAAAGTATATTAAAATACCACCCTTCTACGTCATTACATACAGCTTTTTTCTGGTTTTTGCTCTTTGTGAGTCATTGGTTCTGTGGGAGAAGATACTATGGGACTTTCTAATGCAAAGATGGTATTGTTATAGCAAAGCAGCCTATAAAATTCAAGTTTCATAGATGATAATAATAATTTTAAAATACTGATTTTTGGAATTTGATTGCAACCAGCAGAACTATTTTAGGGGAAGGGAAGAAAATTTAAATTTCTTATGTTTCTGTTTAAAGCAGATATACTATTTAATGTTAATGCCTCTTTTCTTTTTTTAAACTTGATTCCCTGCTTTTTCCATTTATAAGTTTGGTGGGGGCTTCTAACCCTTTTGCTTTCCCTGGCTTATCTGTGTACCAGCAACTATTTTGAAGAATGCCAACAGAAAAAGACCTTTACTCAGAGTTTCAAATCTCAGCTGTGTGCAGAACAGGAGGAGTAAGAAATCCTGACCCTGGGGTGGGGAGCGGTGGTGATGCTGTAGGGACGGCAGCAGATGGAAGATGTGCTCATATGTGTTTAGAGAGTTTGTAATCTTAAGAATTAAGAATCTACTGAATGCTTACAAATGTGTTTTACAGAGGCTTTTAATTTGAGCAAATTTGGTTTTCTTAGATTATATCTTTTACCCCCTCTAAAACACAGGCTGTTGCTGCTGAAACTTAAGTCCTTGATCCAAAACACTTCAAAGAGAGATTTTAATTCTTAAGTCTGTCTTCCCCTTGTTCCTTTTGGCAGATGTTTCCAAAAGTGTATCTATTTTTAAGGTGGCCTGAATCTGATGCCTATCATGAAAACTTTCAGGTCAACTAATTTGGCAACGCAATCTTATGAAGAAACCCAAGTATCTTATATCAAGATCTCAGTAAAAGTAGGCCAACCTCAACAAGTGGCATTTCTAGCATATAATAAATAAGATATATATACTTGCTAGCCTGGTAAGCAGGAAACCTATTGATTAAAGCCTTGTCTTCAGCTTATTTCCTGAATCACCGAGTTAAAGTGCGTTTGATCTATCATGTTTTTGAATCAGCAGTATTTTTGTGTGTGTACAAGATGTTGCACTTGCTTTGATCCCCGAGAGATTTGTTTTGGCATTGCAGGATCTATTTTTATTTTGCTTTGTGAGTGAAATAAAAATGATTTGATGAGTGCCACAGTATTCCAGATCTGCCTAAATGTCATGTAACGAGACTTGCAGAAGAGACAAGAAGCTGTAGGTGACTACCTGAAGGCAAGCCATATGTAATATATGCTATATATTTCAGAGAATATTCACATTTAATATATGTAAGATAATAAATACCCCAATAAATAAATACCCCAGTAAATACAGGAACAGATGTTTAAGCACTTATTTTAAATGCTCTGCTGCATGGGAGCGGATGTAAGCACGTAGTGCAGTCCTTTCTTGAATAACAAGCCTGTAATTACAACAAGAATATCCTGAATATTGCACACCAGGTTGTGATGTGAACAGCAGGGACAGTTGGACAGGCTGAGCATCCTGTACCCTGCCATTTCTCTGCAGCTTTACTCTGTTGAACAGAGAAAATAAAAGTCAGTGAAAGGCACAAACTGCTGTACAGGTTTTCTTTTATTTATTTTTTTATTTTAAGGATTTTATGGACTAGCACTATTTTAAACCATCTGTGTGGTGGCATATGGCAATGCAAGATGAGTGGCTGAAATTAAAAATAAAAGTGGAAAACCTCTTTTCGAAGTGGACTGTTCCAGCAATTTGGGGGGAAATGTGAATTCATACACTTGAAATTGCAGCAGCTCCTTAATTTAAAAAGAACTAATATTCCCAAAGGGTCCTCAGGTTGTGTAGTTTGATATCTCTTTAGGATAGTGAGGGGCTTCATCTATAATGTAACATCATCCAGGATCTCTTCTAAAGAGTAGATACTTAATTGAAATGGGGAAAAAACCACCAAACAAAAACTTGAATCATATAAAATAGATTAATGTATTTGCTGGTGTTTTATAAATGGATGTTGCATGAAGGGAAATTGCCATCTTAACTCTTCAAGCTAATTAAAAATACCTCCTTTTAGAAAGCTGCTGCTGGTTTGGGTACCATGGACGTTGGGTACCATGGACTTCATTCTCAGCACTGGTGGATGCTGCTCCCCATGAGCAGGTCCATCACAGCATGGGGGGTTGAGCTCGGAGAGCCCATTTTGGTGGGACCTCATAGTGCTCAGCAGCACTGGAGGAACTTGGGTGTCCAAAACCAGATTTCTTTGCTGTGTGCATGGTGGAAATCCTGCCAGGAGGAGACTGTACCACGAGGCAAAGCGAGTATCCCAGTTTTGGCCCCACTGCATTTCATTGTCTGGGGGAGCATGTGGGGCAAAGTGCTGTTTACACTCTCTCCAGTCCACTATGACCGTGCATCTGTCGAGGAATTATCTGGATTTGTTGGTACAACAGAGAGAAGAAATTGGCTTATAAGGAGCCAGCAAATATGCAAATGAGATCCAAGTGTATGTGTGCTCCACCCCCTCTATATTGTCTATATGTTGCTTTGCCAGGAGTTTCCTACCAGCCCTTAAGATAAAGCTGTCACTTCTAAAAAGAACTATTGAAGAATTTGAGATCTGGTCTGTTGATTACGTTTTTGGGTCCCAAGCATAGCAAGGAAAGCAGCTTGCTGTGGGCTTCCCAGCTTGCCATGTAGCCAAGTTCATCTTGGGAAGAAGGGTGATGGCTTATAGCCCACCCTGCACATCCCTGGAGGAAACTGGGCAGTGCTGGGGTGGTACAGGCTTAACGATATCCTCATTTTAGAAAAATGAGGAAAATTCAGCAGTGAAGTCCTGCACATTCCCTATAGCCTCTAATAAAAGGGAGAAAGAAAAGTACTGCAACATAAACCCATCTATGACTGTATAGAAGAAACTATGCTGTTCTTTGTTGGTTTTAATAGAAATGGGGTTTTTTTTGATTGCAAGCCTTTGTGTTGGAGCAGTTAATTGGGCTGATTTACACTAGGACAAAGCATTACGGCAGCAAGAAATGTTCCTGGGTCTGGGCCTTCGTCTTTCCCCAGAGACTTGATTTTTCTGGTGTGATAGTGGCACTGATTGTTTTCCAGCTTTATCCAGTCAAATAAGCTGAGGTGGAGCATGGTGTTAGAGAATTAGTCTTGAAATTTTCTATTAATCACTGAAATATTTCCCGATATTTGGGAAAATGTAAAAAATAAAAACCAACAGCAAAAAAACCCCAAACAACCCATGTTGCTTGTAATAAGAACAGCAAAAACTCCTCTCTCCAAAACCTGTTTTTCAGTAAAGGGAAGAAAAAAACCATTACTGGAAACTAGACCTGTTTGTATTTCTAAATGCCAGCTGCTTTCCAACACTTGTTGGATAACTCAGACATTCAAGAGCTCATGGTCTGTCTTTAAAAGCGCTGTTTTGGTCTGCGCTACAACAAATCCTTTTGGTCCCGTTGTTCATACGTTTTCATCATACGCTTGTTTTCAGTGTGTAGCAATGCTTTTTCTGGGCGAGTAATTCCTTGTTAATTGTTGCAGTATTTTGTAATTATCCTTGTAATGTGGCTTATCTGACAGAGATTTATTGCCACCAAGCAATGGTTAGCAGTATACGGAGGCTTATGTACACTGTGAGCTTGTAAGCATCCTCAGTTATGGACCATGTTACTGCCTTCTCCTGTTCCAACTCAAGAGGGAGAGTTGGCCAGGCCATGTACGGGATTAATTGCACGTTAAGAGCAAAATGTTGGCAGAACAGTACGTGATTATGGTAAAGGATGCTATCACAAAAAATTCAAGGAAAAAGAGGTGAGAACAAGTTAATAGAAGATAAATGATGCTACGTGAGCTTTATTCTTTTGCTTGGGGCCACTGAAATAAGGCCACTCAGATGATGTACTTTAAAGGGAGGGTTGGTGAGAAGGATTTCAAGGCAATATATGAGAGGCCACTGATTTCTTGTAGTTCAACGTTTCACTAAAATACTTACGCGTGAACCTTCTGTTTCCTTGTTTATTCTTCTACAGTGGCCAAAAGGAGCCGAAATTTAACAGTCACGGCTGTTATCATGAGTTTTTAGGTGATTAGTATGTACTAAAGCATTGCAACACAACTCAACATAATAATTTAAACCAGGGAAGAATCACAAGCAGCGAGAATGAAGATAGCCCTTGTAAATTATGAATTACTGCTTTACAGTTATGTATGTAGGTGCCTGTCTGAAAGCATGCATATCTGGGAAAGTGCAGCCCAGGTATCCCCTTTGATTTTGGTTTTCATTGCTGTTGGTGAAACAAAATCTCTTTGTATCATGGCTGAGAACACTGCGGTGGGGATGGCCCTTCTTCAGAGGTATTATACCTCTTTCTAGGAGAGCTGTTGGAGGAGCAGTGAATCTGCCTGCTATGATTTGTAGCTCCCATTGGCAGTACCTGGAAAATGTCAAGTTTTCAGTAACACTTAGAGATTTACTCTAGGGGTTTTAGCCTCTGCTTTTGTAACCCTTCTGCTGGTACCAGACACTACCTGCCCCAGCGTGTGCTTTCACATTACTTGCTAGCATTGCTGTGCAATGTCCACCCTCCTTTTCTCCCTGAATAAACTCTTCAAGGATCTCGATGAAGTTAAATATATTTTTTATGGTTTATTTTTAATATGTATTTTTATTTTTTTCCTTTCAATGCCAGTGATGGGATTTATGGTGTGATCTCATGCATCATCTGCATGAATGCACCAAAGGAAACCAAGCCAAAGTCAGGGGGCACATCTCATGGCCCTGGGATTGCAACCAAATCCCGATGGCGTCAGGACCGTTGGCGTACACGGCATAAATTAAAATAGTAGACAAAAGCTTTGGCAAGGGAGGAATATGAACATTGGATGTGGAAGCTTGAGAAGCAAAACACGTTTTAGTACAGAGCAGGAATTGTTTCCAATCACCTTTTTTCTTTTCTCTTTCAGGCTGTGACCGTACGAAACTCCATGGCTAAATCATTGTACAGCGCCTTGTTCGACTGGATAGTGTTCAGAATTAACCATGCACTTCTCAACTCAAAGGACATAGAGGAAAGCACCAAGGTAATGTCTTGCCAGCTCTTTTGGCTATGTTCTTGTGTTTTTAAAATAAGTAACTATGGGATAAAACATTACCCAAGCTCCTAAGAGCACATTGCTTAACATAAAGTTAATTTTTCCTCAGTTAATATTTTAGACTGAGTACATCGTTATTTTAAGTGGCGTTTGCTGAGCCAGGAGGGGTGAAGCACCTCGAATAATATATCCTCAAAGTGGCTGGGGCAGAGGTTTTATTGTAACCGCAAAAGCCTGTTCCCCCACATCCTCTAGGAGCAATGCCAAATAATTTTCCTCGTGTGTAAAACTATAGAACCATACATAATTGAGGGGGGAAAAAAAGGGAAGTCTTGCTAACGTGAGGTGTTTTGATCAAGTTGCTTCATAAAAATAATTAGAAAAGGTGAACAAGCTGTGATGTTGGTAGGTGCTGAGATAGCACATCTATAATGAGCAGAAAAGTGAGATTACAGGGAAAAAAGGTCACAAAGGGAAGAGCAAAGCTGGCGCACTGCCGAACTGCTTTCCCAAAGAACTGGTGGAAGGGATGACATGATGTTTCCTGCGATTGCAGGGTCTGGGTGCTGCAACCCAGGACATCCTCTCCAAAACCTCTTGTGTATTCATCCGTGCTCATCATGGCAGGGGGATGCTGACCCTAAAAAGCACGGGTGTATGGATGCGTCCATGCACGCACATGCTTGCAGCTTGCCAGCTACCCTTGGCTTGGAAATTTTGGGCATGGGCCAGTAGCGTGTGTTTTTGGCAGGGGGGGATTGTACATCCAAGCTGAAGCCGCAGCTGCCAAAAGGAGGATTGTTTTGCTAAGTGCTAACATTACCTTTGAATTATGCCATAGGACTGGAGTTGCAGAGGCTTGCAGTGTAGCCGGTCCTTTATTTAACTCCACATAAATGCTTGCAGAGTGTAATTATAGACTGGAAATAAATACAGGCGTAGAAAACTTGGTAATAGGCTTTTCTGACAAGAAAGGTTGTTAAAGTGGGTAGCATCCAGGGTGACTTCTGACTGCACATGCTTCTTCTCGCTGTTTAATATTTTACCAAAAACATTGTGTTCTCTCCTGAGGTTTTTTCCAAGTCATCAAAAGTTTTGTCTGGGTTGTCAGGGAAAAAACCCACTGTTTGTGTCTTTGGTGAAGCAAAAAAGGTAGATTTGTTTTGACAAGGAAATGCATCTCAAATACTAATTAATTTTTTTAATGAGCCAATGATTTCTAAAAAAATAGTTGTTCTGTAACATTTAAATACAAAATCAGACTAGAACACTATTGCTTGCTTAGTCAGCATGTCTGTAATAGCAGGGCACAACCGCAGGTGTTTACGGGCCATTAAACTTTGGTTCCCAACCTCAAATCTCAGCAGGTGAGAGTCAGAACAACCCAAATTCGTGCTGTTTTCCAGCATCGCCGCTGCATGTTAACCCTCTGCTTCCTCCAGCCAAGACTCCTGTGCAGCATAACCACCTTGCCCTTGCCCATCTCCCTACATCATCTCACGAATTCCCAATTTTCTGAGCCTTCCCCTGCCCCAAAATCACACAGCGTAGCAACAAGATCCAGGTCAGGCAGCAAGCACTGCGCTGCGTTGCCCTTGCACAAGAGGAGGTCTGCCTGTGCTGGCAAATGCCCAGGACCTGGAGCTGCAGGAACGTGCAGGCTCGTACCAGTGGCAAGATCCAGCAAGGCGATACCTGGTCTGGGCCAGGTTTTCTGAAACAGGAAGGTAGTGCACAAAATACCAAGAAGTATATACTTCTAGAGACAGGAGTGTAATTAGGTTTATTTTCAGAGTCCTCTGTGAACACTGATTGATTTTCACAAGTCCCCCAGAAATCATGAAAATGCATGAATCCTGCCTGTTTTATGGGTGGAGAGGTTAAAGAAGAGAGTGTATGTGCATTGCACAGAGCTGCTTTGTTAAACATTGACTAGCCAATTTTCTCTCAAATTGTTCTACAGCATCACCTCCTCACCCTTTTTTTTAGCCCTCAACTTGGTTCCTCCTAGCAGAGAGGGAGGAGAAGTGCCTGCCTGGACTGGGCAGGGCTGGGAATAGCTGCTCCTTTGCCCTCAAGAAATAACGTTACTGCCTGCAAGTGGCCGAGCGCATCCTGGGCTCTGGGGCTGCTGCTGAGACACCAGCCAGCAATTACCACCCTTCTCTGCCCTGGAGAAACTGAGCTGATGCCTATTAATTTGGTTTTCCTACCACTTCACAATCCTCTTGAAATCCTTTTCAGCTCTTGCCTGGATAAACGCCAGATGAGGATATCCGTTCTTCTTAACCTCCCATATGTGGTCTTGAGGTTGGGCAACACCAACTGGAAGGTGGCCTGGGACCAGGGGCATCTCTGGACCCTGGGAATAGGTCCTGGCTGCAAAGCAAAATCTCAGCATTTGGATGACATCTACTTGCTGGCATCTACCAGCTCCCTCAAAAAAATCTCCTAAACACACCGAGTCTCTGATTTATGAAAGAAAAATACAATCTGCACCTCACTGCTAAAGGTTGCAGACTCCTGAGTTTGCAGTGGGTCAGCAATATGCGACTCCCTCTGGAGCAAATGTCCTGGCTTAATCCCAGTCCATGCTTGCCACCAATATTTCTCTGACTTTTAAGATACATTTTGAAATAATCCCACAGGTTATGAAGGTTCAGAAGGTTGTCAGATGATAGATTTTTGGCAGAGGGCTTTCTTATATGACGGTCATATTATGCAGAGGTAAAATAAGACTCAAAACCATCTGAATTCAGAGCATATATGGGAAGAGAACTGCATCTGAAGTTGATGAGAAAAATGAATATGAAAGTATTTGTCTGGTTGTGGTAGCTCAGGGTTTTGATGTGAAGGCTGGAGGTTGCAGAAGACAACATATACTTATAGATGCACATATGGCGCACACACAAACCTCGGGAAACATGTGCAGCCATCTCTGCATCCGGCAAAGTCCTTTTGCTGGGGCAAAGCAGCATTGCCCCAGCCACCTAGGAAAACCGTGCTCACCAAAACTCATGCTCAACCAACCCAGTGGTGGATATAACATTCATCAGTGCAGATGGTATTTGGCAAGGGGGCTGTTTATATCTAGTTAAGCCTATTTAATCTCTGGTGGACTAGCTGGTTTGGTGATAGGTGGGAAGAAGACCTAGATCCTAACAAAGTCCAAACCCCAGGAGAACCTGGGACAATGGGAATGGAGACAATTTTCATATCCCAATATGTGTGTTTATTTGATGTCGGCAGTAAGGAGAAGATCAAAAGATGAGGCTGGGTAAAAAAAAATAAGCACCCGGCTGTTGTTCTTCCACTGTTTTGCAAGCAAGTATTTGAAAGATGTAAATCAGACCTTTGATATCCAAATTTAGTTAAATGTACAGAGTATTATTTTGGGAAAACACAGTGGGATTTGGCTTATCTTGCTTGCTGACAGGATTTGTAGCATATTATTTCTGAACCAAGTTGTGAATAAGTTACTTGATATGGCTTGTTTTATGCTCATAGCAGTGCTGCTGTGTATCGGTTTCACTCTGACTCCGTTTTCCTTGGTCTTCTCTCTACCACTTTTAGCTTCTTCTATGTTCTCATGATCCCCTACAAACTGAAATTTGACCTTTATTAATGAGGTCAGAGACTTTTCCTCCTCTTGAGAACTAGATTACTAAACCTCATAGAGTCTTATTTAATTCCCCTTCCATAAATTAGGTTAAGAATTGTTACAAGTCCATTTCATTGCTTAAAATGATGATGTAATGTAGGTCGCAGTGGACCAAAAGGCATTACTTCCAATGTTTTTTTTTTTTAGCTTTTCCCATTTGGTTCTTGTGAATTGTCTTAATTGCTTCCTAAATAACCCTGCTGCTGTTTTCAGATGAGGTGCTGCGTATGTGGTGATGATGGTGAATGCGAATTCATGGACATGAAGAAAGCTCATTTAAATTAATGGCCACGAAGAAAATTCATTTAAATTTGATCAACTAGTTAATTCTTGGCTATCAGACCTGAAACAGAGGAAGAATTGCTGAACATGCAATGGGTTTAATGCACATCTGTTCATTATTTTTAGGTCCCAACTTCCAAATTTGTAGCAAATCACTGCCTCTCACTTTATATAATAGATCATTGTGTATATTGTGGTGGTGTAGATTGGAGTAGTCCTTTTAGATTTAGTGGTGATGGTTTGGGGGCTTGGTTTGTGGGGTTTTTTTACAGTATTGGCTTTGGCATATTGTAAAAAAATAAAATTTTAATTTTTTTTAAAACATTAAAAAAAGAAATTCTATTTTTTTCCCCCAGAATTTGAAGCAAACCTATTTGTGATTGCCAAAATATACCTCTGTGATGGAATGACATCACCAAAGTGCATTTGGGGTGACACAAATCGGCTCCAACGATTGCTATTTATTAGTGGTTTGGGAATTGGAGAGCATGTAGCTTCAAGATGGTCATTTGCCAAAAGCTCTTAAAACTCATGCTCGGTGTTTAAAAGTCATAGCTGTGACATTTTTAGAAAAGCATGAGGTCACTCTTTATCATCTCAACCAGAAAGTGTTTACTAACCCAGGGTTTGCCCAAATTTTTAAAATCCTTGTAGATGTACACTTTTAGTTATAGGAATTTTGCTATTGATTTGATATACTAAGTAATACAGTCATCTGCTGCAGGCTTGTCCGTGTTGCATACTTGTTAATTGTAAATGTTAGGTTTGATAAAGGAACAACATTAACACATAAATTAGACTTGACTAGTATAGATCTAAATTATATTGCATCTTCACACAATTTCCTTATGGCGCTCATTCAAAGTATGAATTTGAAACTGAAGAATTAGAAGATTTGTAAATGTCAAATTCCTTTGAGTATTTTCTTTAAATATTGTACTGCAAACTTAATCTTACAACCAGACAGATTACATGCTTTTGTCAGGCAGTTCAACAAAATTACATTTATGCATACCCCAACAGAAATAATTTTTTTTCCCTTTGCTATAAGAAATGACTCTGTGCTGGTAGATTTGTGCTGCGTTGTAATGGAAAAACTGATATAACTCTTTTGTGTAGATAGCATGAGATTTTTTGGCCAGAAAGCAGAAAAATAGCCATAAATTCCCAACTTCTCATTTTTAAAAGTTTTACCAACTTACATGCGTTGGCCTCTTTCTTTCGGGAACACTGCAGTGCTGCCTCCTGCAACAGAGGACAAACAACCCGATTCACCACAGTGCTCTGCCCTAATTTCTCTGGCATGAAACTCTGCGAAAAAATCCCACATCTTAAAATTTGTATTCTGGAGGTGTATGGGAATTATCCACATAGTCAGAGATGTGAGAAAAATGCTGGTTTTCCCTCTGTAATAACCATGGCAGAATTAGCCATCTTTATGTTGTATGTGTAGTTTGATAACTGCAGTGATTTTGTAAAATACAGATATTTTCTTTTATTATTATTTTTTCTAGTTCTGTGCATTTTACCTGTCTGAGCTTAATTTTGGGTGTCAGCAAAAAATTATAAAAATACAACTTCAAAATATAATATTTTAATAGGATTCTTTTATAACTGAAATAGCCATTTTTTCTATATATAACTGTTCTGTTTTCCTTATAAATGTATTTACATGCACATATTAAAATATATTTTGTAGCAGTTTCAACACCATAAATGAACCAGCATTGAAAAAAAGGGGTAGGTTTTTTTCTGCTCAGCTGTATCATATTATGTTTGTGAGAGCTTGAAAACCTTATTCAGTTTAAAGTGTTCACTCGTGGCAGGGGCTTAACTATTTCCACAGAGCATCATTGCAGCACTTATGAAAGCTGGTATTGGTAATTCCACAAGGATTCTGGAAGTGTGAGAATTTTATCTTCTAAGTCTTGTTTTTATGCAGTACAATAGAGACTTTTATCTAGGGTAATTTTAGGGACCTCTTGTGGATTGTAGGGAGAAATTGGTACAGCAGTGGGGTGGTTAGAATCAGGATTTGCTTATACAAGGGCGATGCGAATAGAGCATCAGTGTCATGGATGAGAAAATGTTACTTTGTCCTGTTTCCATCATTGCTTTTTGCATGTATAACATAGATAAAATACAGGCTGCTAATTATACAAATTGTTTAAGAAGAATTCTTACTGAAATCTCTTTAAAACAAGTTGAAGCTGAATATTACTGCTTGTTAGGCTATTGTTTAATGAATGTATCTGTGAACAAAAGGGTTGCCACGTTCATTTGGACAAGCAGGAGAAGGATGCTTGACAGTTGGGAAGCAGCGAGTGAGAGCAAATCCCTCTGCCAGGCTCAGTCCTTGGTCCGGTGGCTTCCCAATTTCCATCTTCTGGTCAAACGGCTGTTTCTCATGGGTGTTTTGCCAAGTGATGCAAACTTCTGGGAAGCTGGCCAAGGACCTTCAGTAGTCATCCTTGTCATGGCATGGGTGGGGGTGAGGGGGCAGGGTCTGCCTGGCCCTGGGATAGGGAGAAAAGCCTGGACAAAGGATAAAGTAGCCAAAGACCTCTTGGGAAAATGGGTTAGAGTCTTATCGTTGTGCTTATATGCTTTTTTTATTGTGTTTTCACTTGTTCCAGTAGCCAAAGTCTGTATCATACAAAGCTTCAACTCGCAAGCCGGGTGGCCGCTTTGCCCACGGCAGCTGTGTCTGTTCCAGCCGTAGGTGGTTCCCTGGTCAGGAGTTGAGCACAGAAGGAATATTTTCCTCCCATGTTATGTGATCAGTTGTAAACAGATGAACTGCAGTGTAGAGAGACATGTGGATAGTCTGGTTTATATTTCTGGCGTGGCAGTTAGTCTAGTCTTAGGAAGGTAGCCTTATGAAATCCAGAGCGCAGATAAGACCAATAAAATTAAAACCAGGGTGCCTGGCAGCTGTCAGGTTCTTCTGAGGTGGAGAGGAGGGAGTGTTTCTCCTCCCTGCTTGAGGTTTGATTCATTTGACCAGTGGTAATGCTTTTTCCTCTCTTAATATTTTTATTTAATTAATTGTAACGTATGAACAGAGCCTGTGTATAAGTGAGATGGCTTTGGTTAGACCCCAGAGTGTGGTTTGCTAATGTACTGCTAGTGGAGCTCTCCATGCACATGTCCTTCAGGCTCTTCACTCCTTTTCTGATCACAACAGGCTTGCTAGGTGGACACAGTCTGAGTTTTATTTGTAACTAATTAAACAGAACAGTCATATACAGGTTTGGAAGTTGCAGCAAAAATTATACCTACTTAAGCTTTTCACCCTGGCTCCCTGTGTTGATGAGGTTTATCTGCTGTCACATCCCCATGTTTCTCTTCCCCTGGGTTTACCAAATCCATCCAACAGGCAGAGGACTCAAGTTTTGTGAAAACCAGTATCTACACGAAGGAGAAAGGTCCATATTTCTGCTCCCATTAAGGGAAGGAAGGATAGTCTGAGCCAGGAAGTGATGGGTTGCACTTCCTTACGGGCCAACATCCATGTGGCCAGGGGTCCACTGCCAGCCCTTGCCTGGCTGGTGTGGGGAAAGAGGAGTTGGGTTGGGAGGAGAGGAGGGGGCCAGAAGGTTGCAAAGCAAGCTGTGAGTTCATAGGAATGCTGGCCTCGTTCTGCCAACATAGAAAACCATGGTGCACCCACGTCTTGATAAGCGTCTCAAGAGGTCATTGTAGGTTAGAGGAGAGAGGAGAGACCAAACAGGCTTTGGCTCTTCAATTTGGAGAAAAGGCTAGGGTGAGGTATGGTTAAAGTTTACCAAATCATCAAAGTGGTGGAAAAAAGGCAACTTAGAACTGGAACTCGCCAAATCCTGCAATTTATGTTATGGGGTATGGGTTTAGTAAAAGAAAACACTTGTCTATCATGGACTTCTAGAAGTTGGCCTGAAAGGCTGGGAGGGATCATAGTGCCAATGGGTTAAAAAAAAAAATTGGATGGGTACCTCTTTACATATCTCTTGTCCGTGAACTAAAGGGAGCACAGAGGTGCCTTTCCATCTCCCTCACCGCAAAACTGTGGGTGCAGATAGAAAAGGGTGACGGACTGCAGAAGACCCATGCTGACATACCTCACAGGAGAAGAGTCAGAGATCACGCTAGACCTGAGCTAGTAGTTAGTTTATTGATTTCTATTCTGTAAATTTAGGTATGTAAAATATTTAGTAACTACATATGGATTGGCGGTCAATACTCTGCTATTTACTACACTTAAAGTTAGTGTGGGATACAAAGATTATTTCTTAATTTACTATACATATCTTAAATGTTACATACATGCAAAAAATGTCACTTACGAACTCATCAGTGTCTGGTGTCAAGTAAGGGATCTCTCAGCCTTGAGAGGTAACCTTAAGAGGCATCGTACACAAGGGGAGATCGCCACACAGCCAGCTGCTATGGAGGGGAGAGCTCAACGGACCCTGATGGCTGCAGATATTTCTAGTGTGAAGTAGTTGATTTATAGTCACATTTTCTGCTGTGTTAATGCAGTTTCAGTGACTTACCAGCCCAGTTTCCAGCCTGACTGGTTTTATTGGGTTTGGTGCTGAGTTCTCACTGATAGCCTCACACAATAGGATTAACTTCGGTTAGGCCTACTTCCTGAGCATCTGCCTGGACCAAAGTTCACTTAGCTCAAATGTGAGGAGTACATCCGTCACACCAGGGTGGGACATCCTGCTGCTATGGTTGGAGATTCTGGGCTGGGAGGAGTGTTGGGCTGGTCCTGTAGAGCATTTCTTGTGTCCTGGTGGCAGGGGCTGGGATGACTGTGCCGGAGCACAGGGCCCTGGGACAGCATCCATTAGAAATGAGGCTTGGTTCCCTTCCCTGCCCAGAGACCTTCATTCAAGGCAAGCAGTAGCTGAATATTCAAAGGGTGCAGAAGGCCGGGAAAGCACACTCTTGGGTCATTAGGTTAGAAAAGGAGCTTTTATTTTATTTGCTCAACAGCTCTGTTGCCTAAGTTTTTAACTGTGAAGGAACTTGACTCAGGATGGACTTAGGCCCTCTTTTTCAGTAGCATTACTATTTTTTGCATTACTTTACATCCCCTTCAGTAAGGCAAGAGTGACTCAATATTTCAAAAAATCAGTCTGTCTGGGTTACACTTCTCAGTAGGAGACATTCATCTGCTATGCAAGGTGGATATTTTATATTTGATACTATTTTACTTCTGACCTTCTTTACTTACTTTCCTTCATTGCAATGAATTATTTCTGTGCAAACCCCTGCCATGCAGGTGTTTCTTCAGAAGGCTTGCAACTGGAGCGTGTTTGCTTAGACACCCTCTGTTCACCTTGTAGGCATGTTTCTGTGGAAAGTCTTCACGGCTTAAGTCTTTTTCCCAACCCTATCCCTGTTTCTCCCCTCAAAAGATAAATACTGTCTTAGATCCGATAGAATAACTTGGATCTGGGTTCAGGTTTCTTCAAAGATGCCAATTTGTCTATAAATAAAAAAAAAACAAAACCAAAAAACAACTTCAAAAGGACTTCTCTTTTAGAAAAACGCCATCTGGCCAGATAGCTAAAGTTACATGTTGTCTCTCTGATGTAGCTGAAGTCTTCCAGATGGCATAATATCAACAATTACAGTAAAAATTAAAAGTCCTATGTCGTGGTTTAAGTCCAGCCGGCAACAAAGCATCAGGAAGCTGCTTGCTTGCTTGTCCCTGCAGTGGGATGGGGAGGAGAAAATATAACAAAACACTCGTGCTTTAGAGACAAGGGGAGGGTGGGATCACTCACCACTTATGATCACGGGCAAAAGAGACTTGACTTGAGGGAAAAAAAACCCAAATAAATTTAATTTGTTACCAATCAAGTCAGAGTATGATAATAAGAAGTAAAACCAAATATCAAAACCCTTTCCCTCTATACCTCCCTCCTTCCCGGGCTCAAATCCACTCCCAATTTTCTCTACTTCCTCCCCCCAGCAGTGCAGGGGGATGCAGAATGGGGGTTGTGGTCAGTTCACCACACCTTGTCTCTGCCACTCCTTCCTCCTCAGGGTGAGGACTCCTCACTCTTCCACTGCTCCAGCATGTGGTTGCTCCCACAGGAGACAGTCCTCCACGAAATTCTCCAACGTGGGTCCTTCCCACAAGCTGTAGTTCTTCACAAACTGCCCCAGCATGGGTCTCTTCCACGGCGTGCAGTCCCTCAGGCACAGACTGCTCCAGCGTGGGTCCCCCACGGGGTCACAAGTCCTGGCAGAAAGCCTGCTCCAGTGTGGGCTCCTCTCTCCACAGGGCCACAGGTCCTGCCAGGAGCCTGCTCCAGCACAGGCTTCCGAAGGGGTCACAACCTTCTTTAGGCATCCTGCTGCTCCAGCATAGCGTCCTCCCCAGGCTGCAGGTGGAGATCTGCTCCACCGTGGACCTCCCTGGGCTGCAGGGGGGCAGCCTGCCTCACCATGGTCTTCCCCATGGGTTGCAGGGGAATCTCTGCTCTGATGCCTGGAGCACCTCCTCCCCTCCTTCTTTACTGCCCTGGGGTTCTGCAGGATTGTTCCTCTCACATATTCTCATTCCTCCCTCCAGCTGCAATTTCTGTTGTGCAGCAACTTTTCTCCCTTCTTAAATATGTTATCACAGAGGTGCTATCATTGTTGCTGATTGTCTTGGCCTTGGCCAATCATGGGTCCATCTTAGAGCCGGCTGGCATTGGCTCTATTGGACAAAGGGGAAGCTTCTAGCATCTTCTCACAGAAGCTATCCCTCTGGTCTCCCTGCAGCTACCAAATCCTTTCCATGCAAACCCAATACAACCATGTTGCCAGGACAATTATTCTATCTGCTCCCCTCTTCTTGACTGTATCTGAATGCCATTTCAGAGCCTGGAAATCAGGGAGTTGGGTAGAATCTAAATGAGCTGTCCTGGTGCACTGAATCTGTGGTTGCTGTATTTGGCACCACAGCAATATGTTTAGTGTTATACATTTGGTTCTTATGCTACCTATATTAATAAACTTCTGCTCATAAGAAAAACATAAGAAAATAGCAAATTTATAAAAC
The DNA here is from genome assembly GCA_026212715.1 of Elanus axillaris. Lineage (NCBI taxonomy): Eukaryota > Metazoa > Chordata > Aves > Accipitriformes > Accipitridae > Elanus > Elanus axillaris. Next base: position 61,904,584 of record JANZLQ010000079.1, on the reverse strand, counting down.
TAGTGGTATTTTGCAAAGTCAGAATGGCTTTCCAGCTTATTGGTGGCTTGAATAAGATCATGTCATTAAAAATTCTAATGCCTATGTAAACAATGAACTAAACAAGAAAGATGTATACAAGAATTCAGTGACAATTTTTAAAGTACAAAACACATTAAATCAGAAATAAAAGAAAATTAAAGCACTTACAGAGAAAGTCATAACTATGGTGGAACAAACTCTATGCACTAAAACCAGAATAGATCCTCCATAGCACAATATTCTGGATTAAGCTTACAACTATTTCATTTTCAAAAGCACTTTTTTCCTACGAGCTGCCTAAAATGGATTATTTAGGTATGGAATTAAAAGCACTATGCTGCCTATATAGCCAAAGCATCTAGAAACCAGATGTCTATCACACAGCATTTCTGTTTTCTAAATAGATAACCAAGTGAAGACTTTTCAGTAACTACAGACTTAATGGGATTTGGCAACTAATAAATTTTGTAAGCACACAGTAGTGCTTCTCTCCTTCATAGGCCTGTAACTGATCACATACATTACTGCTTAAGATTAGTGGTTTTTCTGCATCTCTGCTTCTGAAATACTATTTTTCTTTGCAGGTTCTCAGGTCATTCATTGTAACTCTCTGCTTGACTCTCTACTTCTGTACTTGCTGGAAAAAGGTGCTGCTAAGATGAGCCAGTTGTACAAACCATTTAGAAATAACTATGAATTGTTTAACAACAGTATTTTGCAGGCCTAGTATTTCACATATTTGGGAAAACCCCAAGCATTTCCTACTTCCAAATCATGCTGAAAAAGGCACTCTACCCAAACTCAAAACTTTCTGACGCTCACTAGAGGAAGTTCATTTAAACAAAATTCCACTATTTAAGACTATGCCAGCCTTTGCCCTTTCACGTTGCCCAAACCTGTTTGTTCACTTCATATCTGTCCCTTTTAATACCCTTCCTTTCCCTGTCATCTTAAACTCTCTATAATAACACATACATAATCACACATGATAATTTCCTTCTGCGAACTTTCACAAATTCTTATTTATTTTCATCTTACAATGTAAACCAGCTCTGCATTATTTTTTTTTATCCTGCATGTTCTTAGGTATGACAGTTTTACAAATTATTTAATGCAGACCAGCAGTTAGACATCCTTAATGTTTTGGGGATTTATGCATAACTGTTAAAGGTGCATGAAATATCCATTGTTTTCTCTGTAATTTCTGCAATTTCTGACCAAGTACACTGGTTTCAGAACAAATACTCTTTACGTATAAAGCACACTTGTTTTTCCTCATCCTTTTCAAGGGTAAACCCATTATTTTTTCAAAGGAGTATTTTAGCTACATGAATAATTACATAAAGGTTTAGGGAATCTTGCATACAATGTGCAATGTACATACCAGTCACATAGCTATGGTGTAAATCTAATTTCAAACAAATGAAGATAAACTTGAATTGCATATTCATTTGCTGCTTAGAATGCATGACTAAATTGCTTTGAATATATTTCATTGCCTTTTTTTCTTGATATTACATTTTTATTTGAAAAATCATGGGGGGAAAAAATCTCACAAGAAAGAATACGTCAAGATCTCAGGACCATCAAAGCAAACAGGAGTGTATTATTGAGTTACACTAATCTCATATGTAACATTTAAACAGAAAAGAATAAATTAAGTAATTAAATTATCCTGCTGTTTTACAGAAGATGGATGCAACAAAATGAATACCTGTTATAGATTTCATCACAAATACATGTCTAAGAAATGATCGAGTTACCAAAAAGTAGCAGTAGTGAATCATTTAAGAAGGGGTTCCCTTGCCATCCTTCCTCTGTTTATTCTAGCAACTGCTTTAATAAAAATCACTGTTTCATATACCACATCTATTCCCACCACTCTTCTCTATCTTGTCCTTAATTTGAGCATTGTTAAAAGATAAACAAACTTAAGCTATTCTGTTTAGGGGAGGGGTGTGTGTGTCTGTCATAAATTACCAATAAATAAATAAACAAAATGTATTTAAAAGATACATTAAAAAAAAAAATGCCTACTCACTCTGGCCTAAGTGGCACAGAATGAGATAAGTACTTTTCCTTCCTAAGACTCCAGTTCGTATTTCTGGGGAAGGAGAAGAAAGGAATTATTACCTAAAAAATCAGAGGAAATAAAGTAGCTTTTGTGCAAGCAAATATATGTTATCTTGCTTTATATAAATTACTATTTTAAACTTCAGGTCTCAAATTAACTTAAGTCACATATTAAAACTGTCTCTTTCAACCAGAGGGTTTCATGCAGGGATCAAACCAAAAAAACATTAGCACTGACACTGAGGAGATAAATGCTCTATGAAAAAAACTTTATCTGACATTTCATTACAGTCTGCTCAGCGCTTACCAGGTATGTGCCACAGTGAAACGCCGCTGTTTTGGTATGTTGCTATTTAAAAGCATCCTGCGCAAAAGCCTTGGAGAGTTTCGAGGAGAAATAACTGGAGACAGACGGGGAGAAGCAGATGAAGATTTCCTAGATGTCCTGGACTTTTCATGTTGCAACAGGTTTTCCCTCAGGGTCTTCACAAGATCTTCATTTAACCATGGATTTTGACAATGTGTATTATCCACTTCAGGAACAGCCAAAGTGTCTGGACTTGTCTGCTGAGCCATGTTTCCCAAGTAAGTTTGTTATTAAGGTCTAATAAAATTGAATATTGCTTAACTGCTTAAAATACTTCCTTTCTAAATCAGTTCCCAAGAACTGTGCAGAGCTCCAACTCCAGTTCAGCCTATTCTGTTTTCAACATGGTGTCGCCTGCCCTCAGCGTCTCTCTATAGATAATGATCTACAAAGAAAAAAGCAAGCTAACTCCTCCACAGAAACCTATTAAACATTACCACTCCTCTCGCAGCCCTGCTGCCAAAGATCACTTATTAGCTATCGTAGCAAGTGAGCACGGGAGGAAGAAACTGATTTAGCACAGCCTTTGTTGAAGCTGTAAAGCTGCCTGTTAAACTATTGGAACTAATGTGCTGCAGCTGCTTGAGTGACTTCTGGTTATGTACATAAAAAGTGCTGGAGGAGGGCTTAAACATCTGATGTGTGGTCATTTTGTTTGGTTATTCTTTCTGTTTGCTTATTCCCGAACCTTCAGGGAGGTTGGAGGGAAGGGGGACTGTTGAAAAACCTCTTCTGTTTTTTCCAGGAGGTACAGAATTTATCTTTGCAGTCCCCATTTACAAATCAAGATTACAAACTTTTGCCTCTTAAGCTAATAGCAAATTCTACAATTAAATAATGTAAAAGAGTTTATGTCCGCCTTCTCCCTCTCCCTGCCCCAACTCAGTTTACCACAACCAGTTTTCAAATGCATTTAGGAAAGGCTAACACCTGCTACCTTACATTTTCCAGAAGAAACAAAACAAATGTTTAAGATCTGCACACAAACTGAAAGCAGACTCTGACAGCTCCTAGTATCTGTTTAACAAGATGTTCTTAATTCAGCATGTCATCATATCATGACCACTACTTGAACAAAGGAAGTGCCTTTTTTCTACTCACAGCTGGTGGGGAAATAAACTATCAAAAGATCCTAAAAGAGAACTTCTGAAAGGCAGTTCTCTTAAGGCAGAAGTACTTGCAGTTATTTGGTCAATCATACTGCTATTAAATTTCATTTTTAGAGTATCTTTTTTTCATGGCACTATGCAACAAGATATTGGTACAATTTTCTGATCCAACAAAACCTTTGTCAATCAATCCTGAGATTTTTTTTTCATTTTGAATTAAAATAACTCACTTCATCTATTCCAAAAGATAAAATTTTTATAAACATGTTCAATTTTGTTCATAACTCACTGATAGTGGACAAAGAGCTGTAATAACTGGTAGTAGGCTAATATTTGCTTAAGCTTTGTACATTCATTTTTACAGCAACAACAACAATCTTTTCAGTTACAACTATACTTCCTGTTCATCCTACAGGAACAAAAACATCACCATTTTGTAAGAGATTTCTTTTTAATGTCAGAACATTGGTTACATATCATTTTCATTGGTACAATATATTTTTCCTATTTTACTTTGTCTTACAATCCAGCTTTCCTTTGTGAATAAGAATTTCCTTTTGAAGCACACAGAGTGTCCAGGCTTTCAATGGAGTGAAGGGTGTTTGACCACAATTACATGACCAGGTGTGAAAGGCAAATGCTGTTTTCTGTATTATGGCAAATTCAGAAATCCTACAAAAGCAGCCTTCTGTCAAAATGGAGAGGAATCACCTTTGTACTTAGCACCGAAGCCACAATTCCTGATGAGGATTATAAAGAGAACATCATGATGCTGAGAGAAGTAGAGCAGAACAGCAACTGAAAGGTCAGCTTATGTTAAGAATGACATTGCTATCAGGTGTCAGCCCCATTATGTAGACAAGTTTAACTGTACTGCGTCATATGTGAAATCTGATAACAATGTATTTACAAATTTAACTCAATACTGATCAGCACCATGGGATGCAGGAATCACTGTGCATTATGTTTTTGTGTATTTTTCTAAATTTTTACAGAAGATTTAATCACTATATAGAAACTAACACTGACCAAATATAGAATAAAGCCCAGGTATTATTAAAGCTACAAAAATGAAATTTTAAACTATGTTTTATTAGATTCCAGTTCACTAAAATTGAAGGGCTAATCCCCAGACAGAAAAAGAACTGGATTAAATCATACCTAGCACAGTAACTGCTTCCTCTCTTTTACAACTGGAAGAGTAGTACAGACAGCACTGGTCCTCAACAAGCAGGAAAAATAAAAGCATACTATATGAAAATGTTTATTTTGTATCTATGAAGAACAAACATATCCCCTTTCTATTAATCTAGTATTCTTTCTTATTTATTAAAAAACACTAGCAAGTCCATACGAGTCCAATAATCTTTTTCAAACAACACACTGTACAATGAGAGCTATTTTCTTTTAAGCTATGAAATACTGCCATCTGACGTCTATTCCAAAGCATGGTCTTCAGATAGCTACAGTAGATTATAGAACTAGACAAATGGACCCGTTGGAGATCAATGAATCAATGACGTCAATAAGACCATTAACATTTATTACAGCAGGTCTGGGATCATGCTTTAAGTTGCACTATGTTACAAAGATAATTGTAGAAGAGGAAAATCTTAGTCCACAGATCAGCAGTTTTATTACCCTTGTTCTTAAAAATATTAGAACTAGATCAACAAGGACATTTAGCTTGATAACCTGAATTACAAGTATTGAGTGGGTTTGCCACATATTCAAAGAGGTAATGTGTATAGAACAGCAGGATAAGGCCTTTTAACAGGAAAAGGTAACTCAGTCATTATAAAGTAGCACCATTTGCATGAACAGCTAACTAAAATGTTTTTCTTTACTTGGTTAATGGCTTAAATTTCTGAATGTAGATGTTCCATTCCCCCATGTAACTTATTTTGACATATGCCTGCCTCTTCCTCCTCCTCCTCAAAAAAAAAAAAAAAAAAAAAGTCTGGGAGTACTAAATGAGTATGTTGTACATCCTAAGGGCATTTGACTCACTTTCTGATTAAATGTTCTAATTTCAGGCAGTCACAGTTAAATCCAATTTTGCAGGTTTTGCTTAGTCACAGCTGCATAGGTAAGAGTTGTATCAAGATCAGATTTAAATCTGCCTGCTATACATTTAACTAAATCATCATAAGGCTCAGGAAAAAAGCAGAGAACTAGAATTGCCTTATAACAGAAACTCAGTATTACAAAAATCTAGAAGAGCCAGTAGCTTCTATTCTCTTCCTACTACTACTTAAAGATACTAAAAAATTAAATATAAGCATTCAATTCTTGTACTTTTCATAAACTTTCTTACAAAATATGTTGCTTATGATAAATGTACTGAAATATTTCAGGCTTAATGTGTTCACATTTCTGTTAATCATGAAGACCAGAAAGAGCTACAGCATAGAGAAGAGAATAAGCAAATAGATTCTGCAGGTAATACTGTACAAGATTAAACATGTATTTAATCTCACATAAAAGAGACTAAACAAGGATAAAAAGTAATTTCTGTGTTACAGCTACTTTTAATATAGAGTATGATAAAGTTACTTGAATATTATAACTAATAATCAACATATAAAATATATTATGCGATTGTGGGTATTTTAAATTAACAGAATTTTTCTTATTAGAGCATAAATGCAGTCACTCACAAGGAGCAAAAGAACCCTTTCACATAAAATATGAAGAGGAAAAGTTATTAAAATATCTTACTTGGGACCAAGTAGAGAATTCCAGACACATAGGAATGCAAGCGAAAGAACAATTCTCCGATGTGTTGCTTCTTTGAAAGCAAGCAGACCAGTATCACAGGATCATAGAAGAATTCAGGTTGGTAATGACCTCAGGTGATCAAGTCCACGCTCCTGCTCAAAGCAGGACCAGCTGTAAGGTGAGACCATGCTGAGGTACTAGAGCACCTGAGAATGGTGCAGAATTGGAGAGAAAAGAAGACAGTCAGAGGTGGTTGTGAAGAATGGGTGCCATACCGTGTTTTAATTTCCTGAAGCAAATAACAGAATTCTAAGGGTATGGTGTGACTGAGGAGAATTCTAATTCTAGATAAGGTAGAAAATAAGAATCTTGGATGATACTATGATTCTTATTTGGAGAGGTTAATGCATGAATTGAGGAGCATAGCAGCCAAGGAAGAAAATAAGGATAAAAGAAGAAATTAATAGGTGATAGGTAGTCTTAAAATGTAACAGCAAAGTTCACAGTATAATTTTAATACCTGCGAATTGCCACATACTCAAACAGCTGATATGATATTTCTGGATTTGTCATGTGCACGGTAGTGCTTATCAGACCATACTTCTAGCAGTTACATGCACGGCCTGCTGGGGAGACCATAGCTAACCATGGAGCTGCAACAGGTGACTAAAAAGAGGACTGGTCGCACTTAGCATAGAAATGGCAGGCATTCTCTGATAGATAAAACTCTCTAATAGACAAAGGTGTGGAAAATACATGCAATTCTAAATATTCCAAGGAAATTGCAGTCTGCTGTGTTTACTCTGTGTATTTGATCTAAGTAAGTTTTCAGCAATACCTTAATGGAAAAATGGTACCTAAAATGGCATTAAAAGACCAAATCAGGTCAACTTCCCAAATAAGTCAGGTAGACATACATTTAGAAGTATATTTTCAGAAGGAGAACAGACTAAAGAAAAGCTTGGGGTACACTCAAACTTGGGTATGGTATGTTTACCACCATCAACAAAACACTTGCTGAAACTTAAAAATTAGAGCACTTCTATTCTTGAGAAGTTCCTAATAAAAACTTTTTTCATAATATCAGCTCAGATTCACCCTGTAATTCAATAAAGTTGAATTTAGTAATTTCTTTTATTATATTTTTTTGAGTGTTTGGAAATATTATCACAATTCTCTGAAAATAAAGTACTGTTCAGTTGCTTATTCCCCCAAATGAGCTGCTGGATTTTTGTTCTCTTTTCTGTGCATGGCAGAAACAACAGAGATAAGAGAACACTGGGTATATGATAATAAAAGAAAACAAGTAGATACAACAGCTATGTATCAGAGTATGGCCAGGATCCATTCAGAGAAAAAAAACCAGGAAGATTTTGCAATCCATGCACAAGGACTTCAGCAGTATGTTATACAAATGTCAGAGAAAACACTTAGTCTTATACTTTCAGAATGATTTACTAAATGGAATACAGCCCCATAACAGAAATTCTAAAACAGCTCCAAACTTTAAACAGAACGGTATGTGTTCCTGAAGAATGAATTGAAAATAGAGATTCTCTGAAATATTTGCAAGGTTCTACAATCCTTTGTACATTTCATGCTGCTACAGAGAATGAATTAAGGATATTTTCAGAATACAGTTTGCTTCTGGAATAAAATTCTATAAACTGAGCACTGTTGGGGGCCATCCACTGTTGACCACAGTAAATGGTCTGTCAAAACCTCCAGCTTAAAAACATGCATTGCCATACATGCACACAAGAAGACAAAACAAATGAAGTGGGGGAAGCTGTCATCTCAAAAGCAATCTACTTAGCATTTGGTTATAAATGAAATCATTATGTCAACACTGCATAGGATAGCCTAGAGATTTCCTTCTAACAAGATCAGATGTTCCTTAACTTAAAAAAAAAAAAAAGATTAAGAAAAACTGCTTCTACAATCAAGAGCTTCCATTAGAAAGGACTGCCAACACAATCCCATTTGACTACACAAAGAAAGCTGTCAACATTTGAAAATGAAATGCCTTTACTCCACCAACCCTTGGAAAAAAGGCCTCAGCCAGTGTGACACATGTTAGAGTATCTAACAAATACTTCACAAATATAAAAACAGCATTTCTTTAAAAAGATTGTATTCAGTGTGGCAAGAAGTTTGGCTTGCCAGGAAAGGATAGGCAGATATATCATTCCTCACATATATGCATTAACATAGAAGTGAATGACCTCATATACAAGTAAGAATAGAGTAGCAATAACTGTAATTTCTAAACAATTGTGTAAGAAAAAATTTCCTGGGGTAAGATTAAGGGAAATGGATGTAATTCTACACAATTACATCAAAGAACAGACAGGAACATTAGGCAGCATTCCTGCCACTACAACACATAAAGATATCTGTTAACTGTTAGTTAATTGCAATTTGAGGACATGGCCCACATGAGCAGAAAACAATTGTAAGCATAAATTGCTTTGCAGAGCAGTCCTGAGGAGAGGGGAAAAGAGAGGTCAGGAGAGGACAGGGCACAGAATGAACCAAGCTGAGCCCCACATCCTCAGTCTGTATTTAATATGGATATAGGCTTGATTAAAAAGCATAACAGCTAGGCAAGTTGTGGCTGTAACCTTAGATTTCTTAGGCCTAGCTCTGTGAGATACTGTTAGAGCTTTTGGAAAATTGATTAGCTTAATGCTAAGAGTGTAATTTTACCTGTAGATGTCAGTGAATGCATGATGACTTTGTAAAAATCTAAGGATTGTAAAATATCACAAGTACTTGGCAAAAAGCATATAGACATTCCAGATTCCCACACTTCAAAGTTTATTTCTGAAGGTAGCAGGAGCAATAGCTCTTACCACACTAGGTTTAACCCAGTCCCTCCAAGCATGGCGGTTAAGCCACAGTATAATGTACAAATAAACAAGTACATTTCTGAGAGGTCAGATGCATGCACAGAACATTTTCGTAGTAAGGAGTCTAGACTATCTGTCATATTTCAAGTAATCTGTTATTTTGACCATGCATTAAAAGCTGGAAGCAATTCAAAGAAATACTTATAAAATTGAGAGGTTAGAAAATAAAAAAATTAACTCTAAAAGACTACAGTAAACTTACATAACTAATCCATTATCTGGAGATGAGCTACTACTTGATGGCAAAAAATAAGTGCAATAAAAGAGAAATCATAGCTACTGAAAAAAGCTTTAATACCACAGGATGCTTCAGTTTGGAGATTGCTGCCTATGAATGAACTTATGAATGGTTCAATTCAAGCTTGTTATTGCAAATTGGTTTTTTAGAACACTGAAGTTACTGAAATTTTGAGTACATAATGAAAATATACTTTTGAAGAAACCCATTCATACAATTCACTTAGAGTCACTTCCATTATCTTTTCTATGGTAGTCTTTAAAGTAGTCACTTTACATATTTGTAAGAACTGGAATTTAAACAACACAAAAGATTTGCTTCTACAACGTTATTAAGGATCGGCAGAGTGTATTCCCAGTCAAGTGGTAAGGCCCTCTGAACAAATTTTGGGGAAAAATGTTCTTTTGCTGCATGGAAAAGCTTGGGATTATGATCTTATGAATGTATCACATTTTTTTTCTTATAGAGTTCCCCAGAAAGTATGATTTTTGTAAATCTTTCTGGGAGCAACAGTAGGTATTTGTGTATTTGACAATTCTATAGCGTGTCTCTCTCCATTTTTAGAAGTAGGACTTAAATGGTTTCAGGAAAGCTTTTGTGGATATAAATGGAAATTTAATTCTACCTTGCAGAATTCTACCATGAAGTCTTAAATACCATTATTTTCTTCTGAATGTACAGAAAAAAAAAAAAAAACTTCAAAATTCCTTTTGGTTGCATATGGCTTATAAACTTTTTGTATAATAAGAGATCTGTCTTTGTATAAGCAATTTTATTCACCTTAATATTTGCCCTGCTCTCAGATATGCCAAAGTACTGCAAATAGCATTTAAGTAAGATGGTCATATATGGTCTATCAGGTAAAGAACATAAATATATTTATGACAGAAAGCAAATATCTGTAGCAGACCTTTAAGATCACCTTATAGACTGCCCAAAACTAATACTATAGAGAGGGTTTGTGTCTGAGCCTATACCCATTGACTTCAAATGGAAACAGGAACAATCTCTAGAAGTAGGACAATGAAAGAAGAAATCATCAGTCCTCTGTCACCCTCTACAGGAAAAATCCTAAACCAGAAGCATTTCTTAATACAGAATTACACACATCTGTGCCACCACTTCATCACTGGTTTAAGGGACACTTCAATTTTCGAAGAAGTTAATGTTTCAAATGTTCATGTTAGATATGAATTTAATGAAAATGGCCCTTTTCTTCATTTGTAAAGCTGAGGGCAAGAAAAATTGTCAGATCTTTATAGAATATGTTAAGCACTTGTTTTACATTAACACCCCTGGATTACTAACTGAAACCAAACCAAACTAACATGACAAAGATTTATGTGAAACATTTGACTTGCAGAATCCAAAATTCTAAGCTGAATTTTGAACTATCTTTTCTGTGCTTAGATAGGATATTATGCTTTTAATGTTAACAAAGAACACATAAAGGAGTTCACTAAAAATAACATTTACCAGCAAGTGGAAAGGGAACTAAGGAATCAGAGGGATTTTTTATGCTTTTGAATGTAAAACATGAAATCCATTAACTGAAGGAGATAATCCAAAGGCCAGGCCATGAAGCAGCTTAGTACTTTTTAGTTTTACAATTCTGCTGTTTCTTGCTTGTTTCCACAGTGTTTGTTTTTATTATTAGATTTGAGATAATTAGATAATGTCCTAAGATTAACATTAAGAATAAATATTGAGTCCATTTATACCTTGACTCTAAAACCAAAGGCAAAAAAACCAGAAAACTAAAAAAGAGAGAAATTCTTCCTGAGGTTATATTATTTTCAGTGACTAAGGCAGCGCAGCACAATAAGAGATAATTTAATTTTCTGTAGCCGGAAGATTTACCTTTCCAAATTTTATTATCCCTGTTGCTTGGGAAGAAAACATTTTACAAGTGGCAGGCACTTAGAGCCTGCAGGGCCCTGAGCAAACTAACAGGCCCTGGGTCAGCTCTGTGCTGGAGCCCCACGTAAGCAGGCAGAGATGCGTTGCAGCCGTGGCTAGCCCAGCCTTCTGCTGTCCCAGTTGGTTCCACTTCTGTTGTAGGTAACTTTGTCTCCAGGCCCATCTCCTGCTCCTCCTGTCTGGACTCTTCCCTGGCCTCACTGGGGGCTGCTGGCTGCTGTCCCCCTCGCCAGCCCTGCTCCGGAGCTGCGGGACTGCGCCCTGCCCGTGCCGGGGGAATCCTCTGCTCCCAGCACATGTGAGCAGCCCCGCACGCTCTTGCTGCTCCCTGACACAGTCAAACCATGAACTGTGTCTAACTTGGTGAAATGTATTGTTTTAGTGTAGAGCCAAAAGGGAATATTCAAAATGGTCTGTTTTGACCGAACAGTCAGTCATCATGCAATGTATGAAAATACTAGAAGAAGTTCATGTGTTCTGTGACTTTCGAGGGCACAAAATTGAAATTGTGCTGATCACAGAATGTAGAGATGTAGAAAAGTAAAGGAAAAAAACCCATCCATGCCTTACTTACCTTAACATAGTTATGCAGTGTATCTTTCTGCTATAAAAATTATTCCAGGAAGAATCAGATAACACTGTAGGACTATCAAAAGAAAATTTCTACTAGCCAAAAACACTTTCCAAAAACTCTTTCTTGATATTGAGGGCACCAGGCCACACACAACCAGGTTAGAAGGGTGCCTACAGACAGTGCAGTAGTTGCATTTAGGGAATCTTGCTGCCTGCCCCAACAGAGAATCAAAGCAGTGGAATACTACAGTCTGGAAGAAGGTACCTGAGGACAGTCTGTTTTCTTTTTAGAAAGGTTGGACTACCTCTGAAGATTTTAATGTGCCTCTAGAATCATTTGTAGAATGCATAGTCTTGTCCACATGTAAGCTTAAAAGTTCTTTGCTGTCAAAGGAAATTGGAACTGGGTACTTCTTTAGGGAGGTAAGAGAGCAAGACTGCTTCTCAAAACAAGCATGTAACCACAGAGCTGCATTTAGGATATTGGTTGCATAAAGAATTGTTGTCATAAAAAATGAGCTCTCTCTCTGACAATCGAGACTCCTGTAGATGTTTGGTGGAATGAAAAGAGGATTAACAGAGTCAGCAGTTTTTTGTTATACCTGATCAAAAATGCTGTTGTAGAAACAAAGAGTTCAGCCAAAGCATCAAGGCACTTGCATTCCTTTGGGAACACTGAGGCGCCATCCTGTCTCTTCCTTCAGTGGCAGCAGTTTGCATTAGTGAAGAAGAAACTCACATCTCCTATGTAGATCATTTAATTATTTATTTTTAATATGATCATATGAGAATTCATTTTTTGCCAAATGAGACTGGCCTGATCCAAGACAGCAGACTTGATAAACACTGGCATCCCAACCAGTGATAGAAGATGTTCAGAAACAAGTGTGATGAACCTAAAGAGAGTACTAAATACCAAGAAAATAAGAACCATACTGGGTCAGACCAAATGTCCATCTACGTGACAGCTGGTAAGCGTAAATAATAATTTTAGAGTAGCAAAGAAGCAGCATGGCACTTCCCATAATAGCCAGTTTCCAATAATTTGCAGTTTGGGTCATCTCGAGTTGCATGTTGTCTTTTTACTTAATAAGAAAATCAGTGGATTTTTCTTCCATGTTTGTCCAGTCATTTCTTGAACCATCTAAACTTTTGTCATCCACAATTCCTGACACAAGGACTTCCACAACTTGGTTAAAAGTTTTGTAGAGAGCAATGCATTTTGGTTCATTTTGAACCTGGGAGATACTGTCAGGACAAGGAATGTACAATCGTATTGGATTCAAGTCTGTGTGATCTGCTGGCCTCAGTGGAAGGCTTTTTTAGATGGGCAATTCTAAATTGCTTGAACAAAGGAAAGATGAAGTGAAATACCTTCTTTGCCCCAACCCCACAGCTGGACAGTGGCGGTATGGTTCAGTGCTGGGATCTTGATTATATCAAAATGGCAGCATTCTCTTGCAGAATAGTATCAAACTAAGTGGTGCCAAAAGTGGCCTACTAGAAAGATTTGAATATGTACCATGGTGGGCAAGATGTTGTAGAAGTGTTTCTGGTTCCCTAAGGAGCTTTCTGTTGGAAGATCCCTTTTGATCACATCTTGATGTGTACAGAGAAAGATCATAAGGGATTACAGAGAAGATGCAGGCTAAGAAAAGCAAGGGGCTGAAGGGCTGTGTCTTTCCAGTCCCCGTGAACCTCTGCACAGGTGAAAATATTTAAACTCTTAAACCAACTCAGTTGTCAATGCTTTTAATGAATCTCATTTTGTAGAAACTGAGAGACTTCTGAAAGCATATCTCTCTGAGACTTCTGAGCATATCTCATATTCAGAACAAGCTCTCCTGACAACTTAAAGGCCAGACAGTCTTATAGCCTACATGGGAAGAGCAGAAACAGGAAAACAACCTCCGTGTCCTGCAAATGTGTCCAAGATCCTCCCATTATCACACAAACTGCCCTTACAGGAAGATGAACACCTGAAAAATTGCTACAATGAAAAATTATTAAACAGCACAATAAATATGTGGCATAGTGTAAAGGGGCTTTCAGATAAACACTCAAGGTAAAAAATAAAGGTACAAAAGAGAAAGACTACATAGAAAAAGGCACATTAAGAATGGTACACAAAGGAACTAGGAAGAAAACCTGGAGGTCTAAGAAACAGCAGTGATGGTGCAAGACAAAGAACAGTACTGAAAAGCTAGTTCTGCCAAATTTTGCTAAATTAACAGCTGGTTCCCTGGAACTTTTTATCTCAGAGGAAACCAAAACTGTGGTGGGATGTTTATGTTATTGTCTATAGATCATGAATGTCATTATGCTGACAGAGAACTTTACAACTTCAACACTGTAAACTGAGAACCCCGAGGAACTGTATGCCCAAGACAGAAAGCGGTGTGAGTTTGTGCCTAGCATCCAATTCTTAGAGTCACATGATGATGTAGCGATCCCATCTGTCCACACAGCCAGAACTCTAATCCAGAAAATCATTATCTTCCATCCTTTCTCCTGGCCTTGACAAATACAGTCTTGTCAGCAATTCAGAACATTGCTGACAAGAATAATTTCTCCAGCCAAGCGTTTTGATAAGACAGTCTACTCAATTTTATCTGTCTCTTTTCCTTTTTTGCTGACATAGGCTGTCTGCCTTCACTTCTAGAAGTCTTCTCTCACTATTCCACCCTACCTCTTTCTTTCATCTTGCTGAAACGTCAACCTCTGTTTAAGATACCCATTTCCCTCAGCCCTCTGCCATTACTAAATGCCTTCAAGCTATCTTGAGGATAGTCTTTCACTTAGGAGAAGCTGCCTATAAACATCTGTGACTTTACCTTATTATCTGCCTTCAAATTCTTTGTTGCAGTGACTTTAGCAAACTGACAAACCAGACTACTGAAAACAATACTTACTGTAGTCACATACTCACTTTTAAATCTCTGTATCGATCTGCTGCTTATGTTGTTTTAAACTGCAAGATCTCTTTGTCAAGGAATGTTGGTCTTGGGATATTCTTGTGGTTTTTTAATTATGTATTGCTTAGAACTTGGGAAAACATAAACAATGAACAAAAAAATGACAGTTATAAGGAGTGCTTGAAAACCCAAGTCTATGGTTCTCTTAATATACAGCAACAGACAATGATCTCTAAGTGCTAAAGAGATATATGAATATCTGTTACCATCTGCTGTAAGTCAAATTGATACTAGCTACAAAGCCTGCAGTAAGAAAATACTCAAAATTTACCAAATGGGATGCCTGTAAACATCTGGGGAAATACAAGTGGAAATCCTCCCTCTAGTGGGCTCGAAGGAGAAGTACAGAGTTACAGCAAATAGAATAACAAAAAGCTCTTTTTTTACAATTTCTTAATAATGAATGATTTTATTTTAATTATGTAACATCTACCCTACTGCAGTAGTTCTGTGCTATATCCAAAGACTGCAGCCCCACTGTGACAGATTCTATACAATTACAGAATAAAAAGCTTCAATAAACAACTTAAAAATTAACAGAAATCACAGTGAAAAGGGGTAAGACAAAGGGAAAGGAAGAGTATAAGGGAACAGAATTTTTCATATATAAGATAGTTATTTGTATGCAGTAGTAAATTCTCAAGATTTTTAACACATTTTCAAAGTTTTAAGGAGGATTTCAAGAACAATTATATATATGTGTAAATGTTCTAAAGATAATTTCTGCCAAACATGAGGGGTGGAGACAGAAGAAAATACAAAAACTTGTTAGAACTGCAAGAGGAAGGTATTACAGGCTCATCTATGGACTGATGAAAGCTAGGTGCTAGTTTCTTGCAATGGACATTGTTGGTGAGCTGGACAGACGTAATGATGAATTTTGGAGGGGAAGACAAGCAACTGTTTTTTTATGTAATAGAAAAGTTAGAGGACTGGTGCAAAAAACAAGTGGACATAAAGGAAACCACTCTACCATTTTAATGCTTTGCCTGAATGGATGTAAACAAAATGGGCTTCAGTTTCCACATCCAGAATTACAAAGGCTAACACACCATAAGATTTAGCTTAAAATTTCATCACCGTTATAGGAAAACTTGTATCTTTGAGGTTTTGTTCAGCTTGAAAGATTTTATATTTAATTTTCTGGAAAGCAAATGGTAAAGCAGTGTTTGGATTTTGGTTACTGAGATCTCCAGATGATTGTGCTTTCTGGTCAGTCACAGTCTCTTTCTCTACTCCCTTGTCCCCTCACACACATGATTACAAAGCCCATTCCTTCTCCCTTCAACCTTCTGTTCATAATTTTGGGTTAATTTCAGCCCCTTCCCTATTCCAATTTTCCATTCTGCAGCTGCTGTTTCCTCTGTTAATTTTTGCCTTCTGAGCATAGATAGAAATTACAACCTGCGGTCCAGATGAAGGGAGGCACAGCTGCAAATCCTACAATCTGGAACAAGAAAGAGGCTGGACTTGATTAAATGTGATCCAGGGTTTGGAGTGGAGGAAGCAAAGCAGAAATTGTAAGTGATGGTTTAGCTTAATAGATCTTAAAGAAGAGTCGCAGGCAAGAAAACCCTGTGTTTACTGAATGAAATGAAATCCTAGAGGAGAGTCAAGTTACACACAGAGTTTTGGAAGATAATCCAAATTAAAGGAAAGTGCAGAGCCTTAATCAAATGTAGTTAATTCAAGTACATCTCTAACATGACCAGTGACGCTTCATACCAGTTGAACCATATCTGCTTGTAATCACTGGTCAGTAAAAAAAATGTTTGGTCATTACTCTCTACCTGAACAGGCAAAATCTGAACATTTCAAACCGAGTGAAACGTTGTGCCTTGTCATACTGGCTATACAGGGAAGCATGAAATGCGTTCAGCCCTCAGTCCTTTTCCCCACAGGAAGCTAATCAGTTCATAGAACTTCATTTTTTTTTTCAATTGATGAAGCTGAAAAGACCAAGGGTATAATTTCTTGTACACAAGGTGACATAGTGACTGGTGGATGGGAGGAATGACATATCAGCTATGGGAGAGGCAAAGTGGCAGGCACTAGGCTGAAATTGAGAAATCTGCTTTCAGCTGAGCTCCTGAGTATGCTGTAAACACTATATGGCAAAGATGGTAGCTGCAGAGGCAAGCCAATCAGGTATGCATGACACATAGGATCCCAGAGCAGAACTGTGGTACCTGAAAACTCCCTAACACTCCTTAGCAACACCTTTTTGGCCTTTTTCTCATCTTGCTTTGCACTGAGCTTAGCAAGCAGATACTCTTTTGTACTTTGTCACCATTAAAATACAGTTTGAACATTTTTTATTAGTGAAATTCTGGTAGTTTCTTCCCAATAACTAAAAGTTTATTTCTTTGTTCAGACACATTTAGTCTTGAGCACTCACAAATCTGACTTTCTATTTTACCCCTGTAGCTCCAGGCTACTACTAAATCTGAGTTTTCTGCATCTGCAATAGAGGACCGCAGCTGTGACAACACCAGACTGGGGGCAGTTGATGCACTGGAGGGCAAGGCTGCTATTCAGGACATAAACAGGCTGGAAAAATGGGTGGACAGGAGTGTCAGGGAGTTCAGCGAAGGTGACTGCAAAGTGTTGTAGCTGGGATGGCATAAGCCCATACAATGGTACAGGCAATTTCTGTCTAGCCAGTAAACAGCTTCCCAGAAAAAGACCAGGGGTTTCTGGTGAACAAGGTAATAAGTTTCAGCAGTGTGCTTTTGCAGCAATGAAGGCCAACCACACACTGGGCTCTATTAATGAAAATGTTCTCAGCAGACTGAAGGAAGTAATTTTCCCTGTCTTAAGAACAGGACAATACCATGTTCAGTTTTGGGTTTCTCGGTACAAGAAATACACTGACATACTGGAGTGTGTCCAGAGAATGGCCACAAAGATGAGGCTAAGAAAAGTGGGGTTTTTCTTCCTTAAGAAGAGAATGCTAAGTAGACATCTTACTGCTGTCTGCAACTATCTAATAGGAAGGTGTAGAGAAGACGGAGTGAGACTCTTAGCAGAGTTGCACAGATAGAGGACAACTGGCAACAAATACAAATTGGAACATGTTAAATTCTGACTGGATGTACACAAAATAAAATTCCTGTGAGTGTGGGCAAACATTGGAACAGGTTGCACAGAGAAGCTGTAGAAACTCCATTCATGGAGACATTCCAAACCTAACTGGACATTCCCTGAGCAAACTGCTGTAGCAGGAGGCTGGACTAGAAATCTCAGAAAGTCCCTTCCAACCTATGCAACTCTCCAAGTCTGCATGCTGTCCTATTACTCGCTGTTATGGAACAGGGAATGTTTTTTTTTAAATTAATTCAGGTTTTAATAATTAGGATAAGCTCATGATACTACAGTGCAAATTTATAAGAAAACCAGAACGTAAGCAAATAAATACAGGGGAGAGAGGCAAAGCCATCTACAAGATTATGTATAAGTAAAGGGGATAGGCTAAATATTTTGTTCTGTTTTCTAATTTGAGAATTAGGCATAATACAAAGCTACTAGGGATGAAGTTCACAGATAACCAACTTATTTTTTCATGTAATAAAGAGCTGAACTGTGGAAATCCTTGTGAAGAGTTGCCATAGCTAACAAAAGTTTCTATAAGCTGTAGGGCACAGTAGGCAAGTTCATGGAATAGAAATCCATTTCATGTTGTTAACTCAATAGGACCCACATCCTGCCCAGAAAGGCCTGCAGCTGAAAATGGCTAGCAGATGAAAAAGTCTTAAGTACGCTTATTATATACACTTGTGCTGTTCTTAAAGACCTGCTTATGAAGAGAAACACAGTAGAACCGAAATAATGCACTTGATGAACCATTGGCCTCTCCTCAACAACTCTTCCAAGGGAGGGAGAAAGAGAAAAACAGTGCTCAGCCAATTAACAGTCAAAAGACATGATAACATGCAAGAGGGGAAAGCTAGCAGAACAGAATTTCTGAAGTGGAAATTGTGCACAGATTTGAAGATGAGCAATCTGAGTTTTTACTTCATATGAAGTGGGAAAAAACAGCAGGCAATTGCATTTGACAATATGTTTAGGAACACAGGAAAAACTTTGGTTGAACAATAGGAATGGACTTGTTTAACAACAGTATTCTGCGTATTACAGGAGAAAAATGGACAGACCAAAAGAAAACAGTTCACAATGCATAACTGAAGATATAAGAATAGCATAAATTTTGCTTGTGGGATCAGAAAGTGAGAGCAGGGTACTTAGAAACATGTTGTAAAGAAAGTGGAGAATTCTGAGACTGCAGTTTTGACAAAAAAATTGACCACAATATTGCAAGACTGAAAGACTTGCTGAAGTACCAGGGGAGAAAGAAAACAAAGGAAGGTAAGTATGTACAGATTTTTGGAAATCACAATGAACTGCTGAAAATTTATAGTGATGACTCCACAACACCAGTTATTGCAAATTCCATTTCTTACAAAGGTGCTATTTTTCAGTCAGCTTCAATTCTGAATGGACTGAGAGTAGACTGAAAAGTGACTCTGGACCTGAACATATATGAAGTTATTCCAAGTGAGAAAACAGTACTGGCTCTGCTTGCATAAAATATGCTTGTTGGGCTAAAAAATAACAATAATGCAATTATTCTTGAGGAAACATAGAGGCTTTTAGAGGCTTCTGATGACAATGTTATATTGTTTTCAAAACACCACTTGAAGCTAAAGCTTTTTAAAAATCTGTTTTCCCCTCCCATAATTGCCATCCTAGAGAGCACTACACAGCAGGAGAGAAGGCTGACCTTTGAAAACATTTATAAAAGACAGCATTAAAAACACAGAAATATAATTTAAAAGTCTTCTGAATGCACTTCCTACAACATTACCTCAGATTCTTATGTACTTCCTGTCTTCAACTGCAGTAAGTGTATGGTAATGCAAATCCCATTATCTTGTTGTAAAGGGCCAAGATATTCAGCTAGTTTTGGCTCAGGCTAAAATTACAAAAATCCTATTTCCTGCTTCTATTAATGGGACACGTAATACAGTAAAAATTCTTTCCTACCCTTTATAAAGAAGTTCCAAGGTTTTCATACTTAAAAGAAACAACAGATCAGTAAGATAGATCCTTCTCTCTGCATACTACAACGACTGCCTTTCACAAATACTTTTTTTATTTTTTAAAACAAAATTTGGATCATTCAAAGGACTTCTAAATAAACCTAGCAAAGTTCTCTTTATTGGATCTGAAAAAATTGTGCAGAAATAAGGAAATTGCCTTTACAGTGTTAAGCATGTCTTAAGAGATCCTTTTATTAGTACCAATAAAAGAACTTTCAACGTTCTCACTAATAAAAAAAAAAACACAAAACTGCTATCATTAAAACATCTATGAAACTGATCCAGAGAAGATCCTCTCCATATCTTTGACAGTGTAAATTCTCTAGGTTCTCCATCAGTAATTAGGTAAGTAACCCATACCTGATGCATCTCTTTTCTTTACCAGCAACAGGAAATAAAATTAGACATTTTTTTCAGCAACCACTGTAAAAATCTGGCTATCTGACACTCTGTCCTATAATTAAATTTCTTTTTTAAAAGGTTTATTTTTATTATAAAATGAATCTATCATTAAAATACATATTTCCACACCAATAAATAAAATCCTGAAGCCTGAGTGATGTCCCACAGATGGAAGTACAGATTAAAAACTGTAGTGATCTGAAGTTCTGCAGTCAAAACACAAAAGCTATAGAACTGACAAGCAGTGCTGAACATGAAAACAAATTTGAGAGCATTTCTTTAGCTACGTCACAGTCCTGTAAACTATATTTCCTTTTTCCTGAAACTCTACAGATTGTGACCACATGTATAAAATGAGAATAGCATGCCTTATCTTCACATAAAATCCAATGCTGCATTAACAAAGAAATAAAAAATTCAGAGACGTTAGCTACTGCATTTTCCTCAACTATCCGGTGTCATCCTCTTCATACTTGCTGCAGCTTCAGAGGGGGGAAAAAAAAAAAAAAGTAACAGCATTTACTCCTGTTTAACAGTAGAGGGGGCCCACTACCTTAAAAAAGATCAGTTTTATGCATTGACAAAATTGAATGTAATGCCTTTTATATTACTAGTCAAACAGAAAAAAATGAAAAAACAATTACAAGTGTATTATGGAAGAAAGTTGTTGTGCATTGAAAACATTTTAAATCCTAATTTGAAAAATGAAATAGTTCTGACTTAGTGTGAAAACCCATCCTAATTTTCCTAAGTGGTTTACATTTTATAAAAACAGGTGCAGAAAGACCATAAAAGAACAATAAAAAGGAGTAAAGCCTATTACAGCATACAGCTACCACTATCTACCCAGTATAAGAGTTAAGTGTGAGTTTCCCATCCAGTGAAGAGCACAGAAATAGAAACTGTATGGAGGTTATCAGTGTGGTCTGAGAAAGCTACATGTGGGGAGCGTGCGCTCTGAGGAGATAGGAGCTTCATTAGGACAGATATTTGTGTTGGATGGCAGTACAAAGAGAAAGACGTGATTCAGAAGACAATGGAATATGCTAACACAGGGGAAATGCTTCAAAAAATTGTTTTGATGGATGATTTTTTTTTCTGCTTCCTAAAGCTAACTTTAAAAAACAACAAAAAGGCACTGCCTCAACTGCAGCTTTGGAATATATATTGGAATGTGTTTTGCAATAGACTCGTACTCCTTCTCACCACCTATTTTTTTCTGAATATAGGAAAGACAAGGAATTACAATATTTTTCTGTTTCGTAAGTACTCAAATGCAATTTAAAAAATATGAAATACTGCCTTGAAGTTATGATGTTATATTACAGACCACAGACAGTCAAAGCTTAGCAAAACCATAGGAAGTCTTTTGATTGATTCATTCAGCTTTGGGTCATGTTCTTATTAAGTTGGCTCATGAACATTAAAAGTAAATAAAACCACAACCCCATATTCTTTAAATGAGCTCTGTGGTACTGTAATGATCAAATCAGCTGACCATCCAATCCCACCAAGGTTTCATAGAAATCTTTCTTTCCAGTTCTTCCCGCTGAAAATCTAATTGCCATTCCCCAAACAAAACGTTGTAATTTCTCATTTTTCTTTTTTTTTTCCTTTATTTACACATACTGAGGTAATAGTCTTTTTATTTCTCTGTCATAATAAGTATTTTCTAACTTTCTGTTAGCTGATCTGTTTCATTCACCATATACTTAGGCTAATCCTATAAAAATAAACACAAGAAAATAAGCCTACACATGCCTGCAAATTATTTAAAAAAACAAAACAAAACAAAACACACCGTTGGCTGAGGTATGATTTAAATACAAAAATGGTAAAACTATAGTTTCTCTCTTTGGGGTTTAAGATTTCCAAGCTCTAACCTTATTATTAAAAAATTTTTAAAAAATCTTTTGAATTGCATATAGTTACCCTAATAATGTTTGCCTATTTTTGCTAAGTGAGTCAAGTTCCTTTGTCATCAAAATTTTTAAAAAGAATTACAATGGCATGTATTTTATAATAATGGAATCTCTCTGGTGCTTTTTTTTGGGGGGAGGAGATTTTTAGAATGACTATTTAACAATGTTCAAGTTATTTCAGAAAAGTGCCTCGAAAGCTCCAATGAAGCATTAAAAACAGGTTACAATACATGATGGTGAGGTATATTAAAAATACACCAAAAAAGGTCTTCAATACAATATTAAGCAACTTTTTGTCTTAGGACACCAATAAGAGTAACACATTAATGAGTATGTTCACTTGCGAAAGATCACAGTTAAAATGTGTAAGACAAATTTTGTGCATATAAAAAACTATTTTGCCTCGCAATACTTTCAAAAAAAAATTCTTGAATATCTGATTGTTCTTTATTTTATAATACACAACCACCTTTTTCTGGAACACTGCTCAAAGTTATAACTGTTCAATCTACAAAGTTTACACATTACTTTCTCCAGTCCTCACTCTGGAATACGGTGTCCCCCACTACAGCAGTTGCAATGCCACATTTCCAAACCAGCCCCTGCAGTTAATTTTCAGAATTGAAACCAAATGAATTGCACAGATATTTGGGATTTAGGTACATCATTAGAGATTAACTAATCAGTTATCCACACAGCCAAAACTATAAAAACTACAAAATTCATTTCACAAAGAAAGCTCTGTAGGTAAATACATATACATGTGTGCACAAGGTGGTTAGGGAGCTGAAAGGAGGCTTGGAAGAGATTTGTTCACACCACCTCAAGCTCTCAGAATATGAAACAACAAGATCTTATGAAAGCAATTAATTTTTTATATTGGCATCTATTAGACATTTCTTACAGAATGTAATAAACATTTTTACAGAAATGAAAAAAACCAAAACATTAAAACCCCAAGCAACCTAATTGCTTTGGAAGTGTAAAATATATTTGTTTGCTGTAGCCTTGCCACAAGGGCGAAAACAAATGAACTGGAGAAAAAAGAAGTAGGAGGAGATACTCAACAGCCAAATGCCAGAATGATTGCATTAAAATAATAATTAAAAAAACCCAAAACAAACAAACAGAAGAAAACAAACACAAAAAACCACCCCTCAACCAGGTAACTGAACTTTTTTATAGAAATCAACTGTTAAGCAGGATATAAACTGTTATAGATACTCAGAACAGAATATTTCAAAGTCTCCGCATTGCGGGAACTCGGATTTTTCTGTGCTGTAATTAGCTCCAGACAAAATTCTTCCCTAGAACCAAATGCTGGTAAATCAGAAAAAATTACACAAAAGTCAGATGCTCAGAATACTACTCCACTACAGATTAAGCTAATCATATTCTGAAATTGGATCTCCTTGCTCCTCAAGCCATGTATTTTTACCTTGTCCTTTGAATCAGCCCTATCACTTGTGTGGTAAGTCAGGTGAGAAGATAAGTCAGCTGAATTTATTCCCACCAAAACATCCACAGAATCTTAATTAGTATACAGGTGCATTAAATATGTAAGTTAGTTTATTCTATAACATTTGGAGTAAAGGAGGCAGCTGGAAGGTACATTTATTAAAGCTGCTCTGAAATGACAAGGGAAGTTCAGGCGAGTCTATGGTTGTACTTAAACAGGTTTCCTTCCCTGCCACCTTAATTTTAAAAGAAAAAAAGTTTCCTTATATGATTACAGTCTTAAACTTCTACAACTTGGTATTTTTAAACAGCTCTATACCTTCTTTTGTCAATTATGAAAACTTGTATTTTTAGGTTTTATTCTTGGAATATTTTCTATAAATGCAACTTTGCATTTTCAGATGAAGAATGGTTTCATTAATAAAAGTTTAAACAACTCCTTTAAAGAAAACTTTTTCAGTCAACATCATCAGAAATAGACCTTTGGCTAGAAAAAAGTGTGTCAGGTTAAAAGATTAAATATTATTCCAGCAAAAATTCCTGATTATGTTGAGGCTGATTATATTAATGTCCTAAGGAAATTAAGCCTTATAATAGTGTGTTATTTTCATAACAACTTTGGAAGAAATTGACCAATTAAAAGGAAGAAACTGTAAAGATAAAGTCAAAGCAACAGTATTCCTTGATTATACATTCTGCAAGACACCTATGTAAAGGAGAAAAACTGTTTGCAACTCCACTAAGCAGGCTTAGTGTGAACTTTACATCCAAAGAATACACATAGAATATTTCTAAGTCCCAACTTCATTTAAAAGATTCATTTTCAGAACATACCACTTCAGACACCAACGTCAATCAATGGCAAGACACCAATCTGCAGCTAAGCAGGCTCTCTGACTTCTGTTCATTAAACTTATTTTTCACGGCTAGGAAAGACTAGTCTGTGGTGTTAATAAGGTATGCAGTCAGTGTTATGGATATTCTACTTTTACTATTGGCCCACACTAAAATTATATCACTATTTATCTCTATTTCTTTGAAAGAAATTGAAGATTTAATAATGATACACTGCTTGCTAAATTTTCATATACTCTAAACTAACGTGAACATCTGTAGTAGACATTGCAGACAGTTCAGATGTGGGATCACAGACCTCATTTTTGGAAGTCAGGTTTAGATCAGTTTGAATAGTTATCCTGAACTGAGAAACTTATCCTAACAGAAATATTCCCACAGTGTAAAAATTGTACAGTACAGCAGTTGCATTACAAAATGTTGATTAAGAATCTAATCTTAAAATCTCAGGTGCTTTTTGAAGAAATGCTTAAATCTTATCAGCTCCCTGTATAGAGGATTATTAATTTTTTTTATTATGCCAATATTCTAGGAAAGTGATGGACTGCAGTCTCTTTTGGCTTTACCAGGTGTTTTCTCTAGTTGTAAATTCAGGGATGGATCAAAAGTTATATTAAATGCAATAGTTTATTGGTTAAAAATTCCTTCTAAAGAGTTACATTGGGGACCAATTATCTACTTTCTAAAGTAATAGCATTCTCCTGTCATTGCTGTTATAATTCCTGATCCAATTTAGAAGTATGTTCACTCTTCCCCACTATTGCTTTTTCAGGAGAATTGCTAAACTTAACATTCTTTGCTGGCCTCAAAGGGAATCATACAAAACACTTCATAGGCTGACGTTTCCTCTTTAAGTGCCTGTATGAATGAGAAAACTGCTCTATGTACCCTGTAACTTAAAACATCTTTAAACACAGAAACTAAAGGCAGAATGTGGTAAGAACAGTTTATTGGTAGAAGATACAGGTGCTCAATTTGCTATAGTATGATACTGAGCTTGGACCTGCTTCTGTTTATTTGACTGCAAATTATATTTGTGTCATTAAATAGTGTTTGACCCATTTTACATAGAGAATAGGGCTGTTTCACTTTTTTCATGATGAAACATCTGTCATTATTTTTTTTTAAACTCTGGAGTTTTAAAAATTCCTGTTATTCTTTCATTCATTTTCTTTGTTTTCTACATGACATTAAATAACAGTTTCCTTGAGGAAACTGGTGTTTCCACATATGATTACACACATATGGCTTTTTATGACACATAAGAAATATTTTCAGTGTATTCAGTATAAAACTTGTTCAGCATAACTGGTATTCAGCACAACAGGTATTCAGCGTATCAGGTATTCAGCCCATATATGCAAAATAAATGTATGCCCAAGGTTCCCATTGTTCTCAAGGGAGTCCCTCAATGTTGAATAGATGTGAAAACAGATAATTCAGTTGGGTACCTAAAGCAGACAAGATTGCTCTTGAAAAATCTGCCATCCGCCTCACACTACTGTGGCCATAATAGTCACCAGATTTCTGCTGGTGAAATTAAAAACAGTAAATATGAATGCAAAAACCATATTTTAGAGTTTAGGATATTTTAGAGAATATATAGATATTTTAGAGATTCTTTAAATACTGAAAATTTTGAAAAGGTGATCTCTTCAAAGAAGTGCCTTAAAGCAAATAATTCAGATCTGTTTAAAAACCCCAGACCAAAATAATAATTATCATGAAGACCCTTTATGCATAAGTTTAAGGAGAAAAAGAAAAATGAAGGAGTTTTCTAAGGCTCTGCCGACATTGCAAGTAGTGAGGCCCAATAGGAACATAGCTGAAGAGTGAAATAGCAGGTACACGAGACCCAACATCCATGCTATTTATTTCAGGAGCTTTACTTCAGTCTGCCTCTGCTCTGGTCTCATAGAAAAAACCCTTGTTAGTGGTTGGTGCACCAGAGAGTGTGCTCTAATTTTTTCTGGTTTAGGTTTAGAATATGAGAGGATTTAAACTAATGTGTTCCAAGACACCTACCCAGTGTAAACCAAAATGTCTATCAGATATATCTATCATATCTATCAGAAGCTTTTTAAAAGCACAGTCCTGATATCATCTAGAATGATTAAAGCAGACACACTTCCTCTCTTGAGGCAGACACAGTGATAATATATAATAGCTCCAGTAACTGTCAACCAAAATTTTTCTGTATTTCATATGCTTACCTTCAGATTATGTTTCTGAACTACATGCATTTTGTCACCCAAAGAAAACATGACGCTAGGCAAGAAGATTGTCATATTCTGATCAGGCGGAGGCACTGGTCGGAATACCAAGATTTTCTATGTTAATAACTGGCAAGAAAAGTTTGTACATCAGCATATCATATTCAATCTTTCTCCATACACAGACATACACAACTACCAAAAAAATGTAGTTCTATTATGATGTAAGCTTTACTTCAAGGATGAGATACTTTTCTCATATAAATACAGATCAGCAATCTTTAAACTACTAAAATGTTAATAATGAGGGCAGGCATTCCTATTGCCCATACATGACTGTGTCCACAGATTGTACACCACTGCTCTGGCAAAATGATCACTAAAATGTCATAAAGGCAATAAACAACAGAAAGTGGAATAATCAAAACTAAAATAATGCAATATTCTTCTGTCCCTTTTCCCATGACTTAACTGAGCAGCTGAAGCTCATATACTTTTTAATAATGAGAAAAGATACTTAAAATTCGGCAGTATCTGCAAGTAATCGCTTTCACGTAAAGTGTTCCAAACCCATTTTTAAGTAAGCTGGAAGAAAAACTACTGTTAATGAGAAAATGAAATGTTGTAGTGCACAACATGATCTTATAAGATAAAAGTGTTTTAAATGGCAATAAACACGGTCTGTTGGAATGTGATGGGTATTTCTGTCATGAGACATCTGTGAAGGTTCTACTTACGTATAGCAATGATAAATTATCATTTTAATTTGTTCTGTCAGGTTCCTGTCAAAAAATGGCAGGTTGAATACCAGGGGTTAGAATCAAAACTTTAGTGAAATTGATCCTACACAGGAAAGTAATAATGACCCCCAAATTTTTCAGGACAACTGTACTGTCCCAAAATCACAAAACTTTCAGCATAAATACAGAAAAAAATACGGAACTGTGTTGTTTCACCCAGTTCAATATCTTTACCCCATGAGCAATTACAGCATAGGGTTAACTGGATTACCATCATTACAGTGTTAAAATATTACCAGCTGTAAGTAAAGCAAATATTAAAATGTTCTATAGCCAATATTGAAAGATTTGTAGACTCAGAACAAACACTATACACTACAATTCTGCCTTTTTATCTTGCTCAAAGATTCTCATAACCCTCTATGTTATCTGTAGTTATCAATTTCTAGATGTCTTGGATTTTACCATTTTAAAATCTGGTTTTCATTTTACTGTGTTCTAGATAACTCTGTAAGACCCTGCTGGTATTTCATCTTTATTTACGACTTCACTGTTTTCTTAATCTCATTTACAATCTATCTACCCAAGCTTTATTTTTTATCTCCAAATGCTGTGTACACTAAGTCAATAATAAAGTGATGTGACACTCTTCTAGAAACATCTGCACTGAAGATGCCTTACCAGAAACTACTTTTTGACATTACCAGTTAGGTCTTACTCAGTGCTACACTGATTCTTCCATAGTCTAAATTCATTAAATCAGAGAATCATACAGATCTAAGTCAAACAGCTCAAGGAATTTTAAGAATAAAACAACACACTTTGGTAGCCACATTTATAATCTCATTTTAAAATAATATTAAACATATAAATACAGAAAGGAAAGTAAAAATGGTGAATAAGTATCATCAAGTGCCAATCAAGGTATACTGAATATCATACAGAGAGTTAATAATGCAGTAACTCATGTATGAGAATTTCTTCAAAGAGGTTAAATGATAGACAAATTTTGCAAGATAGCAATCTTCAAATGAAGACAAATAGTTACCTGCAACTGAAATTATATTTCATTTATATATAGTGTAACATCACTATATAAATTCCATTCTAAAGTACCTCAAGTTCTAGTACTAAGATTTCTAAATTGTACTACAATTAAAGCATTATTTTAAATTAACCTGAAGTACAAATCACAATTCTGTGTTCTCATTCCCACCAGACAGAATTCTGCATTTAGAATACCCCTCCAATCTCTAGGGAAACATATGGTCTTGAGTGCTAAAGGAAATATGAGTCATACAATAGGTTGCCTTCTACAGAGCTGCACATACAAGTTTATAGTAAAAAATATTAGAATCCAGTATTCTACAGACTTCTGTAATTACCTATATATTGTATCATCACTCTTCCATAGATACTTTATGTTAAATTTTACAAATGTATTATTACCTGATGTTCCAGACAAAGTAACATTTTGAAGAAAACTATAAAACGCCTGTGCAAAAAAGCTGTATCTCATTTCACTGTTCAGTATTTTACAGTTTTATATTATACCCTGCTATGGGATGTCTAGATCAAGATATAAGATACAGAGCTTTCATTAGTTTTCCAAATTACCTAAGGTGTTAGAGCAGTACTTAAGCTAACCACCTATTTACAAAAGTAACCTCTGCTATAGCTGTCTTCCTCTTAGCTGGAAACCCAGAAAGCTTTTCACAGGAGATTTATAGAATTTGTTTCATTTGGGTAATGTGGTAGGTAATTTGATTTTACGAAAAGCAAAGCAATGAACAGTGTTCTTCTAAGTAAGGTACTTCCTGTCTAGTCTTCTGATAGCATACCCTCTCCCTGTACTGTTTAGAATATCTCACAATATGCCTTACTGCATCCTTTGGCAAAACTACCAGTAAAACAGGGTAAGTAAGTAGTGAATTTAAGTGCAAACACGTAACTAGTTCTGCATAATTTTGTAGAAAATGTGTCCTGTGACAAAAAAAAAACAAACCAGAAAATGGAATACACATTTGGGTATCATAATATACTTCAGATTTTGGAAAGAGGCAACATCACTCTCTCTTAAAATCGTTCATCATCATAGAAACTTTATCCTGTAATCAAGGTGACTTCAGATTACCCAGCTACAGTTAAATTTTTGGTCAATTTCACATTAAGCAGAAAGGAAGTGAAAAGTGATCAAGTTCAGGGCTTACTATCAAAGAACAAAGTACAACTCAGAAAGCAAAACACATTCATAGATTGTAAAACTGGCCATTCATCTGCATTTTTAAAGGAGTTTTGTGCTTAGAGTGACACTGGTGGAAAACCACTGAAGAATAAATTATCAACACCATATTCAAATAGGACTGGAACTTAAAGTTTCATTTGATATATGCATAGAGCCATATATAAACTGAATAACAGCTAGCTTGACAGGACCTGTGTTTGATAACCATTCCCTAAGTAGATCTCGTTATATTCTCTAAGGCAAAACTGAAAACACAGAACTGATGCATGTTCCAGTTTTCTCGTTACTTGTAGGAATTCAAGCTGCAGGTTTAAAAAGTAAGACTTACCTCTTTCTTGCTCATCATTTTCTATGCCAAATGATCAAAGCAGGGAATAGAGAAAATCCCAGTTTTACCACAATTAAAAGAAGTTCATTTTACAGCTGTATTTATCAAACTGGTACATTTATAATGCAATTCCAAGAGTGAATTATATATATGGTTTTAAAAATGAGCCCTACAGAAAAAAATTGTTTTCACTAGAATTCCCATCTAGTGAAAGTATAGAGCTTTTATGTCTGTTAAACCTAGTGCTCTATGAAGTGTCTGCTGCTTTACCTTATTTCAGTTACCTTACTGTGTTTTCATGTGCATACTTAATCTCAATTTTAATCAAGGTCCCACAGTCATAATTAATGTACATTGCTTAGTTTCAAGGTATTTGATATTTAATCTATTGAGTATTACTGAGTCTACACTTTCCATTAAGTTCTATGCATAGAGACAGTAGAGTGCTCCTGTTTCAGACACAGTGAAAGCTGTGTAATGAGCCTTAGTATTAACACAGAATAACTGTTTGTACATACATTTAACTTATTTTTACAACTTCGCTGTTGCTGGTCTTCTTATTTCCAATCAACCACCAGAATCACACATGCACATGAATGTTCAGATAATATGTATACATATATCAATATTATATATTCACAGAAACATCAAATAATAACAGATGGATAAGATACATTCAAAGATTTCCTGACAAGCCTATCTACCCAAATATTATATATTTCAAGATTCAATATATTGAAAATTATCTCAAAAGATAGATAACTGCCAAACAGCCCAAATTTCTGACCTAATTATTTTTTTTTCATTTGAATGAATACAGTGCTTCTGCAGGTGAAGAGGTTTTTATGTGCTGAACAAATTCTGTATGAATAGTACCATATAGATTTACCTCTAGGTATCCAAAGCCTAAATATCTGTTATTTAGCCGTTGCATTAAACTGTAGTAACTAATTCCTGGAAGTTAACATACAGGTTTTATATTGCATGAACTCCCTCAAAGTAGCTCCTTGTTTTCAACCCTAACCTCATAGAAAATGTGTATTATCTTGTTCCTCAGTTACAGTTATTCCTCAATTACAGTTTAAAAGTATAACCTCCTCAGTGAGAAATTATTCTGTCTTCTACAAGAAACTAAATTTCTACACAAGACTAAAATCTTGTTTTGTGTGACCTTCTATTTTAGCTGGCCATCCTTGTGCAAGTAAATTTTTATATATTCAAAATGGGCATTTTGTGAGAGCTTTATGAGTAATTGAAGTACTTTGCATGCTATAGCCCCTACATTGTGTGCTAGAAAAGTCTAGGTTTGTAATCCCACTTGAGGCTACAACAATGTAACAGCGAAGTGTGGGGAAGTACATTTTTTACTATATCAGTATTGTGAAAATTCACTTTCATTTCCCTGATGTTTTTCTACTTCCTCCCAGAAGCTTTCTTATTTTCAGCCATGATCCTTGTAAAAGATGGGTCTGTTGCCACTTTTGGAGAAAGCTGAAAGGGTCTACTATTATACTTCACATTACAACTTAACATGTTCAGACTTTTTGGAGTGCATCCCTCTGCATAAATTCAAGACTATTTCCTCACTGTCCTAGCTCTAAAGCAAGTATAGGGAATATGTTTATGTTTTTCTAGTCTGAGTTTTCATATATTTCTGTCAAGAAAACACTAAATAACTAATGACACCTTCTTAACTATTTATCCTAAGTTTTGTTGTTCCTTAAGTAAACCCTCTGCGCTACAATAATAAAAATTTGCATGTAAACTATTTGTCTTGTGGTTTCAAAAGCTGGCTGTTGCTAAGGTTCCATAGGCTTCCTAGAAAAATTAGTCCTAATAGTAAGTAAACACATGCAGATATACAAATAAGACACTTCCGTTTACACGCTTATCACTAGCTGACATCATTTTAATCAACTTCTTATCATATAATTTTGTCATATTGCCATCCTCTTGTTACAACAGAATTCTAGCAAGTGGTATGAAACTTTATTAGCCTACATGTAAAGCATACCAACTTGTCAGTTATATTTTTACTCCTTTGATTTAAATATATATATATTCGTCTCTCACTGCCTGAAATGGATTTTGAATTATAGGTACTTACAGTTTCAGGCAGAACCTACTCTATCTTAATAGATACATCATATTTTTTAATAGCTTATTGAAAAATTATAGCAGACATGAGCCTAGAAAATTAGTGGGATTAACTTTGAAAAGAAGCATGCAAATACACTTTTTTCATAAAATAGAGAATTGACAAAAAAATTATGTGTAGAGAGCTAAATTCATCACTGGAATCTGGTCAGAAAATATTTGAAACCCCATACGTTGCAATTTGCATTCAACTTGTTATATTATCATAATTCAAAATACCTATAGCTATACTGTGGGATCAAGTTATATCCATTTGAATGGTTACTGAATTGTCTTATTTCAAGTCTTGTGATCCATGCTTTTCAGTCATTTTTGTAACTACATTCTGTTAAGGATGAATGGGAAAATATCACTGAGAGGAGAGAGTAGTGCAAAGCAAAAATTTTTAAAAGGAAGCACAGAAACAGAACATTTATTACAGTTCCACAAATACCTCTCAAGGTACCCCTTGGATATATCAAGTTCATTAACTTCCTCTGGTTACTAGAACATTAATGTTAGCAAAGAAGAAGCCACGGCCTAAAAGAGATTGTTTTGATGAAATAACAAGAGAATTTGCCATAATGTAGTAAAATGTATTAATGTAGGAGTCTCATTCTCAAACAGTTGAGTGAGATAGTTGAGCATAATAACCCACATGTTGCTGAAAGAACAGACCTTCCTGGCACAATGAACACAGAGTTTCAGCGGAACACGGCACGAGATATGAAAAAAATCTGGAGCTATCTTTCTCTATTACTAATAGCCACAAACCAGACATGCTGGGAGACATCCTTCAGGCCTTTTTTTTCATAATTCATTTACAAACGGATAACAGGTTAAGTACCATTTCATATTTATCTAAAACCATGTTATAACATTCCCACTGAAATACCTTTAGAAAATACAAATATTTAGAAAATTATATAGGAAGTGAAAACTTCAAGTACTAGAGTAACATACTTATGATCTTGTACCTATAGAATTCCCCAAATAAGGTCAGATGATGCACAGCTCCTCTATACATGTTGAGGTTAGATGGAGCAAGGAACTGAACAATGGCGAATATAACTGCCTAGGAGTATGAGTACATTTTGTAACTGATACTTGTTCAGGGGTGTTCTATGCAAGGTAGTAAGTGCACTCTGGAAAGCAAAACCCATTTTCCAGATCTTAGATGCAGCTTTTCCTATCCATCTGCAAAGATAGCACTAATATCCACAGCCTTATTATATCTCCTTTATTCACCTAGAACACTGCTGCAAAGAAAATTACCTAATTAATTTCTTCAACATCTCTGTCTCCCTTGGTGCATTCCCCTGCTGTCTTTTTCCCCTTCCTATAGCATCAAATACAAGCTGCTCCTTTCACCTTCAGGTTGTTCATTAATTATCCCCACCTTACTTCTATCTTATTTCCAGTACGAGAACTCCCACTTCCAAATCAGCTCACAATGCCAACCCTCGATTAGCACTTATCAAATTTTCAAACAAGCTGAAAATGTTCTCTTCTTATTGCTAGGGAGAAATCCACCAGAAAGTGGTTTGCAAAACTAAACCAGCACTCTTTCAAATTTCATTGGAGTGGCTGCTTTCCCATGACATTTGGAAGAATATTGATAATATTCTACATGAACATGACTTAAAGTTATCAAGCCTGACCACTCAAACAGTTCATCATGGGATCAATTACTGTAGATTTAATTGCAAACCATACATCCTGCCATATATTAAGCGTATTCAGATGACAGGTAATACCCAGTGTTAGCATCTCACATAAAATTATCCTTCAGTATCAAAAGTAATGGCTGAATTCTTACAATGAAAAAACAGAAAAAATATTAAAGTCTTTTAAAAGAAAAAACACTTAAAATGAGCATCTGCACCACTTGTAGCACACATGAATTTCACTGGTGTTAGATTTTAATATTTTCCCAAAGGTCCATTAAGTTCCTTCTAAGTAATACAAAAAAGACGATTTTTATCTGATTCTACCACCTTCCTCCCAATTAGATGCCCTTCTGCCTGCCCCAAGAGAGAGAAGTGCTGACAGATCATACATAAATAAATAAAACTCAGAAGCATTTTAAAAATCTGTGGAAACAGAAATGGAAGTTCTTATAATTTAAAAGCTGCACAGTGCAGGTATAGTGCTTATAGAATGACTTGGAAATATGCTTCCCTTCTGAGAATGAATATAATCAGAGCATGCTGCTTTTTGAGTATCAACACTTGTTAGTATTTTACAACTACACTGCTTTATGTAAATGCTAAAACACTGGTTTCTAGTGCTGATCCAATATTCCAAGATACTCCAGCTGAGATACTTGTCTCCACAGTTTTAAGTGAGCAAGAAGCTTCATATATGGAAGGAAATATTTTTAGGACACTTTGGAATTCTGATCTAGGTTAACCTGCCCATAACTACTGTTTCTTCTCCTTGCATCTGCAATCTCCTATCATATACCTAAATTTTAGGAACTTTTGAATTATTGCTGGATGGTTTGATCTTTGGAATGAGTCACCAGGTGATCATGCCCAGGCAGCATGGGTTTATGAAAGGCAGGTCATGCTTAACCAATCTGAACTCCTTCTATGACACCATGACCCGCTAGGTGGATGAGGAAAAGGTTGTGGATGTTGTTTACCTGGACTTTAGTAAAGCCTTTAATACCATTTCCCACAGCATTCCTCTCAAGAATGTGGCTGCTCATGCCTTGGATGAGTGTACTCTTCACCAGGTATAAACTAGCTGTATGGACAGGCCCAAAGAGTGCTGGTGAATGGAGTTAAATCCAGTTGGCAGCTGGTCACAAGTCGTGTTCCCCAGAGCTCAGTATTGGGGCCAGTTCTCTTTAGTATCTTTATCAATGACCTGGCTGAGGGATTGAGTGCACCCTCAGTAAGTTTGCAGATGACACCAAGCTGGGAGGCAAGGTCGATCTGCTTGAGGGTCGGAAGGCTCTACAGAGGGATCTGGACAGGCTGGATCGATGGGCCAAGGCCAGCTGTATGACGTTCAACATGGCCAAGTGCTGGGTCTTGCACTTGGGTCATTGTAAACCCATACACCTCTACAGGCTTGGGGAAGAGTGGCTAGAAAGCTGCCTGGCAGAGAAAGACCTGGGGGTGCCAGTCGACAGCCGGCTGGATATGAGCCAGCAGTGTGCCCAGGTGGCCAAGAAGGCCAGCGGCATCCTGGCCTGTATCAGAAA
>JANZLQ010000079.1:61856129-61868887 GCA_026212715.1 Elanus axillaris | reverse complement strand
AGGGAACTGGGGCTGTTTAGTCTGCAGAAAAGGAGGCTGAGGGGAGACCTTATTGCTCTCTACAACTACCTGAAAGGAGGTTGTAGTGAGGTGGGTCGTAGTCTCTTCTATCAAGTAACAAGTGATAGGATGAGAGGAAATGGCCTCAAGTTACACCATGGGAGGTTTAGGCTGGATATTAGGAAAAATTTCTTTACGGAGAGGGTTCTGAAGCATTGGACCAAGCTGCCCAGGGAAGTGGTTGAGTGACCATCCCTGGAGGTATTTGAAAGACATGTGGATGTGGCACTTCAGGACGTGGTTTAGCAGTGGACTTGGCAGTGTTACATTAATGGTTGGACTTGATCTTGAAGGTCTTTTCCAACCTAAACAATTCTATGGTTCTGTGATAAAAACACAACACTATAAATTCTCTGGATTAGATCCAGTTCCTTCCAAAACCACCAAAATAACTTTATCACTGCATTGGATTTTATGTGGATTTCAGCAATTACTCAGAAAGCAGTTATTTTACCTAGTTTTCAGAAAAATACTTTTTTTTTCAGTTTACAACAGCATTATAAATATGGAATTAACTTATTTAAAATAAATAACATAAAATAACATCTAAGAAGCTTAATGTTGAAGAATCAGATTTAATAATATATAAATGACAAAAAGACACGCTGTGTATGTTGAGGGTGGTATAATCACAAGTGAAATTAAACCTCAAAGATCCACCTGGAAATTCAGTGTTGTGAAAGTAACATATTCTTTTTTCTCTGCTAACATCCTTAATGTTAATATGATCCATGTCATAAACTAAAATAGCTATGTAAGTCCCAGAACAAAGTAATTTCTTCGAAGCAAGGAAACTGGTGGACATTTAATACACAATTGGTAAATCATAATTATTATGCAGAATGGTAGATAGGAAAGCAGAAGTTAACATTTCCAAACTACTCAAGATCCATCAGCTGTGTTTTACAAAGTCTGCTCAAATGGTATACTTTTACATGTATATTGTGATAAGAACTTTGAAAACAGAAAAGTAATACTAGTCTGTCTTTAAACATTTTTTTTTTCATGCTAAGGAATACATATTCACATACGTATTTGATATTCTTACTCGGTTTTCACATATAGCATAAGAGTTGGTACAGCTCGATATATCCTCCCTAACTGCCGAGAGACTATAAAAGTGGGGATCAGACACTGAGGAACTTAGCTCCATTCTACTGAACCCTTTGGTTTACTTAAGAAGTCAACACAAGGAGGCCTTGGCATCTTCATTTTTTTTGCTGCTGAAAATGGGACTGCAGAAGGGCAGTCTACCCTTGAAAACGCTGTGCACTTTAAGCTTATCTTGGAAAATGAGAGATTTTGATCCAAGGTACTTAAAATAAGCACTTGCTAAGTTCATAATACTTCTAACTTTTGGGAACATGAGGAAGTTCATTTTGAGATATTCAGTACTGATTTTCACAAATTATTTGAAATTAAACTCATGAGTGTTTTTTTCCATCTAAAATAATAATAAACTCTATTTTTTAAAGCTGCATTTTAGGGTAAAACTGAAGCATCATTAAATAAAAATTCAGACTTCAGTACATTTGAGATATAGCAAGTATGGGGGTAAATTGGTATTAAAATTTAATATCCTACATATCAAACGTGTTCAGTTCATCTTATCACATTGTTAATGACTGTCAAAGCAGGATCTTGAAAAAGCATTCAGGTTCTTATCTGAATAAAACTATACAATTGAAAAATGTGAGGACCATTTGAATCTCATATTGCATACCTCTGTTTTGTTTCACTTTCTCTTAATGAGAAGGGCAAAAAGTCATAAAGTTATATTTGAGCAATATTAAGGCTCACATTAAGCCAAAGGCCTTTTTAGTACTAACAGAAGAGTTTTTCTCCTAATAAACAAGCTTATAAAGACAGCAATGCTCTGGGACCTTTTGGCCTTATCATCTTCCTGTTGCAAAGCTTAAGATGGCATATTTCAATGAAATTCAGACTTCAATTAAATTATTACGCATAGCTCCTGGAAGGGAAGGCAGAGGCGGAAACAGAAGAGTTTCTCTTTCACTATTTTGTGCATGGTAATAATGCATAATCTTAAACTACAGGTGATATATCTAAAGCAAGAATCAAAGCAATGAAGCTCTCTGAATTGAAATTGACATCTATCTATGTGTAATTTCTCAGCTAATTTCCTGCTTATGCACCAGTGAAAATATTTTATGGTTGGAAGGGCAGAAAATGTACATGTAGGTTTCAGTCTGCTCATTTCTCTAGGTTTCTGTACCAGTTTAATTTCTTTGTTCTTTTAGTTTTGTTACTGCCAGCTCAAACCAATTCTTTTTTCTGTGACATGTTTTTCAAATTACATTTAAGATTCCTTACTTTTACTAAGTGCAGATATACTTTGATAAAAGAAGTGTTCTTTAAATAGAAGTAGAATAAAACATTAGAATTCACATTTTGGGAATCAAGATTTTCTAAACCAATATAAAAAAATTTACCAGATCTGATAATTTTCCTTTTCTATTCTTTCTGAATCCAGTCATTTATTTTTCAATGACACTTATAGCCATTAAAAGTTAAATAGATCAGAAACAATTTAATGTACATTTTGGACAAGTGTATAGAAAGAGTTTACAATAGAAACTTTGCTGATACAGTTTTGCTTCTGAGTGTGATCCAGGTAAGGATTAGTCAGTTGTTTCCTTTCATGTGGATTATGCTATGCTGATGCATTATTTAACAGGCATAAGAATTTCACAATGAATAATTTAATTATTTGCTGCATACTTCACCTCAGGAAAAGAGGCACTTTAAGTTACTTCCTTACCTTGTTTTCTCTGAGTATGCATCTGTCACTAAAAAAGAGCCCCACTCCATATTTTACTTTTATACCACACTACCCTTTATATTACACTAAGACTTCTATTAGTACAGCATCCATGTTTGCTTGTTATTTCAATGGGACTATCAAGGCACATGCTTTTCTTCTAGCTGTTTGCAGAACACTAAATGTTGCTTCAGAAGTTTTAGCAATCTAACAGAGCTTCCTACTCACCCTGTACTACAAGTTGCATTATAAAAATAAAGATATATTGATTATATATAGTCATTTGTCATGCTTCATGAGCTCAAGGAAGTACTTGATCTCTATTTATTATTATAGGATTGGCAGGAACATAAAACCGGGGGAAATTGCTCAACTGCGAGATAACAGTTAGATAGCAGTTCCATTGAAAAGCATTTGGGGTTACTGTGCATTAGAAGCCCACTATGATACAACATTGCCATGCTGTTGGAAAAAAGTCAATCATCAAACTAGGATAAATAAACAGAGGCTTGCAGAACAGTTAAGCTATGCTTCTGCACTACCCACTCCTAGCATTTCCTGAGCTGAAGGCTTTGATGAGTTTGGGGCATGTTATGTAATGAAAGTTATGGATCAAAACTGGAAAGAGTTTAGAAGAAAGGAGCAACTAGATTAAAATGCTAAAAATATGCATTAAAAAGAAAAAAAAGAAAGAAAAAATAAAAGATCTGACACAGGTGTAGCTGATTCTGATATGAGGTCTCTTCCAGCTAAATGGTTCTAAGACAATAAACAGAAAACAAGATATTTTTTGCCATACAGTTTTAAAATGTGTATGTAAAAGATCTGCTATGCCTTTCACAGAAACTTGTAGTTTTTGAAATATTGCAGAACTTTACCAGAAGAAAAATATACTGCAAACATTGAATACTCCTTAATCCAAGGAGCTCTACTAGTCTTCAAAAGACCAATACAGGAAACTAGCTTATTTGTAGTTTCACAATGACACATGTCAGTATGAGGTGGGAGGAAAACTACTTTGTTTGTTCAGAACAATCTCCTGCCATACACCTAATCTGTTGGCTACACTATTAAAATCTACCTTTTCCAGGTGAACACCTTTCCTGTTTCTAGTCAGTACGCATGAGTGTAGATTTGTTTAGTTCCTAAGGAAAGTTGATGAATCACTGTTAAGATAGACCGATGGAAGCTAGTTAGAAAAGTTGTCACAAGATGGTGAGACTTGCCAGACAATTTTAGTGAAGATTTAGTGGAGGGCTTCATTTGCTCCAATCAATTTCTATCTCTCTCATCCAAAATCTTTGTTAGTGTCCTCAGAGTGTTATTACTTGTTAAAATTATTAGTTCCTTTTGTATTTTTATAAGTCACACTAATGGAAAATTAGGTGTGGAAACTCAGGTGACCACCTGTAATTTTTTTTAATGTCTTCAGTATTTACTCCTTGTTAACTGATGAAAGTAAGATGGATCTTTAGCGAAATTCTGTAATGTTAAATATCATGGAGGCATTCTTCAGCTCACACTTGGGAAAGTCTATAAACAATGTCAATATATCAAAACACCTGTTTTAAGAGTAAATTGTTTTTATTCTCACAGCCAAGCACAGATTATGCCTAAAAATTCCTAGAACATTGGTGCATAGAGAAATGCACATTGCTGATAATCTAAGGTTTATTAGTGGACAGAGGGAAATGAAATGAACATCATTTCCTGAAGCACATGTATACATGCAGCAGTCCTTTATATTATTATCCTATCATTAGATGGGATGTTACTACTGTTTTATTTAATGATGTCTCAAGTGTCTGTGGGAGAAAGAGAGAGAGAGAGCACAAGTGCATCTGCAACAAAAGTATCTCAGCCTTAAATTTCTGATATATTTATTTGATATTATATAAACAAGTAGAACAGTTCAGCAGAATATTTATCTTCCTTCCATTTACTACCACGCTTTCTTACTAGTAGCACCTCTATTCAATTCTATAAAAAGTCCCTTCACTTGGTGCTATTTCAATTTCTAAGTGGAGAGAAAAATAAGTAAGTAAAAGAAATTCATGAGTTTAAGATAAAATTACAGTTTAGAGCTAATAATTGAAAATTATGATGAATGTGTCCAAAACAGGAAAAGTAATTTTAATAGGAGCTGCTGTCACTCTCATCACTTTTTATGATCAGCTTCTGTAAACAAGTGAACATGACCACATCCCAAAACATAGGTGTGATAACCTATGGTGTTAACTGAGTGATGTCTACACAGTGATTTCTCAGTTTCAAAATTTGACAGGAAATTTTCATCTCTCTATTATAACATATCCTAGGAGGGTGGAAAATGCACTTTTGCCTCATGAACTTGCAGATCCCTTGAGCACATCTTTGCAGCACTTTATATTGTCCTGAAACTCTGCTCTCTATATTTAGTACAAATTTATACTATTAATTGACCCCCCCCCCCAACTCTAAATTCAGCAGCTGGACTTACTTCCCTATGACTGAATGTGTTTTGATTGTCTTTGCATGTGTGCGTTTAAATACACATACAAATACCTGTTTACACATAGATATTTAACGTGGCGGTTTTGATTAGCCCCCCTTATGTATGACCAAGTGCTCATTTTACACATTTACTTGCCTCTGGGAAGGAA
Organism: Elanus axillaris; assembly: GCA_026212715.1. Lineage (NCBI taxonomy): Eukaryota > Metazoa > Chordata > Aves > Accipitriformes > Accipitridae > Elanus > Elanus axillaris. Next base: position 61,863,403 of record JANZLQ010000079.1, on the reverse strand, counting down.
GCTCTAAGACTTTGGTTCAGGAGGAATAACAAAACTAAGCCAAGCTATTATTCCAAATATATCAGTTTCTAGTGATTTTTAAAACCTCAAAGATGATAAATTTTTGCTTTTCTTTCCCTTATACCCTTCTGTTCTTATTTGGCATGAGCTTCCCAGCAGTTTTTCTGCATTGTATAGTCCAGAAGAAATGGACCTATTTTCCAGGGAGGCCAAATTTGGGAACATCTTTTGGAGAAGGTTATAATGACAGCAGCAAAAGGAAAGAAAATAATTGGGTTTCAAGGCACATTTTACAATCTCTGGTCTTCATGGCAGCGCATCATTTAATGCTCTCCTCCAAAACCTTCGAATAGTAGAACTAACAGAAATTTAAGCTCAACAGTCAGAGGCATAGGTTCAAGTATTGGACTAGGGACTTATGGGTGAGATTTGTTCTGAAATGTTTTAATTTCTGGAATTGGAGGGAAAGCTGGCTGTCTGTGGAGCAAACCATTCCTGTCATGGCTATTTTTTCCTGTCTGGAGTTGGATGGCTTTAGATCAGTTTGGGCCGAGGTAGGAGGGGCAAGAGTGGGAACGTTGATGACATCTCTGAGAGATACTAAATTCCTCAACAAACTACTTGATAGGAAGGCTCAGTTCTTTTTTTTTTTTTTCCCCTCTTCCCCCCCCCAACTATTCTTGCATCTGAACTCTGTCCCTGAAATCTGAGAGAAAGGAGGCTACAGGTGCCTCACAAGGAAAAACAGAGTGAAGAGATAATCTATGCAACTAATCTACCTAAGCATTCAGTCATTCCTAAAATAGTGTATCTAATAAATAGCAGTGGAAAACAATGCTTCCAGCACTAGACTTTCCACTAGACCTGTGGAATTGCTATTCAGCACTTGTGAGACTGCACCTGGAGAGCCATGTCACCTGCCTGATCAGAGAGAGGATACAAAGAAGACGGAGCTGGGCTCTTGGGAGGTGCACAGTGATATGATGTGAAACAATGGACACAGGTCAGAGCATAGGAAACTCTGATTAGATATTGGAAAAATATTTTACCATTAAATGGTCAAATACTGGAACAGTTTGTCCAGAGAGGATGTGGAGCCTCCATCCTTGGGCTTATTTAAGACTGAACTGGACACAGCCTGAGCAACCTGTTCTGAATAGACCTGCTTTGAGCAGTGGTTGGACGAGGTGACCTCCAGATGCTCCTTCTAACCTAAATCATTCTGTGATTCCATAATTCTATAATGCTATATGTCTTTATTTGCTCTCTTGTGCTGTCTCTCACCATGACAGGCCCTTTCACGTTTATATGGGCATACCAAGTTAACTGAGCACCTGAACTTGTCTTATTTCTCATCAGTCTGTACTTATTTTTCTTTAATGTACTAGAAGATAGTCAGATACTACAGTGCAAATACTGTAGTGTAATACTGTAACACAGACCCATTTTAAATAACTGGAACTAGGCAGGCACTTACGTGTAATAGCAGCTACATTATTAAGCTAAACCGTTAGTCTGAAGTCTTCACAGCAGGACACACTAAGTCATTGGGAAGACATGGGAGAGGGAACAGACAAAACTGAAAAGAATTTGGGGAATGAACAACAGTGGGGCATCTCCTAGCTATCAATAACTGACAGATACTGCTCGCCTCCTGCAACCCTTGCTATACATAACTTAAGACCTTAATACATCAAGGAAGAGATGTAGGTAACAGGATTGTTGCATTCAGAATAAACATCAACAGAATTTAATATCTTACCTATACATTTGTGTTACTATTAGCAAATGTTATTATCACTTTTAAATATGCAGTCTAACCAAGCATCTCTAAATGTAGTTTCTCTAGATTACCAGAAGAGATTCGGATTTGATCCAGACATGGTGGTGATCCACTATATTACCAAAAAAAGAACCCATGCTCTCAGAAATAAGCTACATTCCTGTTTCCAAGAATAAACTCTTCTTGCAATGCTGTTCTTTTCTAGAGCTGCAATATACCTCATACCAGTTAAACTGGCAAAGGAAAGTTGACATTCCCCATGTTGGCACATACCAGCCTTCTTTCAAATCATTCTATCAAGTGACATGGAGTGGGTTTTTTCTAACACCCTTTCTTCATTAAACTCTTGCCTTCCACTAGCAAAAAATTCAGTCTTGGAACTTGTCCATCAAGATGACCTATTTAGCAGTCAAATGGTTCTGCCTTGCTTTTGGACCTATCTGTTCCCAGCTTCCTCTCCTATTTACAGTTTTAACACATCAACATAATCTCACAGGTTCTCCAAACATCTGCTAGCTCCAAAGTCTTCTCTAACGGAGGAGCACTGTGTAGTTAAAATTATTTAACTCCACTTAAGATAACTTTTATAAGAAATTCACTAAGGTTCTTTTAGTGTTTTATGCAAAATTCCCATCTAAATTTCTCCTCATCTGTGCACCTGGTGTCCCAGGGAGAGATGTTTGGAGCATCAGCTGAGTGCCACAGAGCTGACACCATGAGTCTGTGTGTTCTTTACATAACCACTTCTTGGACAGACATTAATAAATGCTGTCAAATTATTATTTATAAATTTGTCTTGCAGCACTATTTAATACTTAAATAATATTGCTATATTAAAACCAATTTTAAAATTATTAAAAGAAAAACTGCATTACATAGTTCCCACTGAGAAATACATTAAACAGTTATGTTAAAAATTTAAGGGTAGAACTTTACATGTCTTTAACAAAAAGTGTTTAAGTTCTGATTAATCTCATTTGACTATGATGGGCTTCTCCTGCTAAATTACCAGGTTTCTATACTCACTAAATTAGGAAATTGGCATCATTCATTTGCAGAAACATTCATATTAAAATAAACATACTTTTAAATTTTTAAAGCTAATATTTTTACAAATTCCAACAGCATGAAAATTAATGCTATTTGTATTGTTCAGGTCACACACCTCTAACAATTCAAAAATGTAAGCCTTTTGAAACAAACATGAAAATAAGGCCCATATAGTCAAAACATTTGGCAATATGAGTTTCTTATCTGATTTATCTTTATGGACAATTCATAAAGAATATTAATCCAGCAATGTTTACTAAGTTGTAAAAATTATTTTTGTCTTTGAGGGAGGGCTAGCATATGCCAATTATTGTAACATCTTGGGTGCCAGTACCACTTAGTAGTAAACAAAGCAATAAAACACTGCCAGACACATAAACAACAAAATTCTTAATTACAGACTGCTACTAAATTTTGAGAGCATTTTCTATTGGCCTGTAAGTTGGAAAACACTCATATTCTTCTTCCTTAGGTTGTGTGGCAGTAGTTAGGACATAATAGATAAAGAGCAGCTTTTCAAGCCAAGCAGGAGAACAGAATGGGTTTTAGCATGGAAGCAAGGGTGATTTTTATCAGAGTACACAACAGACTTTTGCCAAGATTTGCAAAGGCACCGTTATTTTTCCGGGTGCTCTATTTGTAGCTACAGAAACCAAGGGTTTATCTAGCTAAATGATTACAGTGTCATACAGTATCCCAGACTTCAGAAAGTCAAGAAACTAACACATAAAATTCCTTTCTTGCCCTAATAGAGAATAAAGCCTCCAGGCCACTGAAATATTACACTGCATTCAATCTTGGATGTTAATTTGGTATCTTAACTCTTAAGTGAGTGGTATAAGAACAAGACTGACACTTCAAGAAGAAAAATGATGCCTCAGAACAGTCTCCACATGTAAGCAAAGGGGTGGTGGATGCTACCTGGTTAGACCCAGTCCCATACAAGGAATGGAAAGGGAGAGGAAGTAGATGTTTTTGATAGCAACTAATTTTAATGGCCATTTATCAAAGTACAGTTTTAAATAGGCAACATTAGGAACAAGCACCAGGATTACTGGATTGTGAAAGGCTAGTGTTGCCTCACCTTTGTGCAGTTGCTTTTGTATAAATTCAGATGAAAAGTTGGTTTCATGAAGAAGCATAGACCTGTAAATAACTTGAGATAAAATTTATAGGAGAACTACTGTAAAAAAATTATGATCTGGGAAACCTGACAAAAAGAAGTCTAAGGTCTAAGAGATTCGGATGTATCCTAAGGTTACATCTTGGGAAATTCCATGACTTGTGGAATTACGACCAATGGTATTTATTTTTTCCAGTCTGAAGTTTCAGTATTGAAAAATAGAACATAGAAAGACAATACGGCAAGATGATTTAATTGACATATGACTAATGGCCTTTAAAAATGCTTTTGCCAATGGTTTGGGTTTTTTTTAAACAACTAAACTGTGAATATAGACCATGCAATAGTGATAGTTACACGAGAAGCAAATAGAGGTACCTGAAATTTTTGAAGATAACCAGAACATCAGCTCCATTTATTACTCTGAATGTTTTTGCACTAATGGCTGGACAATTATTTGAGTTGAAGTATTTATTTCCCAATTCCACTATTTATTATTACATTGCACCTTTTATTCTATGATCTAAAAAATCACTTTAACATAAATCTGTAATGACTGTATTTCTGGTTTTGTTTTACACATAAGAAAACAGTGCCAGAGAAAGATTAATGGACTTGCCTGAGACCACACAGTAAACAAATGGCAAAAAAAAAAAATTATCACAGATAGTCCCAGATACCTTCTTGACTCCTCTGGCTTTTGTACAGCTTTTGTGTATATGAATTCAAAGCACACACTTACCTTCTCATCTGAAAAAATAGGATCAATCTTGACTTTTAAGAAAAAGACATCAGTCAATGTTTCTGATGCATTGTTCTCTGTAATGAAATGCTATTGTATTCCTTGAAGGAAATATAGCGCTGTACTAAATAAATTGCATACAAAGTTCTGGTGATCATATGGAGCAAGAGTAAGCATTGAAATGGTTATAAACAAGACTTCATGTTCCCAACTACAAGTGCATTGTTTTTCAACTAATTCAGTTTAGAATTTTTGCTTGTTGATTTTGCCTTTTAAAAGTTAACTCTTTCAGTCTCAATAATAAAGAGGTACTAGTCTGTTCTAACTCTGATTTTAACATATGTAATTCCTTCTCATTTCTTTTCAAAAATATAACTGTTACATATTTTTAAGTTTTCTACAAAACTTAAAATAGATGAAACTTCAAAGTTGTGTATCTGGCTTCTTAAGTGTTCCTTTATGGATTTCATCGAGGTTTTAAGAATTAGGATATCTTCAGATGAAAGCAAAACAAATTCTGGAAAAACAATGCTACAGGTATAATTTTTTGCGCATTTGAGCCATTAACGTTTAATACTATTCATAATACATGATGTGTTTTCTGTACAGTTCTATACACAATTTTTTGCACCCTCTCATATTCAGAATAATTTGGGGTTTTCTGAAAGACAAGCTTATCAACCTAGACCATAACAAATCCACAGTAATCCTTTGAGGAATGTTCTTCTGACAAACAGCTTAAATAAGTGAGAAATATTTAAAAGTCTTAAAATGAAAAGGGAAATTAAGTACTTCAAAAAGGACTGGTGTCTTTTTCAAAAGTATTGAGGTTTTTTGTAAGTTACTGTTTTTACAAGAATGCTAAGAAGAGATTTTGCTTTGCTTTCCATGAAAAAAGCAATTGAACCAGAACTTGAAATGAAAGTCCTGGAAAGACCAGCCTTTTCTCATATCTCTTAAACATATTTGTAAAGCCATTTGTTACAGTTCACTTTGTCTTTCCACACTATAGCTGGTTGTTTCATTCAAAATGTTTAACTGTGAGAATTTATTTTTTAATTTTTGCTAAGAATGTCATGGAATGGTCAATTTTATTGAGCTTCTTTACTCCACTTTGCTTTAGCCCTTCTAAAAAGGAGGCACATCTGAAGCATTTTTACCAATCCCATAAAATGAAAATAAAAACCACTGACAACCCCTCCTCCGTATTTTAAAGCAGTGTGTCTTGTCAAAACAGCATTGTAGCACTTCTAAAAAGAAAGGACATTTAAAAAACAAAAATACTGCTCAGAGAGAATTTTAAATTCCTATTTAAATAGGCAACATAAGAATTGTAATTTAAAATTTTGAAATGGCTCCAAAATCCTAAGAAAAAAAATGACACGAGTACTTTCCCTTCCCACCTTGACTTGTCATCCCCTCAATAACTAATCACTTATGGAATAATGCTCAAACCAACCATTACAACTTACAAAAATTAAACTTCTTTGCATTCAGAAACCAGAAATGCATTCAGTCTTAAATATCAAAAAACCTAGGCACTTAGTGTTTTTTCTACAAAAGAAAGAGGGATGTACTGAAAGGAGCATTAGATTGAACATTTGTTCATTTTTGAACCATACAATCTGTTCTTTCAAATCTTACACAGTGAAAAATTTACCATCCTTAACTTCAGAGAAGCATGAGTTCACCCAAGTGATACAAAGGTGTAGAAGCAGAATGGCTGCGTGAAAACCAAAGGTATTAAAAGACGGATTTTAAAGATTACTAGTGTGAAAGTGTAGTTCTAATACAGAATTGCTGAACCTGTCCTTACTTCTCAATTATATACAAAGTGGAAATGAAGCCAACGTCAGGCAGAAATAGAGCAAACACTGCCAGAGACTGTTCAAGTATGTCTTGCTCAGATTTATGGCCAAGGCTCCATAATAAAGAATACAGGGTGTACCACAGAAACACACAAAGCAGTCTTCGTTCAGAAAGGATTCTATTATTTATTCATCGAGCGTATCATGCCATAAAAATCTGGTAAGCCAGGAAATCAAAAAATCTACAGAGTAACTGAGTATCAAGTATTGTCCCCCCTGCCCACCATTCTCTCCACAAATCCTTTATTCGCAGCGTCCGCTTAATACTCAAACACAAGCGTGTGGCTTTCCGCTGAAAGGAAGTGGTTCCAGCTACCGAAAACGAACACCGAGTAATAAATTTCTCGATCAAATACGGTACCCTGCTGATTCTGACTGAGAATTTGGGTTTAGAACAGATGCCTGTGGTAGCCACCAAGGGCAAAACAGGCATTGGTGAGCTACGCACCGCAGAAGAAATCTACAGCTCATTTAACAGGGAACAATAGACGAGTAGATGACGGACTCCTCCCTCTGGCTAAGAAACCATTAGCCTATTTTCTCATCCAAGCCCATTCAAACTCGCCGGCCCCTGACCCTGCGTTCGCCGGACCGTCTCCCCGCTCCCTGCGCTCTCATTATTTTAACTTTGTGCAGAGGCACCACGCGAATTCCCTCCTCTCCCACCCCGGCACCGGCGCTGCGGGGCTCCCGGGGAGGGCGGGCGGG
>JANZLQ010000079.1:61839005-61851824 GCA_026212715.1 Elanus axillaris | reverse complement strand
TCAACCCCTCACAGTGGTGCGCTCATTACCAGCTGCCAGCCAGATGTTGAGCCATCAGTCTCTACATGTTGATCCCACCTAACAATCTGTTCATTCAGTCCAGACTTCCTCAGTTTCAAAATGAGAATGTTTGGGGGATTGTTTCAAAAGCCTTACTAAACTGAAGGTATGTTACACCCTCCGTTCTCTCTTCCACATGGTCTTTTCATCATGGAAGGCAGTCAGGGCAATCAAACATTATTTGCCCTTGGTAAATATATATATATGTTGAATAGTCCAGACCATCTTCATGTCCTTTATAGGTCTGGAAATAGATTCAGACATGAGCTCGGACCCTTCTAGCAGCTGAGGTGAGGCTGATCAGTCTACAGTACTTTCATCCTTCTCTTTGGCTTTCTTAAGGATGGTTTTAACATTAACCTTTTCCCAGCTGACAGGGACTTCCCTTAACCATCATGACTTTCCACAAATGAAAAACAGCAGCCTCCGCAGTCACACTGGCGTTGCCCTTTGGATCAGTCTGATCTGATCTTATGTATTTGAATTTATAGGGGCACTTCTGATATTCCCCATTCAATCCAATATTTTTCAGAGTACACCTAATGTTTTGGACACCAAGTACAATTTGACAGATAATCAAAGCATATTAGCATTTAAAATAAAAATCATTAGCTCCAAGAAACACAGAAAAGGCAGCAGAAGTACAGGCTTATCTATATTACACTGCCAATACTTTTGCAAGTAGAATGGAAAGTACTGCATCAGAATCCATCTAGACAACTGCAAGACTTCAGACAATTTTTTTTTTTTTTTTTTTTTGGCAGTGGGAGGGGGTGAATCATGTGTATGTGTCTGTTTTTTTCCTGCTACAGAAACCTTACTGTAACTTCATGCCAATAAGACTTGCACCCAAGTAGATAAACTTTCACTAGGCTATCTTGTTTGAATTCAGGTCAGTAGTGTAAACTGCATTAATGTATATATTAATGTAAACTAAGATCGACTTGCTGACAGCCATTTTTTGTAAGAGTCCATCCCTGCTAGCTTTTTGGCTTTTCTTCTGAGATTGGGAAGAAGGAAGCTGATTAGACACGTGGATAGGAATGGCGTATTTTAAATGATCAGCTTTTAATTCAGAATTAATGGAGTTTTCCAGTCCTTCACATAGGCCACATGGGACAACTTTTAGTCATTATGAATAAAGACTTATTAAATATAGCTATACCAGTAACATTCTAGTTCATAATCAGTTTCCTGACTTTTTTCATTTCAGTCTACTCTATATTTCTTTTACCTTTTCACCTCCTCTAGGTTTAAGAAACAGATATGTTGTCAATCTTAAAGGACATTTTGATACAAAAAATATATTTTGCAATGTCATAACTGCATCACTGTTTCAAACCATAATCTTAATCCATAATCACAGGTAGTATTTGTGAAGTGCAGTTAAAGCTGTAATTATACCTAGGCTTAATAGACCAGCAATTTAAAATGAACAAAGTATTAGAAAGTCCAGCTCTAATCTGTTGAATCTTATGGTGACAGTGACCAATTTAGTGGATTGTTTTAAGAATGAATAAGCCTATTATGTGCTTTGAAAAAAATTTTACAATTTTTTTGGTAGTAATGCTACAGAGAGAGAGATGAGTGAAATAATGGCAGTTGTCATATACTTGAAATAAAGATAAGATAGAAAGGTAAGGTTGTTAGAGAGAGATGGCTGGCATCACCAGCCAAGACAGTCTGAGATCCATCCTCTGCCATCTGTAATTCTTACCATGCAGCAATTCCTTAGCTCCTTAGGTGTGGCAGAACAGCATGCAGAAGCTTGCTGCAGACCACATCACTAATGGGGCTGTATCGCAGGTTGCTGAACTGATATAGCCCAAGTCAGTGATCTGGTTTACAGGGCAGCATGGCATGATGGTGTTCAAACACCTAGAAAGTTTTGCCTGACCACTGGAACAAGTGTCAAACAGATTAAAGCCTTGGTTTTACATTGTCATGTAGCATTTGTAATCAGCTTCAGTTGCTGACTGAATTAATACTTATCTGTAGTGATTATAATTGCCAGTACAGAAAATAATCACCAAATTTCTGGAAGTGAAATAAATGTACTAGTTCATGAATACTTGCGTAAAATAACAGAGGTGTAAAAGCAGACCATCTTAAATTTTACAGTGTTATTAACTTTCATTTTGTTGTTTAACCTAGCAGTTCTATGACTTTCAAAATTGTCCAGACATAAAGAAGCCAACAGCTCCCAGTTTGGTAACAAGCTACAATGGAAGGCTCAATTTTTAAAGATATATTTTGTTTCTGTCCTCTTTAGGACAGGAATTTTTATTGACTGATATAACAAATTTTTGAATTTATGGCACCATACAAACAAGAAGAATAAAACTACACACGCACATCCTGCGGCTCCAAACCATTTCTTTTACATGAGTTCTTAACAATCCCACCAAAATCTAGGATACAAAGAAGTTATTTTAGATTTTTATTGGACTGAGACAACTCATGACTCCATAAAGAAAGCAAGTAGATTGAGGGGTTTTTCCATTTTTTAAAATATTTTAAAATATTTTGAGCAAGGAGTATTGATTACTGAAGTGGTTTTGAAGGATGGAGAATAATTTCGAGCAGATTTAAGATGAAACACAGACAGACATATGTCAGGTTTTGGAGCCTGAGGCCTATGCTGGAAATTAGCTGAGAGTTTGATATCTACTTTCCCTGGAGAACATGGGCCTAAATTGTTTCTTTTTAAATTTTGGGAATGTCAGGTTTCAAGAATGAGACTAACAACATAGGAACATGTTTTCTCCTGCATTGTAAGCTCTTTAGGGCAAAATATTTAGTTTTATTTTTAAAAAGCTAGCATACAGCAAGGATTAATACAAGTAAATTAAAAGAAAGTCTGTTAGTCCTCTCATGCTAACATTCCCATCTTTGAAGATCAGTATAAAATTGAAATTTTTCCAGTTACAGAGAGAAAGGGTGAAAGAACAGTGGCTGAAATAAACTGTCCTTTTGCAAAACTGCAGAAATAAAAGCCTATACCACAAAGACACTTAAACCCAAATGTTTTGCTTTCTAGTCAGTTATAAAAGAACATGATTTCTGTATAACTACATTTGGGAGATTTGTGCTTACTCTCAGAGGCTGGAAGGAGAACAGTATGGAGAAAAAAGGTTAGATCTGTTTAAAATTTGTCTATCTAAGCTTAGCTCAGAACCTCTGGAGGAATGATTTAATCTTTTTAGAAGTATTATCTGCTTCTCCACTTGGAAGCCTCAAAATTTCTCTGACCCTCCATCTACAAAAAGAGGGTTTCTAAGAGTAAACAGATTAATTACTCTAGATGCAGTACATTAACTGGCCCAGACCGTCCTTCTGTCTTCACAATCTGGAGATCATCTTTTCCTTGGTTCTGCTGGTGAAACAGTTCTTCTGACAACTCTTTCACTCAGTTTTGTGAAATGATACACACCCCCCCCCCAAATTCACACCAAATTAGAGACCAGTCAAGCCAACACTTTGACAGACCATAGAGATGGTAACTTCTGACCAAAAAGAGGTGGTAAGACCTGGATCTCACAAAGCTGGATCAGTCCCTGTGGCCACACCCCTATTCAATACAGGTTGTAATGGGTTGATGCTGGCTGGACGCCAGGTGCCCACCAAAGCCACTCTATCACTCCCCTCCTCAGCTGGACAGGGGAGAGAAAATATAATGAAAGGCTCATGGGTTGAAATAAGAACAAGAAGAGATCACTCACCAGTTACTGGCATGGGCAAAACAGACTCGACTTGGGGAAACTAACTTAATTTATTACCAATAAATTCAGATTAGGGTAATTAAAAATAGAAACAAATCTCAAAACACCTTCCCATGATCCCTCTCTTCTTCCCAAGCACAGCTTCACTCCCAATTTTCTCTACTTCATCCCCCCCAGCAGTGCAGGAGACTGGGGGATGGAGGTCATGGTCAGTTCATCACAGGTTGTCTCTGTCGCTTCTTCCTTCTCAGGGAGAAGACTCCTCACTTTTCCCCTGCTCCAGCATGTGGTCCCTCCCATGGGGAACAGTTCTCCATGAACTTCTCCAGCATAGGTCCTTCCCACAGGCTGCAGTTCTTCATGAACTGCCCCAGCATGGGTCCCTTCCACAGGCTGCAGTCCTGCAGGCACAGACTGCTCCAGCGTGGGTCCCCAACAGGGTCACAAGTCCTGCCAGAAAACCTGCTCCAGCCTGGGCTCCTCTCTCCACGGGGCCACAGGTCCTGCCAAGTGCCTGCTCCAGCACGGGCTTCCCATGGGGTCACAGCCTCCTTTGGGCACCCACTCCGGTGTGGGGTCCTCCATGGGCTGCAGGTGGAGATCTGCTCCACCGTGGACCTCCCTGGGCTGCAGGGGGACAGCCTGCCTCACCATGGTCTTCCCCACGGGCTGCAGGGGAATCTCTGCTCCGGCACCTGGAGCACCTCCTCCCCTCCTTCCGCACTGCCCTGGGGTTCTGCAGGGTTGATCCTCTCACATATTCTCACTCCTCCCTCCAGCTGCAATTGTACAGGTTTTTTTTCCCCTTTTAAAATACTTTATCCCAGAGGCACTACCACTGTCACTGATGGGCTTGGCCTTGGCTGGCGGTGGGTCCATCTTAGAGCCGGCTGTATTGGCTCAGTTGGACATGGGAGAAGCTTCCAGCAGCTTTTCACAGAAGCCACCCCTGTAGCCCCCCTGCTCCCAGCTACCAAAATCTTGCAACACAAACCCAATACACAGGCTTACTCAAGTTACATTTTTAAAATGCTTTATTATATGGGAAAGTAAAGCACATATATTGTAATAGCTATATGTTAATTTTAGCATTGTGTTTTCCATTTGTATACCTATTTTATAATTAGTAAATAAGTATTAAGGCAGACCTTCAATTCCTGTTAAATATCTGACCTTCATTCCAGTCACCTACTAATATTCATATTTAAATTTTAAAAACTAACGTGTATGACCAGTTCTTTATTACTCTAGTGTGGTAAGACACTGACAGAACATTTTGTTCTTAAAGTACATAATATTTACACTTCCCTGAAAAATATGCTATAAATGGTACCTGGCAGCTTTATCTCAAAAAAAAAGTATATCATACCTTTTTGTCAATATTTTCTATATAAAGTTAAGGCAAATTTTTAGTTTTCTTACTTGCCTAGCTTATTTCACCACAGAATCCTCAAAAGTACTAAGACTGCTGAAGACTCAATAGCAACGGAACATTCTACATTTGAGATTTGTAACTGAAAATTATTTAGAAAAGTACATTTCTTTTCATTTTCCTGGAACTTGCCTGAGCCTCCTCACAGGAGAGTGGAACCTCCCTAGTGAGTTGAGGCTTGAATATGATTACTACTGCTCCAGCTGTACCTATGTATTAGCCTTGTGTTAGCATCTCAGAGCTCTCTGTCTACATCACACCAAAATGCACAGAGATCCATACCTCACAAAAGAATGCTATTTTAAGTTAGCTAGGATTCTTAACCTTTCACATCTCTTTTTAAAAGCATGTCCTTGCTTTCAAGAAATACTAGAAAAATAGAAAGAATAGTGTTAAAAAAATAACATTTTTGTTTGCTTTTTTATCTTTGTTTAGAAAGATTTTGACAATATTTTCAAGGCTCTGTTCAGCTGGTGGTGGTTGCATTAACAGTGCACTAGATAAACTGTTGTATCTCTTACTCCAGAATGGCACTGCAGTTCTGAACAGAGATCTGTGATGATATTGCAGTGAAGGTAAGTAATTTTGACATACAGATGATAATGGGGAGCATCTTATTTTGTCCCTTCCTTTCCCAGGCTAATAATGACATGCAGTCCTTACAAACCACTGTATTTTATTTTTGGCCTGAAAAGAAGCGATGTTGTCTAAGTATGATAGAAACCATTCAAATTTGAGATAAAAACATGACAGTGAAGGTCAATATGTTAAGAAAATAACAAGTATAACTGGATTAGAAAAGAAAATATACAGCAATCTAATTAGGAAACTAACAGTGTCCACTCCATGTCAGAGAAGATACTTCTGTAATAGTTTTCATACCTTGTAAACAGTAGTAAAGGGAGAGAAAATCACTTGCATTGTCTGTACAAGAAATGAACTAATTCTAAAACATGCACGTTAGATGATAATTTTTATTCAGTAGTATTCATCACTGACTACAGCACTCAGTAATCCTGTTATAATTCAGCACAGTGGCACTTAAGAAACTGTACTATGTTTTACATTTAACTACAAAGCTTCACTGAGTTCTTTTAAGTTCAATAATGTTGAATTTCAAGTACAGTGGACAATCACTAGCTGTTCATATAAATTTTTTTATCATGTCTGACTCATGAAGCAGAAACATTCCTGCTGCTAGCAATGGAAAAGGAATTCAACAGATGATAGTCATTCTACAAACCAACTGAAAACATGAATTATTAAAGAGGAAAAAATTGCTTTAAAAAGCAGAGGTCTGATTAAATGTGGAATATGTTGTGAGATGCAGAACTACAAATCATAGAAAAAGAAAATATTACAAGAACATACCCATATACGTCACACATAATCTACTTGTAGAATGTACTCACATTAATCATGAACTTCTTTACCATTGCAAACAAAGGGATGGTTACAGTAAGACCACTGTATCTGTTTCAATATATATGCTGAAATCCTATTGCAGAGAGAAAGTAACAATCAATAGTCTTTTTTACTGAATGCCTTTAATAAATTATGAAATGACTCCATAATTTAATTTTACTAAAATTGTTATTAACATGATAAAAGGGGGATTAATCTAGAACTGTATAATTATGCAGGATAAAAGGGGGATTAATCTAGAACTGTATAATTATGCAGGTTTGACACTTATTGCCTATTAGGAAGGCTGCTTTTCAAGTTTGCAGGAAAATATTCCTGCAGGTAGCTCCATGGGGTCTTATTTTTTATATAGGTTTTTAGTGAGGAGTAACACTTCCCAGTTTTGAAAAAACCTCAACACTGTAATCTAATCAGCTATCTAATCTCATGCCTTCTATACATAAGCATAATTAAAATACTTCATTTATTACCCTACAGATGATATTTCTGAGTATTCTTTAACTTTCCCTGTGTTCAGTCACAATTGATTCAAAGGTCTACTTTTCTTAGAATAGGTATAGTACAAGTACCAAATTAATTTATAGTATAAAGTAAAATAGAAGTCATATTGATTTAAGTATTTACTACAATACAACCTACTAAATGACTTTTGAATTCTGAGTACAACCCCAAAGCTAGCAGTTCCTTGCAAGCACACAGTTTCTGTTTCTTACAGAGAGTGTGCATGAGAGAAGGATGTTTCTTTGAACTTACCAAGATTTCGGTTACAGAAGCATAGTCTTTCTGTATAGATTGTATTCTTGTTCTGTATACTAAAGCACTAAGTTCAGTCCTGTGGAATACATTCATCACAACCTACCCACAAAGAAGAGAAAAATCCTGACACACAAAGCCAACCCTCTCTTTTTACCCAGGTAATATAAAATCTGCCAAGTATGTAAGAACCATGTGTTTGATACTGCAGGTACACGGACAGACACAGCTAAAGCCCGGGCTTCGACAGCCCCAGGCTGGTGCAGAGCTCTACTGATGAAAAGCTGAGCTGACTGAGGCGAAAAGCATTTTGCACCCACTAAGATCACAATGTCATGTAACCTCCCATTTGGCGCAATGAGCAAAGGCTCAGTCTATTTCAGAAGCACACTAAAAATCACAAGCTAGATTCTCGCTAGGTCTATATAATTACCGGATATAAAATGAGGCAGATCTTAAAAACATTCCCTTGACTACCTTGATTTGCAGCTGGGGGAGGAAACAACAGCAACAGTTATTACTTTCCCAGTTGGATAGGACAGGAGCAGAAGAGGAGGGATTTAGCACGGTTAGTGTTCTTCCCACTACCTTCTCTTCTCCACTGTTACCACAGCAGCAGATTAAATGAAGCATAAACCCTGAGAGAGGCTTTGTGGAGTTTCTTCCTTTTGTAGCAACAGGGGACAGTGCTACCTTGATTCAAACTTTGTTTCCAGAAAAATAGAACTACACATCATCCATTGATCTGGAAAAAATCACAAAGTGAGAATCTAGCCCATTTTGAACAAGGTGTGAAGGATAAAGGTACTTCTATAGCTTCTTTCCCACTCTATCAGCTGAATTACTGATCTGCTCACTTCAAGCAGAGGAACGTGGGTGGCATCCAAGATATTTTATTAAGGGTACACTTGTATGAAACATAATGACTTCAGTTTGCAGGGGTTTAAGAGCATTTCATTCCTATAAGACTTGCACAGTGTTAAACCCTCTTAATTTTACTGTGACTTCTACAAACAAGAAAGCCTACAAATTAAAAGCAAACCTCACTCAAACCTAGTTTCACTCAGTTCTCAGTGAAAATGCATAAAACCATACTGCATTAACAAACACTAGGAAAAATTTCCAAAGGGAAAAAAAAGAAGAAAAAAAGAGAGTGCTTAATCAAACTCCAAGACAGGTGAGTTTTGCATAATTTCAGATTTTAACCAATCTCTTGAAAAAGGTGCTGGAAAATTCAAGATCATTCAAATTCTAATTGGTAAAGATTGTGCTTTTGGATAAAGCTGGGTAAGATGTTTATTCAGAACAAGGCAGTATAATTCTTTGGCTCCTTTATATTACTCAAACCATATCTGAAGCTTGCTACTCATTGTCTTAATTATTTTCATAATAAAGATAATTGTCTTAATTATTTTCATAATTTCTAATGAGGGCTTGATTTACTGAACACCTTTCACATCTAAAATATTTCTGCTATTTATGTTCTCTGAAAGAGACCAAAAGGGCTACTAGGTATTCCACTAATGCAACTGAACCCATATTTTGGTCGGGCTAACCTTGAAATAACTTTTTTAAGCAGATATTTTTCTGTCTACATTCCCTTAACTCCTTCAAGCTCTCACATAAGCTTTAACAGTTTTCTCCAAATTTATCAAGCAAGATAGAGAGTAAAAGTAAAAGTGTTTTTAAAACAAGCTTTAAAATGGTCACTTTGCAGGAAGAGCAATATGGGTATTTCAGTTGACTGTTCCCAGGTAGTAAGGGCAAATGAATGGAAAGGTTCATGCCAATAGATTTCAGTTAGCTACTCTCAAAGCCTTCTAAAAATATGTCTGGGTTTTTTTTTTTTTTAAATAAAGCAGTAGATCTATCCACCTTTAGTAGCATGAATAGTAGAGTTTATTTTCATCTTGGAAACAGCATTCAAAAGAAAATTACATTCTCCTGTATAATATATTTCAGTTACTGGACAGCTTAATTAACATGTACCTAATCTTAACTTTGTCAGACACAGACCAAATTTTAAAAATATAATGCATTGAAACTAATTAAAGTGTCAAAATCTCTAACACAGCAGAAACTACATATTTTTTAGTTAGAAAGGTAGGAATCAGTATCAGTAATTTTTTTTCAATAAACGATTTTTAAACAAATAAATCGTATAGATGTAAATTATCTTAAATTATTTTTCTAGTAAAAAGTTTCTTAATAACTTGCTTTTGGTGAATTAAAAACATTAACAGCTTGAATAGTAAAATGTAATTTTACTTGTCAGTGGATTACTTATATTTTAAATGAAGGATAGAGGGGAAAGAGGCATTCATTAATGCAGGTGAGTGTGAAAATTGCAAATTTAATTTCCCATCTGTAACTTTCCAAAGTAAAGGCCTTTATTGGAGGATATTAACTTAAGATACAAAAAAAAAGTTTTAAAGTTTTATTTATCAAAATTGTCATTTGTTACTTGTACATCTCATACTTGCTGAAAATACCCTGGTGGTTTTACTGGCTTTATTTACTAAGGTTAGCTCATTTTGGTTTGATAATCCTACAGCTAGAACTACTAGGAGTTTTTTCTGCTGTCTTCATTGAAACTTGGATTGTTCAGCTCACATTTGAGCTACAAGTGAGCGTTATTTGAATTGCAATATTTGCCTGAAGCCTGTATAATATATCAGTTTTAGTTATGCTCTGAAAATATGAAATTCATTGGCTGAAAATTCTTTCACATTTGTCAAATGAATCACTTGCATAAGAAGAGTACTGCCCTCCAGAGACAAATGTGAAAGATCTCATAGACAACTGTTTGCACAGTAAAATGCCATGTTTTTCCAAGTTACTTATTTTACAAAAATGGTGGAATGCTTTGCTCCTGTTTTATCACTTCAGCAAGCACCCACATAGTTCTCTTCAGCTCTGTCTTTCTTCTCACCAGTATTTTCAAGTAGAGAGAAATAGAGAAAGATTAAATGATTAAAAACTACTTTTCAGTTCTTTAAAAAAAAAAAAAAAAAACAAAAACCAGAAGCTGAGCTTCTTGATATTTTCAGGGTTTATAAACCCTATAGGGATGCTAGCCAGATTGTGACTCCCCAAGGCAGCAATCACAAAGAGGAGAAACTCTGAAACCATTCCTGCTGTGTCTCTCTCGGGTGAGCATTCACTGAAGCACTGTTGCCCTGCTTCCTTCTATACTCATCAACGGAGCCTTACAGAGGCAAGAATAGTAGACTTAGAAATTATGACCTCCTTTAGTGCAGTGTGACTACATGCTGCTTGTATTAACTTGTTCCAGTGCAATCATGACATGTTAAATTTATACTCAAAAAGGGGTTAAGATGGGGACAGAGATACTGGAAACTATCAGTGCCTAGTCATTATAGTTAGAATGTGATTAACATCTCAGGGTTAACAGGGAATACTTGTAAGATTATATCTTTGCCTTTGTGTTACTGTTGGCTTGGAGGTTGTGAGTCTCAATGTTTTTTTAATAGTGAACCTTCAAAGACAGAAGTGTTCATCTGTTCAGTATCATGAGTGTGTTCATGAACAATACAGAAGCTTTCCATACACATAAAATGTTGGTCATGAATAGTTTCCCAAAAACTTGTGTAATCTACATCCTTGTAGGAAGAAATGAATATTGCAGTATCTACCTACAGAATAAATGAAGTAAAGGTTTATTTTCTTACAGTCTGCTAGATACCATAAAATATGGAGCACTAAGTTATGTCCTCAGCTTCTGCAAATGAGCAAACAGCTCATACTTCAGGGAATCAGGAGTGCCACTGATCACTCAGGCAATGAAATCATCTGGTTTAGATCTTATTCATGACAGATAGCTAATATTCAGTTAATGCTGAATACCCACCCCCCCCAGTAGCTCAATACTTATGAATTATCTGACTGAGATACAGTACAGGGTAAAAAATCGTAATCCACTTACTGCTTTAATTACTGAAATAATGGCTGACAGTAAATGCTATCATAAGTAGAAAGTGTTGGGCAGTTCATATTCTTACACCACTCTACTGGCAGCAACAATATACCTGCTTTGTTTTCTTCTATCCATGCTACCTTTTCCACAGCTTTTTGCATTCTCCAATGGGTTGTGATATGCCCTATTAATTCTTAGTGAAGTGCATCAAATAATAGATATGTTTATGTTTAAGTAACTGTATAGCTATTAAGCATCATACAGGTCTTGATCTTTCCTATGGAAAATGCTATACAAGACAGGAATGGTGGTAATTTAAAAAATTTCAACAGCATCAGTTACTTAAACTCATCACAGTTCCTTGGTACTCGGCGTTACTTCAGTAATGCTCTATGCACATTTTATTAGCCTTGACACAATGTGGAAAACAGGTGGCATAGCTTTTTGATGAGATTTCTTTGCTTGTCTTTACAGTGCTTCTTGGCAAAACACTTACCACAATTAATCTTGGCTTATAAATTTAACTTTCTGTGTCTTGCAGAGTGAGATTTCTCCAACTATCTTTGAAATTTTGTATGGAATATAGGGGATTTTTCTAATAACCTAAGCTATCTGTATTTTTTAAAGTTATTTTAATTTATAATTAAACAAACTAGATAAAACTTACTGAATTCCCTGTGTTAAAGCTGCCAGTCCTACCTTCTGGAATCACACTGATGATGTGCACAAAATTTTTTATTATTGGATTTCTAAATAGGATTCAAAGCCAAAAGAGAGCACACAAAACAATTCCTGTCATTGTAATGCTAATACCATCTCATGAATTAGTGCAAAAACAGAGTAGCAATGGCTACTGCTGTATTACAGGACTACGATGAATATAACTTCTGTTACTCCACATTATCATCAGGGCTTATTAGAAGCATTCTATAGAGGTTTTGCAATTTTTTTTACTGACTATGCTGGCACTCTGAGATTGGAAAAAAAATGTATTGTCAATTGCACTGCCGCTTTTCAAAGGTCTATTTTCAAATTAAAAAGTTTTAAGCTTGGATCTCTCTGACTTCAATCATTCTTAGCTACCTAGCTGCCAATGGAACATATTCAAGAAAAAAAAAAAAGCAGAAACCTCAAATGTTCTTAGAAAACTGCAACATCAACAACTGTATTTCAGTTATCTTTGAAATCCATGTTCTTTGACCTTACTATCCTGATTATCTTGGGTTGCCCCCACTCAATCCTCTTAAAATATCTTTGAAAGGTTAGTGTTTACTTTTCTGGATTTTTTTATCACAGGTCAAGAAGGTCTGTTGTTCACCTTTACTTGGTCTTTGGTAGACGTCTCACTAATATTTTTAACAGTTGCTTGTTTTCTTTTCCAAAATCAAGGTGTATCAAAGATAGGCAAAATAACCCAATTTTGAAGTGACTGTCCTCAAATATAGGGAAAAATCTTACATCTAACAAGTCCTAACATTTTCTCAGAAACT
>JANZLQ010000079.1:61828869-61838990 GCA_026212715.1 Elanus axillaris | reverse complement strand
TTCACATCTGTCAGCAAGTATTGTGTAAGGGCAAGCACATATTTCCAAGAGCATCAATGGCATAATGGATCTTCAACTTGGCCTATAATTGAAATGCCACTTACATTCAAACTGGGAATCACGATGCTTGGGTTCTATTCACAATAGTAATGGAGATCCCAAAAAGTACAACAGCCATGATTACATTACTCAGTAAGTCCTTTGGCAAGAAGAAAAATCCTGAGAGGTGGCATCATCAGAACCACGAAAAGCTTCTAATACAAATTCAGTACTAACCAGTGTTGAAAGAAATCTAACTCTAGAGTATATTCATCTGCAATGATGCAGCTGCTTTTCAGGTTAGCAACTTCTACTTTATTTTGTGTAATTCTTCTCTGAAAAACTATGACAGAGTACATCTAGCCTCTGCTTTATCCAGGAAATCAATGACAATCATCTGAAATACAAGCATGTTAATGAAGAGCTTAGAGATTTTTAAAGTACCAGAGCAATCAACACTGGCTATTTTATGTTATTATTTAATGCTGGGATTTAAAATACTTTTTCTACACCTCCTTAATATTTTTTCAATTACCTCCTCTGCTACAATAAAAATATCATAGTTCTATAAGATTTTAAGTAATTGTTATTTACTTTAAGCTAGCATGTCATTTATACTTAACAGAGAAAATCTAAAGACCTTTGTTTTCTCTGTTTTCAGTTAAGGCTAAATTTACAGGATGGTATCCATAGGAAACCCCAGACTACTGATGACTTTACATTAATCTCTCACACAGATTTTAGTACCTCTGTGTAGGCCACATCCTGTCACCATTTAATTAAGCAGGATTTTGCCACCATCTCTACGTGCAGAACAATCAGGCTTTGCAAGTATATTCTACATCAAGAAATTTTGGAATCAAACATAAAGGTGACAAAAGCAGTTATTGTCCAAATTTATATCATTGATCTGTGAATCAAAAAGCACAACTATATATTCACATTTGATGAAGAGGAGTAATTGCTACTGATTCATGCATACATAATAAATGAAGCATCTCTAAAGAAACATCTAGGGCTAAGAATTATTTGATACATTTTACTTTTGTAACTATAAAATCAGATTAGACCATAGAGGAAAATTACTGAGATGACATCAAGTTTTACTACTGATTATCGAATATCTTGATGTAGTTCTCTTCGTATATACAAAAAAAAAAAAAAGCTATTCATACCTGTATTTATGTTACCCAAGAAAAAAAATTGACAATTCTTTTTCCAGAATTGCACAAAAGTTTCTGTAATTTCATTGCCATAAAATGGCTTGGAAACCACACCACTGAATATGGTATAAGTTACTTGATACATTGTGTAAATTACTCAGTACAGTCTACTCAATATTCTCAAAACACATTGAACTCAGGTCTTCTGCCAAAGATGAGGAATGGTTACAAAAATGATACCGAACATGAAAGAGAACTTACATTGTGACAAAGAAAAGCAGAATATGTATGATTAACAGATGTTTTAGTGATAGAGATTATAATAAACACCTGTAAGCATCAAAAAGGTGTAAAGATCTGGAGGAGAAAGGAGATATGACCCAAAACAGAGTAAGAGAAGGCACCTAAAGAAGGAAATGTTGCAGCAAGGTTGCAGTCAAAGAAAGACACAACTCCTTCAAATTTTCCAAAGTTGTCATAAAAATCCAATTGCTCAAGTATGAAACTAAACAATAGCAGCTGAAAATACACACTATGGAATTGTCTCCATTGAAAAGTCTCAATTTCTTCATGTTCAATGAATTTCAGATCATACATAGCTATCAAAAATTATCTTATCAACATACATATATTTTCTGTTAGGAACATGCAGATACATCTAACATGTTAGACCTAACAAAGCCATAGACTGTCATAAGGAAACTTTTTATTGCAGTCTGTGAGATTCTGCAGCCACCTATTCACACATTTCTCATCCTCAAACTGTTGCATTTAATCACCCTGTCACCTATACCAGAAGAAAGACCAGAGTTTTGAATTAAAGAAAATTATAGTTGAGAAAGGATGTTGCAAGAGAGAACAGAATGAGACCATTACACAGCCATTACTTGAGATTGCACAGAAATTTATTTTGTTGAAAGTAATAGGTGTCAACCAGATCTTGCTCCATCACAAGGAGTAGATCCTCTGATAAAGCCCACATTTTTACTCTGTACTCAGAAGTTCAAGCAACAGACCTATGAAAAACATCTCATAGAATTGGTTCACTGCTGGGAAAGAGGTAAAACCAGAGTTACAGCCTTTCATGGCTTGTCTCTTCTATTTTCTTTGTTGTAACAAGAACTAAAAACTATCTGAACATATATCTTTGCAAGACAATTTTGAAGTCCATTCTTTTAATCTCCATTTTGTAGATAAAAGAAAACCATTTTAAGGAAAGCAAAAATTATGGTATATTTAAGTCCCAAGATGGTATGATCTGTTTACTTTTGAGCGAACTAATGTGAAGCCTTTGTCTGATGTGAAAGAGGAAATTATAACTAGGATGTTTCAATGAATCAGAAGAAAGTTTGGAGACTTAGACTAGAAAAAGAAAGTCAGTAGATGAGTGAACTTATAATTGATGAGTACTTAACCGGCTGTTCTCAGAGAGTACTCCTAATGTAAAATATGTATGTGGAAATCGCTTGCTATGGTTGATCATTTCAAAGTATCATTTTGATTACAAAGTATCATTTTGATTACAACTGTGAAGAAATCAACTTCCTCCTGTTTCCAGAAAATCCCATTTATTCCCCTCTGTTCCAATCTGGAATATTATTCATTGTCTGTTCTATGAATTTTCCTCCTAAATTTTTTAATGGGGCTCAAAGCATCATCTCAATATATTCAAATCTTATTTTCTGCATTTAAGCTTTCTATTTAATAAGACTATATTTTTCAAATAAAAAAAATTGCTCCAGAGTGAAAAAATAAGTTCCATTTGTAAGAATACCAAATAATTTGTTTCTCTAAATATTCAACAAAAGATTATGTCATATAATGAAACACCATTTTGATAGAAGTGTTGCAATACAAAATGTTCTTTCTATTCCAATACTGTGTAATCCTGCAAGTGAAAATGCCTTATCACCACTATCTAAAATACTCTGTATAGATTTCGATGTGATATTGTAAACTATTTCAACAGCAACCCTTAAAGGTGTTAAATGTTCAAATTCCAAAGTGAGATTTGGAATCAGCATTAACTGTATCATTTGCTTGTAATGTGAAATGTTGCTGGAAATGTGTTCAAAAGATATAAATTAAATTTGCAATTTTAAATCTGTACTCACCCAATCATAAAATAAACGAAGGCCTTACGATTCATATGCTTATGTACAAATGTAACTTTATTAGTAAAGTTATGGTTATTAATGGTCTGAAATGGATAAAAATTCTGCAGAATCAAGTTGAAGGAATGTATTTTATGAACAGATTACAATGGTCTAGAAAAGGGGAACTATTACAATCAATTTTATGAGAGAATGGCCATAAATAGCCAGACTAAGAGTCTTTCTAGCCCACATCCTATAACTGATACTGGCCATAAGTAGGTACCTGACAAAAGAAAGAACAGGACAGGCATAGCCGATATGCTTACCAAGGCAGACCTTCCCAAGTAACATCCTAAAATCCATCAATTTTCTTCTCAGAGGATTTCCTTATCCAGGTATGTTTTAAGTTATAAATAGCATAAGGTTATAAAGTAGCACCCAATTTATTATTAATTGTGTGTACTAATTGTTAGGTTATATGACTGGATGCTTGTCTCCACACAGGATTGTACTGAAGTAAGAGAGATAAGGAATGCTGACAACAGCTTGCTTCACTACCTAGCCCAGATCCTTTGCCTGTGTACCACATTGTCGCTTCTGCTGATGTAGAGAAAGGAATGCATGAGAAAAAATAGAGCCTGTAATCGTCAGAGATGATACAACAGTGATTGTGCACACAGACCTGTAGAAAGATGGGTCATATAAATGCTCAGAATTAATGTTTCTACTTTGATTCTCTCTCCCAGGTATGCATTGGCTGCTCAAATGCTTGGCATGATTCTGCACACAACACAGGAGGTGCCTTTGAGCTGCTCTGTGCTCTCCTTCAACGGTTCACCATGTCCTTCCAAGCCAAGATAGCTTGGATGGAATTGTCCTAAGGGCTGGATTCACGCACAGCTGCTAGCTGGTTCACCCTCTTGAAGTGATTCCTCTCTTTCCCTCAGCTTTATGTGCCTGTGACAGTCCAGGAAGTTTCTTGTTTGTATTTGTAAGCTGCTGCTGTAGGGATGATTGAAATGCAAATCTAAGAGCCTAAGACATCTTCAATAGTGAAGCTAATCTAAATTGACAATTTCCAGCATGAAAAAAATCCTTGCAAGGAAGACTCTATGTATTCCTCTAATTGGATAAGCTTTCTGATTTCTTTTGTCATCTTTAAATTGACATTAATATGACTTGGTGAAAAAGTATATATTAAGAGATTATTTTGTTATGCATTTCTTTTCACACTGCATTTTCAATAGTGAATCACTATTTTCAATTTCACACAATTTTCAATACTGCGTGGGCTTGTGTTTGGCTGATTGCCCAGAGAAATATCTTAACAAAATAACTGTTTTACTGGTTAACTGCTCAAAAAAAGAAAATACCTGAAAAGCATAAATCTTTTAAGAACTATTAACATAAAACTTCCTCTACCTATGGTACGGAAAGTAATGCTGATCTTATTGAATTCCCAACCTTCCCCTACTTCACTGGAACTTTAAACAATTATCATTAGAAGCAGTCTTTTACTTTTTAAGCTTTCCCTTGCAGGATGAGCCATTGTAGCTGTAGATCTTGGCACCAATAATCATCTAAGCAGACAACTGAGCCACAGACTAGGAAGAATTATCTGGAGAAATCATTTAAAGAGATCACTTAGCAAATGACCAGTATCTTTATACCTACAATCAAATCAGCTATGAAGCAAGAAAACAGTCTCTCCTGCTCTGTTTAAAATGGCAGCAACAAATTACATCAATGCAAAACCAGACAACAGAGTGTAATCACATTAAGAAATCCCTGCTTTTTATGGAATGCATACAGGAATGTAATAATAATTGAAAAGTAAAATAATATTTTATCATAAAAATCCTACATAATCAGCCAGTGACTCACTTTCCTGTAGTACACTGGATAAACTGTGACTAAGGGCTTAGAAATAATAGTAGGACACTAAATTGGATGAGCAGGCAACTTCCATTAGGGATGAAATGCAAAAAGCAGAAGTACAGGAGGTGGAAGAAGAAACTCATTCCCAAGGAGGGATACAGAAGTGTCACCTGGCTTTCCAGGAATGGCATCAATAAAGTCTACTCTCAGCTTGAGATGAACCTGGCAATGGAGATGAAGGACAACAAAAAGGTACATCAAAGACAAAAAGAACAAAAAGGAAAATGTGGGCCTGCTGTTGAATGGAGTAGGCAATCAAGTGATGAAGGACATGGAAAAGGATGAAGTACTCAAACCCTACTCTGCCTTATTTTACTGCCAATGTCTGCTCTCAGGCCTCCTAGGTCATCTTGTTCAGAAGGAAATTTTGGGGGAGAAGGAAGTACCACCCACTGTAGGCAAAGATCAAGTTAGGTTCTCCTTAGGTAAATCAGTCATGTTCAAGTTCCTGGGACCATGTGGGATGCATCCAATGGAGATGACAAAGCTGGTCAATGTCATTGTGAGGCCATGTTCTATTTACCATCTTTGAAAAGTTGTGGTGATCAGCAGAGCTCCCCAATGGCCTGAAAAGAACATCTTCGAAAGAGAGGGGGAGAAGACCTGGGAAACTACAGGCTGCTCCAGCCTCAACTTAGATCCTAGGAATGTTATTCAGCAAGGTCTCTTGAAGTCATTTGTAAGCATATGAAGGACAAAAAGAGATTGGGAACACTCAGCATAAATTTAGCAAGGGCAAATTATATGTGACAAACCTAATTCCCTTTCATGAAGAAATTCCCAGCTCTGTGAAAAACAAGAGCATCAGTAGCAAGGGTTTTTGACAGATTTTCACTCTAACCTTGTAGCCAAGCAGGAAAAATAGGGATTAGATGATTGGACTACAAGGCAGACATTAAACTGGTTGGACCATCAAAAGGTAGCAGGCAAGCGGCTCCAAATCTAAGCAGCAGCTAGATAAGAATGGAGTTTCCCAGGAGTTAATACTGGAGCCAAAACTGATTAACACCTTCCACAACTATCTGGACAGTAAGATCTAATGTACCTGCAACAAGCTTGCAGATGACACCAGCATGGTGGGGGCACCTGATACACCGGAGGGCTGCCATTCACAGGGCCTTGGCAGGCTGGAGGAATGGCACGACAAGAATTATATAATGTTCAGCAAAGGCAATAAATAACCCCAGCTCAGACTTATTATCTGCTGCTACCTGACTTCTAAAAAAGTTTCTCTCAAACTTTACCTGCTAATTATATAAACCTGCTGTCAGAGGGTTATATCATGGTTTAGATTTTTTCCAGATATATCTATTGATAAAAAGTAACTATTTCAAGATGCCTATTTTAAATAGTAGTTGTAAATGTATTTCTTAAACTAGAAAATACATGCATACATACACTATTCATCCACAATTTACAGTAATGCCTGTTTCCAGTCTATGCTATAAAAATAATAATTTCAAAGGGCAATAACTTCACTTTTATTATTCAAAAGTTAGAAATTTTGCCACTGCTGAATAAAAGATAACAATCAAAATTCTGATATTTAAAAAGGATTTCAGAATGGCTAATGCTGGACTGGACACAGTACCTGCTGTCCACCATTGTCTGCCTGTGCATCAGATCTAAATCATCCACTTAATGCTAGGCATAAGTTAAAATAAACCTTTTCTTTGGAGATAAATGTGAGATCTGAAGTCTTCCACAAGTATTAAGAATTACTGTTATGCAAGTATTCTGGTATGGGACCTGCCACTTTCACAGCTTCCTTACCTCTCTTCAGCACCTAGTCCATGCAAGTCTTGACCAACAGAATTATTTTTAAGTTGTTCTCCAAAAATATTCCAGAATACATATAGCAACACAGAAATTGTCAACACTGGTCACCAGAACAGAAGACCCTTAAAAGCCAAGGGTTGGATGCCACAAAATATGCTTCTAATGTCCCCTTAACCTCACAAATTCCCATAGATTTTTCTGACTGATAGGTCTGAGCTTAAATGCTGACTCATTTTGGTTTCCACACTAATTAAAATATGCTTTCCTTTGTAATAGATACTGCTGTCAGTTATTGTTCAATGAGACTGAGTCAGTATGGTAGAAACATAGGTCCAGTGTGAGTGAGTCCAGATGCATAACAACAGTTACTAATAACAGTTTAAAATCTTCTCAGACCCAATCAGTAAAATTCTCTTTGACATACTAAGTTTATTTTTAAAAGTTGAGATAAACTTGAGGCATCTTTTTCCCCCCAAGTTCCATCTTCAGCTTTCTGACAGATAATATAGGCTAGACACAAAACTAGGAGCCAAAACCTCTTGAATTTTCTTCATAGTTTGATTACTGGTTTGTACTGTAGACTTGGCCAGTTGCCCTACCCCTTTCCATGCAAGTGTTCTTATGCATAAAATAAAAGTAACACTACTCACTCACTAACTGGTCTACCAAAGGTAACATGAGAATTTGCCTATGTTTATAATGCTTTCAAAATAAAGAAATGTGCAATAAAAGTGCTAAGAATTATTGTGCCATCCATTTTTCTTAACTGGCAGGTGAGTCAGGGAGCATAGCTGCTGTTGAAAACGGCCTAGAACTGTGAGAAGCTTCCTGAGAAGTTACAGCTTGGCAGGCCCAGGGTCACAATTCTGACTTAAAAAAGAAATTAAATAGCAAATTTTCTTTTTCTTTTCTCTTTCAGTACTATGTAAAGCACAGTTCCCACTTATTTTCACTATATACATAAACCTACTGAGTTGCAAATAAATAAATAAATCCAAAGAGCAGCTTTTCCCCAGCTTTTATTTTTAGTACATGTTACTCTGCTGAGGTCCAATCTCCTTGCTTTTCTCATCTCTCTCTAACACTCAGTTCCTTAAAACAATAACCAAAATTTAGAATTCTAGCTGTTGTTTTAAAAATACTTTGCTGGCACAGTAAGTAAATAACTGCAAAAATATGGCTCAAGAGTCACATGTTTCAGTTTATTAACATTTGAAAAAGCTTTTCTTGCCCTGACTACAGAAGGCAAAATCTCATCTTTGAGGTATTACTCTGACAGGGGGAAGACATGAGCAAGGAAGTGGTAGACATTAAGACATGTTTAGTTTGAAATTAGGACTCTCAGTCTATATTGCCATAGTATCAAACTTACATTAGTGATGCTAATAATAATTTTCTAGTATTTCCTTTCAAACCAAGATATTAAAGGACAGAAGGAAAAACCAGGAATAATTTTAAATCAAGTTGTTATCTGATTTCCAATATAGAGAGTTTTGATTGCTTCTTTAATGGATAATAAAACACAAAAGTTTTTAAGCGTACAGTGCCTATCTAATCCACAGAACTTAACTTAAGGAAAAAATGATAAATTAGGACAGAAGCAACACAGCAAAAAAGATACTTCAGAAATTAACCATCACGTAAGTCATTCTTGTAGCTCCCTAGAGTTTCATAAACACACTAATATACACACTTTCGGTTGTACATAAGCAATATGAAAGCAATTTAAAATAGATCTTATGTTGTACAATTATAATAATCTCTCCCAAAGGATATTTGAGCAAAGAATAGGCTAAATAGTAAGAAGAGACACTATATATACTGAATTACAGATAACAAAATGAAACACAAAAATTTATTTCATATATGTTTGTACTGAAAGCCTTTCTAACCACATCTCAACTCCAAAATAACTTTTTTCTTTTGAATAACTATTTTGATGAAGTCTTCAGGTACATGCTGTACTCTTAACTTTCTGGAGCTTACATCCAATGAACATGACTTTTTCCATCACGCTATGTCAGTCACATGTATCCAGAAGAAGAGTCACAGCAATAACTGGGATAGTTTGCTCCTTTGCCACTGAAAAAGCTATTCTTTAACAGGAAAATAAATTACTACATCAGCCTCTGACACCTTGGATCCCTACCACTGAGAGTAGGGAATGTATATGTGCCATTCCACTTCATAGTGTCCAACAAATGCTGGCTAGACCAAGAATATCTATATCCTATCCTACCTTCTCCTTTCCCATCTCTTCTGAGTTAAACAATGCAAAAAGATAGTTTCCATAACAAAGGTGACTGAAGACACTTCCATATTTCATGGATCTTTGGACAAATCAATACTATCAGTACATACAGATTTGACCACGTGTCCTAAATCACATCCAAGTGTTTGAAAGAAGAAGGGAAATTTACAGTACCACACTTAATATCATAATAAAAATATTTGCTTGAGTACTGAATCAGGGTGGGAGCTGTGGCTATTGCACAAAACAAATATAGAGAAGAGTAAATGTTCTTTGAAATAGTTATGATAAAGGAGGTAAGACCAGATACCTTAAGTCTCCTTAAACAAATAATTTCCCATGTATAACAGACTCCCACCCTTTTAATACCAGTTGCTTTGGCAAAAGCAAAAGTATTCTGCTATTGATCCCTTCCTATCTATGCATCCCATCTTAAATAGCATCATAGCTGTTACCTGCATGTTGTGGTTTCAGCCCAGCCGGTAATAAAGGACCACGCAGCCGCTCACTCACTCCCCCCGCCCCCCTCTGGCGGGATGGAGAGGAGAACCAGAAAGGGAAAAGGAAAGAAACCCGGAACCTCAAGGATTGAGATAAAGACAATTTACTGGGGCAACACAAAAAGAGAAGTTAGAACAATAACGATACAAAGAAGAGAATGCACAAAACGAGTGATGCACAGTGCAACCGCTCAGCACCCGGAACCCAGCGCTCTGCCACTTCCCCACCAAAAGCCGAGAGACCATGCCCCAGCCTGCTCCCTACATATATACTGGGTATGGTGTCACATGGTATGGAATAGCTCCTTGGCTAGTTCAGGTCAGCTGCCCCGGCTATGCCCCCTCCCAGGTCCCT
>JANZLQ010000079.1:61795656-61815540 GCA_026212715.1 Elanus axillaris | reverse complement strand
GGAAAATGTCCCTGCTCATGGCAGGGGGGTTGGAACTAGATGATCTTTAAGGTCCCTTCCAACCCAAACCATTCTATAATTCCATGATTTCTGTTGAGTGTGAAGGACAGGTATCCCTTTAGGTAAGATCATCAAAATTCTCAAAGAAAATGTACTGCCATTGAGGGATGTAACTAGTATTTGAGGGAATTGGCTGTGATGGAGGTCATCTATAGCAACCTGGATGGCAATCATGTATCCAAAACCTCAGATGAAATCCAGTGCACACAGTCCATGTGGTGAACGTTTGTATGAAGTGCACCAACGTCATATGCAAACATCCTGGAGGTAGTGAGCTCAACAGATATGAAGGTACCATCTGCGGACAGATTGGCAGAGAATCTCACTTCCTCCCTATGGGCCTGCATCTTAGCCATGGAGAAACTGAACCAATATTGTCCCAGCAATCCAAGAAGATAGGTCTTCCTTACCCACACTGACCTATGTCTCAGCTATTAAGAGTCAGCCTTTTTCTGTTCAAGGTAGAGTACTAGTAATGCACACTATGTGCCACCCTGTGCTTCTATCTGTGTGACCAGGGAAGAAGACATGAGGAAGTGGGATGGTGAATGCACCTGGAAACTAGAAGCTCAGGTACAGGAACTGCAAGAAAAAACAACAGCCAGAAGGCATCCATCCAGGAAAATTACTGCTCCATTGTCTGCTGGGCAGAGCAGAAGGGCTGATCATACTTTTGACCTTGATGAAGAGACTTCTAATTTGCAGTGACAAAAATCAAGTAATGAAAACTCTAACCAAGAAAAGAGGGGCTGGCCCTGCCTTTGGCCAGGCAGAAGAAAAAGACAACCAGGTTTACTGGACTGAGTGGGTTTGAAGGTGTGTCACATCAGACCCATGGGAGTATAAACTCTGGAGGACACTGGTGCAGTGTACTTTAATACCAACAGTTCACAAAGCATCAGAATCCATCTGTATTTCTGGAACAACAGGATACCAAGAAGTGTCTCTGTTGGAGGCTGAGGCAAACCTAACAGAATGAGTGCAAAAGCATCCTACTGTGACCGGTGTGGAAGCTCCATGTATCCTTGGATTAGACTACCTCAGGAGAGGGTACTTCAAACACCCAAAAGGATACCAGTGGGCTTTTGGTATAGCTGCCTTGAGTATGGAGGAGATTAAACAGCTGTCTAGCTTGCCTGGTTTCTCAGAAGATCCTTCTATTGTGGGCTTGCTGCAGATTAAAGAACAGCAGGTACCAATTGCTACCATGACAGTGCACTGGCAATGATATAGCACCAGTCAAGACTCCATTCCCATCCATAAGCTGATCTGGCAACTGCAGAGTCAAGGAGTGATCACTAAGACTCATTGAGCCTTTAATGGTCCCATACAGCCACTGCAAAAATCTAACGGAGAGTGGAGGATAACAATGGAGTACTGTGGCCTGAATGAAGTCATGCTGCCGCTGAGTGCTGTCATACCAGACATGCTAGGACTCCAGTATGAACTGAAGTCAAAGGCAGCCAAATGGTATGCAACAGTTGATATCGCCAATGCATTTTTTTCAGTCCCTTTGGCAGCAGAGTGCCGGCCACAGTTTGTTTTCACTTGGAGGGGTATCCAGTACACCTGGAAGTGACTGCCCCAGGAGTGGAAACATAGCCCCACCATTTGCCATGGACTGATCCAGACTGCACTGGAACACGGTGAAGCTCCCAAACACCTGCATTACATTGATGACATGATTATGTGGGGCAACACAGGGAGGAAGTGTTTGAGAAGGGGACAAGCGTAATAAAGATTCTTTTGAAAGCCGGTTTTGCCATAAAACAAAGGTCAAGGGACCTGCACAGGAAATCAAATTTTTAGGAATAAAATGGCAAGATGGGCATCATCATATCCTAATGGATGTGATCAATAAAATAACAGCTATGTCTCCACCAACTAAAAAAACAAACACAAGCTTTTTTAGGTGTTATGGGCTTTTGGAGAATACATATTCTAGGTTACATTCTGATCATAAACCCCTTCTATGGAATGACCCAGAAGAAGAATGATTTTGAATGGGGTCCTGAGCAACAGTAGCAAGCCTTTTAACAAATGAAACAGGACATAGTTCATGCAGTAGCCCTTGGGCTCGTCTGACCAGGACAAGATGTGAAAATCATGCTTTACACTGCAGCCAGAGGCCATGGTCCTACCTGGAGCCTCCAGCAGAAAGTACCTGGACAGACCTCTAGGGTTTTGAGCTGGCAATATACAGGATCTGAAGCCCATCACACTCCCACTGAAAAAGATTTATTAGCAGCATATGAAGGACTTTCAGCCACTTCAGAAGTAGTTGGCACTGAAGCACAGCTCCTTTTGACACATCAGCTGCATGTGCTGGTTGTTTAAGGGGAGTGTCCCCTCTACACATCATGCAACTGATGCTATGTGGAGTAAGTGGGTCACACTGATAATGCAACAGACTTGAATGGGAAACCCTGACCACCCAGAAATTCTGGAAGTTATCATGGACTGGCCAGAGGGCCAAAACTTTGGAGTGTCACCAGAGGAGTTGACATGTGCTGAAGAGGCCCCACTGTATAATAAATTACCAGAAAATCAAAAGCAATATGTGCTGTTTACAGATGTGCTGTCGTATTGTGAGGAAACATTGAGGGTGGAACGCTGCTGTGTGGAGTCCTACATGACAAGTTGCAGAAACTGCTGAAGGAAAAGGTGTATCAAGTCAGTTTGCAGAATGAAAATCCATTCAGCTGGTTTTAGATATTGCTGAATGAGAAAAATGGCCAGTACATTATTTCTATACTGACTCATGGGTAGTGGCAAATGCCCTGTGGGGGTGGTTACAGCAATGGGAGCAGATCAACTGGCAGCACAGAGGTAAACCCGTCTGCTCCATTGTGGCAAGATATTGCTGCCCAGGTGGAGCACCTGGTTGTAAATGTCATGTAGATGCTCTCATACCCAAGACTAGTGCCACTGAAGAACACTGAAACAATGAGGAGGTGGACCAGGCTGCTAGAATTGAAATGGCTCAGGTGGGTCTGGACTGGGAACATAGGGGTGAGCCATCTTTAGCTCAATGGGCCTTTGACACATCAGGACATCTAGGAAGGGATGCAATATACAAATAGGCTCATGATCAAGGGGTGGACTTGACCATTGATGCCCTTGCACAGATTATCCATGAATGTAAAACATATGCCATAATCAAATAAGCCAAGCAGCTGAAGCATTTTGGTATAGAGGACAATGGTTGAAATATCAATATGGGGAAGCCTGGCAGAATGATTATATCACACTACCACAAACCTGCCATAGCAAGCACCATGTGCTTACAATGGCAGAAAGAACTACTGGAATGTTGGAAACAGCCTATGACGCATGCCACTGCCTGGAATACTATCTTTAGCCTTGAAAAGCAAGTTTTATGGCAACACAGCATCCCTGAAAGAATTGAATAAGAGAACAAGACTCAGGAGGTATTGAAATTCATTGTGCAGCTGGAAAACTGTGATTTATTTGCAGTCACAGAAACATGGTGGGAAAACAAACAACTGGAGTGCTGCAATGAATGACTATAAAGTCTTCAGAAGGGATAGGCAAGGAAGGAGAGGCTGTGGGGTAGCTGTGTATGTTAGGGAGTGTTTTGACTGTCTATAGCTTGATGATGATGATGAAAAGGTTGAGTGTTTATGGGTAGGAATCAGGGGAAAGACCAACAAGGCAGATATCATGGGGGGAGTCTGTTATAGAGCACTCAACCAGGATGAAGAGGCAGATGAAATATTCTACAAGCAAATGGGAGAAGTCTTATGATCACTGTCCCTTCTTCTCATGGTGGACTTCAACTTACCAGATGTCTGCTGCAAACACAGTAGAGTGGAGAGGACAGTCTAGGAGGTTCCTTGACTGTGTGGAAGATAACTTCCTGACAGTTGGTGAGTAAGCCAGCTAAGGAAGGCGACCCAACAAACATGTTGTTTGGAAACAGAGAAGGACTCATGGGCAATATGACAGTCAGAGGCCATCTTGGGCACATCAATCATGAAATGATAGTTTTCACTTCTTGGAGAACTAAGGAATGTAGTTAACAGAACTGCTACCTTAGACTTCTGGAGGGCAGCCTTCAGCTCATTTAGAAGCCTAGTTGACAGAGTCACTTGGGAGGCAGTTCAGAAGGGCATAGGAGTCCAGAAAGGCTGGATATTCTTCAAGAAGGAAGTCCTAAAGGTTCAGGAGCAGGCTGTCCCTATGTGCTGAAAGATAAACCAGTGGGGAGGAAGACTGGCCTGGCTGAACACAGCTTTGGCTGGAATTCAGGAAAAAAAGAGAATTTATGACCTTTGGAAGAAAAGGCAGGCAACTCAGGAGGACTACAAAGAGGTCATGAGGTTATGCAGGGAGAAAATTAGAAGGGCCAAAGCCCAACCAGAATTTACAGGGTCCTGCACTTCTGTCACAACAACCCCATGCAATGCTACAGGCTTGGGGAAGAGTGGCTGGAAAGCTGCCTGGTGGAAAAGGACTTGAGGGTATTGGTCAACAGCAGCCTGAATATGAGCCGGCATTGGGCCCAGGTGGTCAAGAAGACCGATAGCATCTTGGCTTGTACCACAAATAGTGTGACCAGCAGGAGCAGGGAGGTGTTCATCCCCCTGTACTCGGCACTGGTGAGGCTGCAACTCGAGTACTGTGTTCAGTTTTGGGCCCCTCACTACAAGAAAGACATTTTGGTGCTGGAGCACATCCAAAGAAGATCAACAAAGATGGTGAAGGGTCTAGAGAACCAGTCTTATGAGGAGCGGCTGAGGGAACTGGGGCTGTTTAGCCTGGAGAAAAGGAGGCTGAAGGCACACCTTATCACTCTTTACAACTATGTGAGATGAGGTTGTAGTGAGGTGGATATTGGTGTCTTCTCCCAAGTAACAAGCAATAGAACAAGAGAAAATGGCCTCAAGTTGCACCAGGGGAGGTTTAGATTGGAAATTAGGGAAAATTTCTTTACTGAAAGGGTTGTCAAGCATTGGACCAGGCTGCTCAGGGAAGTGGTTGAGTGACCATTCCTGGAGTTATTTGAAAGACATGTAGATGTGGCACTTAGGCAAGTGGTTTAGTGGTGGACTTGGCAGCGTTACATTAATAGTTGGACTTGATGATCTTAAGGGTCTTTTCCAACCTAAATGATTCTGTGAGTTTGTGATTTCTGAAACAACCTCATAAACACCTGGGCCAAGGACCATGGCATTGACTGGTTGTATCACACCCTCTGTCATACACCAGTCTTCAGAAAATTGAATGATACAATAGACTGTTAAACACTACAGTGAGAGCAATGGGTGCTGGGACATTCAAGCATTGGTATACAAATTTAGCAGAAGCCACTTAGCTAGTTAACACTAGAGGGTCTACCAGTTGCCCTGGCCCTGCCCAGTCCAAACCCCTGTGCACTTTGGAAGGAGATAAGGTGCCCATAGTACATATAAGGAAATGGCTGGGAAAAACAGTCTGGGTTATTTCTCCCTCAGCAAAGGGCAAACCTATTTGTGTGATTATTTTTGCTCAAGAAGCTGGGTGCACTTGGTGGGTAATGCAGTAAGGATGGGGAAATCTGATGTGTACTTCACGGTGATTTAATCCTGAGTGAAAATAATCCATGATTTAGGGTGTATGATGGCAGTGTTACATGATGCTGTATGTCACGTCTACTGTGTCTGCCATATATCCAAGTTACTATAGCAGGAACCTCTTCCTGCCAGCCAGGCTAGCAGCAAAAGGAGAAAATCATTGCAATGTTTAACCTTATGGCCTAGTTCACAGTGGCCAGTGGTAGAGACTGTAATGAATATACCTTCAAATTGTTGTAACCCATAATTTGAGTTGCATGTTATAGGAAGTACTACAGCAGAAACCACCTGAATCAATGAAGGACGAACCTCACAA
Source organism: Elanus axillaris (assembly GCA_026212715.1). NCBI lineage: Eukaryota > Metazoa > Chordata > Aves > Accipitriformes > Accipitridae > Elanus > Elanus axillaris. The sequence goes on along the minus strand of JANZLQ010000079.1, from coordinate 61,809,588 downwards.
GAAGCAGTGCAAGTGCAGCAGTGACCTGACTTGAGCTGGTTTGGGTGCCCGTTAACTCCATGCAACACACCACCTCTCCTGGCCTGAGTGACCACCATAACGGATGGAGCTCAAAGTCATAGACACAATGAACTTAGTGAATATTTTATGGATATTTGCGGACCTTTTACAGACATTTTAGGGGGAAAGGGGTAGTTAATGAGGACATGTTGTGCTAGTGTGGGACCTGAGCATGATGTAAATGCTATGGAATAAGTGGTGAAGAATGCACTGGCTGGGATAGAGTTACATTTTTTACAGCAGCTTATATGGGTCTGATTTGGATTTGTGCTGAAAGTAGTGTTGATAACACATTGATGTCTTAGTTACTGCTGAGCAGTGCTTACACGGTGTCAAGGCCTTTTCTGCTCTTCACACTGCCCTGCCAGCAAGGACACTGAGAGTGCACACAAGAAGTTGGGAGGGGACACAATTGGGACAGCTGACACCAACTGACCAAAGGGATATTTCATACCATATTACATTCTTAATAATAAAACTGGTCAGTAGCTTGGTGGAGAGGCCACAGCTTGGGTACTGGCTGGGCTGCAGTCAATTAGTGGTGAGAAATTGTTTTCATTTGTTTTTATTTGCATCACTTGTTTTTCTTGGGTTTTCTTTTTCTCTCTTTTTTTTTGGTGTTTTTTTTTCTTTTCCCTCATTTTTTTTAAACTTCTTTTTAATTATTAAAGTAGTTTTATCTCAAACCATGGGTTTCTTTATCACTTTTACCCTTCCAATTCTCCCCCCCCTCCATCCCAAGGGGCAGGGGCAGGGAGCAAGTGACAGTGGCTGTTTGATGCTTAGTTGCTGCGTGACTTTCCACACAGGTTTTTCTTAGGTGCCTATCGTCTCATTAGCTATGAGCTTCACAGGCATTAATTTAAATCTGTAAAATCTACTGAAGATACAAGGATGGCATTATCCCATTTTTATAGCCAAAGTCAGAGACACAATGAGATAAACTGAAAAACAGCCTCTAATTTTGCTCGACCAATTTGGGAAATACAAGTTTCAGAATACTTCACATTAGCTTCCTGCAACATCACCAAGCATATTTTCCTCTGACTTTAATTTGCATGAGTTCAGCTCAACATGTTTGCAACGCTACTAGCTCACACTGGACATTCAGAAAATAAGGAAAACAGTAACTGGACAACAAGTCTTCTTTAAGCAATTTGTTTAGTGTTAGTAGCTCTATGTTCTGTGACCCAGTTTTATAGAAGTAAGTTTTCTGTAAGGTAAGAGTGTATCATCTTAACTTTCAGACCATTGTTTCACTCCAAATCTTCTAAGCATTTGCTAAATATCTTTCAAGTTCTGCAAGAAAGCGGAAGAAGACTACAGTAATCATTGCTACACCATCCTTACTGATTCTACAAGCAGCTTTAGCCTGCAAGGTCATGTCTAAGAGAATATGTGATCATCACGTTAAAGTTTATCCTACTATATATATTATATATTGTAGTACAAGCATAAGGACACATTAAAAAATAGGTAATTCTGGCACTGGCTGATTTGTGAGTGCTTGACTTTCTACCATAATGTTTTTTATGACAAATTTAGCATGTAACACTTAATTTTCTTTCAGAAAATAGATGGCACATTTCCATCATGGGAGTGACATTGACACACACTTCATTCCTCAGCTAAGTGGAAACTTTAGATTGACTACAAAAAACAATGACACATAAATAAATATTTAAATAGAAGCAGTAAGTTGTTAGCTAGTGATCTATTTAGATCTGCAGTCAATGCAAAATAAGCACTTTTCCAGTGAATTCTCCAGATATTCAGTACACAGGAAAACATGAGATTTAGGAATTGTTGGGATTTTTTTCTGTCAGAGTCATGGATACTGTTTCAGGTTAAATTTTTTAGGGAACACAGGTTATTCTTTTTCCCTTACTCCAAAATTGTCCCTTCTTTCCCAGACCCTGAAACATGTTGCCATACATGGTCAATGTTACGTTTTGCAAGGGATATCACAGCCTTACATAGCAGAAATACCCATTCTCAAGGTTGCAAGGAATGCACAGAATGTAGTTTCTTCTTGGTGAGAAAGTTTACATGCCATGTCCTGTGTACCCCACTCTTCACAGAGAAGTAGCCAGAGATGCTCAGAAGCATCTTGCTGGGGTAGTGTTGCTGATAACATCTGCAGTAATAAAGAAGGGATGTGGTCCTAGATGTTTCACTACCACGTGTTTTCCACACAAACACATTATTTTCCAAACCTAAACTCAGTTTTTCCTCTAATTCCTCAAAATCTACCAAAATTCTCTTCCCTATTCAATTTTCTTCTCTTGCCCTCCCTTTTGCTTCTGTCCACTTCTTGAATGGGATCATTATTTTGATTGTATTTTCTTAGCATGGGCACAAGTCATCCAGGAGCCCAGGGAGGGCAGGGGAAGAAGGCAGACAACTGATTTCTGTAATTTGCTTTGGCATATCTACTGGGTCTGGCTGGGAAGGAGTTAATTTCCTTCATAGCAGCTCATACAGTGTGATGTTTTGGATTTGTGACCAGAACAGTGTTGATAACACATCAATATTTTAGCTGTTGCTGAACAGTGCTTGCACAGCATCCAGGCCTTCTCTGTTTCTTGCACTGCACTCCCAGGTAGTAGGCTGGAGGTGCACAAGAAGTTGTGAGGGGACATAACCAGAACAGCTGACCCCAACTGACCAAAGGGCTATTCCTTACCATATAATGTTGTGCTCAGCAATAAAAGCTCAGGAAAAGGAGGAGGAAGATTGAGGGCATTTGTGGTTATGGCACTTGTCTTCCCAAGTAACCATGGCACATGCTGAGGTCTTGCTTTCCGGTACAAAACAGAATTGAAGAATATATCTTTCATGTGTGTGTGTGTGCGCAAAGTTTTATATTCTGACTGCCCCTGTGCAGATTTTCACAAGGATGGCAACAGATGTATCTGCAGTCTAAAGTATGACAGTGCTACATTATTTGAAAGTTTACTATCATCATTTTACCATTGAAAAAGCCTCATTCTTATTAACAGCTGAGGCATCTTGAGTTACAGTTGTGAAAATAATTATCCTAAGACAGACAACCAGTATAGATAATGTTATCCAAGGTTACAATTAAGTCTTTCCTTAATCGTAAGCAATTTATACCAATATTCCATAACGAAACTGTTGGGCAAACATAATAAAAGCCAGTGCTGTCATTACCACAAAACCACCAAGAATGACAACCAAGTTTTGGAACGACAGGTATCTTATTTGCTACATAAAGTGACCCAACATCATAACTGCTAATTAAAAAATTGCAACTCCAAGAAATAGTTCTGCTCCTGACATTTCTGATCTCTGAGAATGTACACAAGAGGAAGGAAGTTCCTGTATAGGTATCTGTTAATGAAATCAGTTAAATAAAATGCTTTAGGCTTTCTCTTTTTTATGTTAGTGGTCTGGAAGACTGTTAATCCCTGTCCTGTAACCAATTAATTGAATTTTAGAACATAACATCCTTTTAGATACCAATTAACCTACTTCAGCTCTTTTTGTCTAGAGCAGACTCCAGGCTAGGTCATTTAAAGTGTCTGCCTTCTATTTCTATTTCTTCCGTAAATCCCTCTGCTAATATGATGAATCATTTGCTGGCTAACTTAATGCTCATGAGATCTTTTGCTAGCCCTCTAATTAGCAGGTATGTTTCTTAGTTCTTATCAGTAATTGCTCATTAGTAGGCATAGATTTTTGTGCAACAATAAATGATTGTAATCTGAGGAACAAGTCAGCCACGTATCACTAGCTTGCTAGAAAATAAAAGAAGAAAAAAAGAAGTAAAATAAAAGAAGAAAAAAAGAAGTCAAAATTAAGGAGTCTTGACACAGAAATACAGATTGGGTTTTGTTGCCATTTCTCTACAGGCCTCTTGACAGACTTAACAAGATTATCTATTTCTTACCTTCCTTAGAGTTTCTTTGAAAAACATTTTTTTTAGAAGTATCGCAGTATGCATCTCTAACAAAGTAGTTGTGCAGTGCCAGTTCTTGAATCATCCCTAACCAACCCACCCTGACACACCCTCCCATCCCTTCCATCTGCTGCTCAATCTTGTGACGTGGATCAAATGACTACTGACATCCTAAAGTTTATCCATTCTCTTCCAAGAACAAACAGGGAGACTTCCAAGTGCTTAAAAAAACCCAACACTGCAGTCATTCTTTTAACAACTTTGACATGCCAGCACAGTGCTCTTTAAAAGAATACTAATTGGGGAAAAATGTACAGCTTCTTAACCTCTGTGTGTGTTCTTGCATTACCATGTAACAATATACATTGTGTCCACACAATGAATTAAACTAGTAGGTAGCTGAAAAATAGGTAAAAATAATCACCTCAGTTTGTTTATTTTCAGCCCAGAGGCATACTGAGTACCAAAGAGCCAGAAGACACAATGAAAATTAATTTTTGAGGTTTGACATGAAACAAACAATTTCTCCTAATGAATGATGAGTTTTTTTTCTAGCCTACCTACAGAACAACTTCTTGACTCAGCTCTGTGGTTCATTTGAGTCAGAAAATAATAATCTCTAATAATTCTACTTTCTTCTCTACAATATAATACTCCCATTTGCAACAAAATATTTTGAGTAAACTGCCCAAATATTTGTTTTATAGTTCTACTTAGAATAATTATTTTATGCTTTACTAGAAGGTGACATAGTAGTATTTATGATAACTTGAAGTGTTCAAACAGTTCACCTAAACAGACAGTGTGTGGGTAATGACTGTTTTAAATGCCATTAATACTTTAACAGGACACAAAGAATAGGTGTTAGCTTGAGGGTACTAATACCTGGACTTTCTTCTCCACTTCACTATGGATGTTCGTTGTTACACTGGAAATACTTTCACCGTCACCATGCCTTAGCTTCTGTACCTGAAGAACTGATATAATTATCCCCATGTAGCTATTAGTGTGTCTGAGGTCTGCTAGCACTGTTTATTAGCATAGCTATTTTAGATCTAGACTAAATACACTATCCTTCTTTCAGGTAATTTTCTACTTTCCATTCCTATATACTCCCCACTTCTTCACCAATAACCATTTTAATACTTTGAAAGTATAACCCAAGGAAACTATCAAACCAGTAAAATGTTCTTGCTTTTGGATTCTTTAATTTTTATTAAAAAATAAATGAACCTATATTATTCATGGACCATTTCAATGTTGCATTTCACTGTAACTAGATTCATTGCTCCTCATTATTTGCACTACAGAAAAAAAGAAAATGATGATTCATACTCTTAATCTCACAGTTAAATAAAATGAACTTCTATACAGTCAGGCAATTCTTTCCCTCTTTTGTCTATGACACAAATATTTTTAGTGGAAAAATACCTCTAGAACATGTTCAGAATAAATTTTTTGCTATATCATTCTTCACATGTTTTAAAATAATTGCACGATTTAAAATGTGATTATGTATCTCAGCACAAGTTAAGAAGTATTAATGTGCATAAGAAAATGAACAATTCTTAGTGATAGTATAGTTAATTAGATGGAGATGGTGGAATTGTTAATGGTGCAGGAAATACCCATGTTTATTTCTGTTCTGTATTTAGAAGGATGAAAATGATTTATTCACAGCAAAACAAGAGGAAGCACTTTCCAGGCCATTAATATGGAAAGTTTTCTAAGAAAAAAATTTTTAATTCAACAGATCAAATGATATCCACAGAAAAACCCTAAAAAAGTTGGCAGAGAGTCCTTTAGTTCTTCTAACAATAACAAATTCTGGAAAACAAGGGAAGTCTGAAAAGTCTGAAAGAACACCTGTTCCAAGAGAACAAATTAGATGACACAAATTCCAATAGGAGAATGAGCCTACCAATATCACAAAATGAAATAAATCTTATTACTGTAAAGACGTAAGAATAATCCAATGAACCTGACTTTACAGGAAAAAGATCTTCTCAAACAAACCATTGGCATTTTTGTTGCACATACATACAAGTTTTGTAAGGTACTGACATGAAACTGATGGCAAAAATGATGCTATACGAACCCTAGGAACTTGCCACAGGACATTCAGGTTCCCAGCCCCATTTCCATGAGGTTTTAGGATTCATGGTTTAGCAGAGAACTGAGCTCTGGCTCAGTGAGCACTTCCTGGTCCTGAGCTTTATTCTTAGAATTACAGAATAATAGAATAATTTCAGTTGGAAAAGACCCCTAAGATCATTGAGTCCAACCATTAACACTGCCAAGTCCACAACCAAACCATGTCCTTAAGCACCCTATCTACATACTACATGTTTTAAATCTTCCAGAGATGGTGACACAACTAATTCCCTGGGCAACCTGTTCCAGTGCTTGATAAACCTTCTGGTGAAGAAATTTTTCCTAATATTAAGAATCTAAACCTCCCCTGGCACAACCTGAGCCCATTTCCTCTTGTCCTGTCACTTATTACTTAGAAAAAGGTAGGGTAGGTCTATCCCAGAGGTACAAAGTCCAAGGCTCCAGCCTCAGGACTGTATGTGCATTTCCGAAATCTCAGCCCAGGTGTTGATGTATTAGATAGTTTTCCTGGGCCTGCACTTCTTCAATCAGAAATTTTCCTACAAGCTCCTCTTTTTTATCTCTAGAGACTATTTGTCTGACAGTACAAGTTTTTTGAAAGGATGCCTGCGGTTAGGCAGATGCTCAGCAATGAAAAAAAGAAAAATCATGCCAAAAGCAAAGGAAAAAAAAAAACCTGAAGAAAGTTATTCAAAGTCATGGTAGTGATATAAACAGTTTTGAATTTCAGATCAGTTCATATAGGAGATTATGCCAAGAGTACTGCATTCTCTGCTGCACATATAATGAAAAACTGTGGGTATACAGACTTAGGTTTTGTGGGTTTCAGTAAGGCAGAAGTGCACTGACTTCAGCTTCATAAAGCATTGTCAGTTGTGTAGGAGGACTTCCTTCAGTAATAATCCCAAATCCTATGGAATTCAGTAACTAGGCTAAGAACATGTGTCAGGCAACTGCTGACATACTTGTCCAAACGTTCCAAAAATGGAAGTACAAGACTTAGCTTCTTTATGGCAGTTGAAAAATCAAGAAACAAAGGCTCACCCATACTAGCCCTAATTGTTTGGTTTTGTTGTAAAAAAATCAGTTTGTTTACTGTTACCTGGAGTTGTCCTGCTAGCTGTACTCAGGTAGACTGCCCTCTGCATGGGAAGAAAGCTGAGATGGACACATGCAAAAAGTAGAGTTCCTAAAATGGAAAAATGCTTCCTCCATTCCTTTTCATAGCGAAAAGAGTTATGTGGCATCACAGATGTCAAATCTTTCAGGATAAATGAAAGCTTTGAAATAGATAGTTTACTTACTGCTCTAAATGCACATTTCTGACAGGGACATACAAGAGGAAGCTGACAAAAAATTCATGTCAATATTTTTCTTTCAGCTCCTGAATCCCTCTTTGGACATTTCAACAAGTAACTTGATTACCAGAAGTCCTGGAATGAAGTCCTTTTATTGATCTTGTCCAATTTCTGGAAGACTATTCATTAGTAAGTTTTTTCTAATAAAAGTCCTGAAATAAGACCATGACATTCCAAGCACATTACAAAATGCTGGGGAAAACTGATAGTGGAGCTTGATTGTATCACATGGACATAGAAAAATAGCAGACAGGTTCTTCTATGTAATTTGTTTCCCAAAAGGGAAATTCATCTTTTTTAATGCAAGGCCAGATACAACTCTGAGTATAGAGCTTTTCCCACAAGTCTTTACCTCCTAAATTTCAATTCCAAAAATAGTTATTTAGCAGCTCATATGATCACTTGGGCACATGTCCTAAAATACAGATTTGGCCTCTCTATATATCCAGTATATGTTTTGACATTTTTCAGGCTTAGTTATTGCCAAATTTGCAAAATCAAATCCATTTCAGTTCAACACTGAGCAGGTATCAGATATTAATCACTGAGCAAGATTAATATCAGAGAAAATCTGATAATTCTCTAGTAAACTTCAGGCTCCAAGACCCAAGAGAATTTTCCATTCCAGATTCTTTAACTTCACAGGTGCGTAACTGTAAAAAGGTATTTACATTGTGCTTACACACTGTTATCCTAGAACATAAAGATGTCTTTAGTACATACTCCTTGCAAGGAGTTAGTTTATGAAGTCTGGTAAACTATAGGACTGAGTCTTCCTTTCCACCTTGGAGAAGATAAAGGTTTTTGTCTTACATAAACTCTCTTAGAAAAAAGTTTTGGACACTTTAATTTTTCATATCAATATTTCTGTATTATAGTCTTCCAACCATACTATTACACTGCTATCATACAGAAAAAGTATGCCAAGTTGATTTGTTTCAAATAGCTGGTATAATTCCTTTTCCTTTAACTCTACATATCTTTGGGTTTTAATAAAAAAAAGATAAAAATGAAGATGTCTTAAGATTGGTAGATTCATTGACCAACAATATGTTTTACACACCTAATAAATAGACAAAAATACAGAAGGGGATATTTACAGTTCAAGACTAATAAATACAAAATAGCCAAAACATCATTACTAAAGGTTAACACTAGATCCTACAAATTTCTCCATGCTTGTGTCACATACCTCATGTTTTACCTCTGATATTCCTGTACATAATAGACAGAAATACAGAACTTTTGCACAAACTAGAAGTAAACTTATAGAACACTAGTCTTCTGCAGAAACATAATTAGCTATAGAATTGAGTGAGCATGTTCAACAAATTCATTCCTTCTGCATTCTGCAGTTCATCACAGACTCTGCTGAAGAAGTATTTTTACATCTATCTGGTGAAAATTTTCTATGCTTTTTATGTTTCTGTAGATCTACAGAAGATAGATACAAAGGGGACACAGTGGAAAAAATTACAAATACACTATCTCCATTAGGGACTTTACAGAAATTATTACATTTTTCCTCTTTTGTTTTTACAAAAAAAGACACAAACATACAAAAGGCAGGAAAGGTGTCAGGAAAGAAGAGAAGGTAGGCACATTGAAACATTGTTACTATGATTCAGCAAATTACCATTCATCAGACAGAGCAAATAATTACATATGTAATCTTTGTTCTCACAAATGCAAGGTAGAACATGTTATCCTCAATGTCAGTGAAGTAAGTTTTGTCTTTTTTTGACTACAGACACCACCTTTGTACATTTCTTCTACCCTTACTACCATGCAAAAATTGCATGACTGATTTTTTCAGGACATTCACACATCTGCATCTCTCCTCAAATTTTCCTCAAAGATACTCTTTCTGTTGACCCAACTTTTCTGTTGCCACAACTGATAATCTTTGCAAAGATTTCCATCACCAGGACAAGAAACCAGCATGTTCTGTGGCAGTCTGGCTGAAGAAAAAATGTGTAAAAGAAATTTTCACTCTGGCAAGAAAGGATGAATGAAGCTAGTTCCATGGTTATCTGTTACATGCAACACAAGCTTCGAAACTTAGCTCCCTGGACAAAAGGAACATTTAGTGTAGAAAAGCTACAGATCCTTTTCTGGAAGTGAGTTTTACTGCAATATGCTTTGTGACTTACCTAAGCAAAACTTTTTTGAGTTGAAGGAAATAATTCTGTTAATTCTCTTTGTACACAGATGACATATAACCCACTACTTGTAAAAAATCCGTAGAAAGCAGTATCACACTTCCAAAATGCTTTTTTAGTGTTGTGAGACTAAAGGTTTTTCATAGGCTGGTTTATGGATTAAGCTAGTTTTTTTATTCTCTCTCTGTGAATGGAGCTGAGTAACGTAATAAGCTGCCTAACTTGTAGGGAAAATAAATTTTAGTTGGACAGGAGTGAAATGAAATAAAATATCTTATAATTTAAAAGAAAAGTTATAGAAAAAAGTGATACTGAAAAACTGTACAATAGAATGAATTACCACTTTGAATAGAGACCTCCAGTTGCACCAATAGGAAGAAACAATAGATTCTGATCTAGATATAATCCAGCTCAGCTACATCTACCCTTGCTATTATGCTGCTTTAGGAACTTGCAAATTAAAATTTACTTTTATAAAATTTTAGAATTTTATAAATTTTAGCAGACTGTAAAAAACAAGAAACAACAGAGATTAGATAAACTGGTGATATCTAGCATTAGCTTCCTTGAAATTTTTAATTTTCTTACAGAAAAACCTACTAGAGGTAGTTGAACTAAATAAAATAACACAAACCAAAATAAAATAAAATTATCTTCTATAATAAAACAATTAGACATTATTCCATGCTGTACTTTAACAAGTATTCCTGAAAAATGCTAAACTATAAGTAAAGAAATTAGAGCACAAAGCTTCTATATATCAAAACTGAATTTTTCAAGTGCTGTTTTCTAAGTTATTGTTTTATTGCAACCTTTTTATTATCAGGACCAGAGCTACCTTGAAGCAATCCATCTATTGTCTAAAAGGGAAAACCACTTCACCTTGCTGGGACATACGTCTTGCATTTCAAGTTGTTTCTAAGAAACTTCGTAAAGCAGGACAATACTAAACTTGACTATACACAATTTTGAAGTATGACTCTACCTTTAAGAGTATGTTATTATGCAGTTCACTTTATCAAGAAAAATTAGAAGAGAAAGGTGTTTCTGCATTTCACACTAAGAAAGAATTACATTAAGGAAACTTCAAATTTCTTCATAATGTCCTTTGAAACTGCATCCCGAGGTACAGAAGCCATATCCTTTTCATTTGCTAAGATTGAACTACTGCATGAATGAGACTTTGAAACATTACTTTTTTTTACTAGACATGGCCTCAGTTTTATTAAGGTGTTCTGTTTATCACCAATAGTAAGCAACCCACACCAGGAAGTCTCTATTCAGAATAAATAAGTACTTGAGAGCACTGTTATACATCCAGTTCAAGTTTTACAGTAAAACAAATAAAATTGCTATCAAAACAGTTTGTTTATCCTGTTTGACCCAGGGAGAGATGGCTATATGGTTTCATATTAATACCACACCTAGCCCAGTATCCTCTCTGAAGGCAGTTTGAAGGAGATGCTTAGGGAAACTGTGTTAGAAAAAGGTCGAGTAAAAGCAGTCAATTCCCACTTTGATAGCTTCTATTTTCTTTCAATCAACAACTTTTCAATCAGGTTTCCTGAGGCAGGGGTTTCATTGGGACTGTTGCACTTAATAGGCATCAATAGAAATTCATGATTAATTCCATTCATCTAGTGCCTTATTTTGAACCTATTTTTATAATTTCCTTTTACATTTTGTAATTTTTAGTTCTATAATTTAAGTATATTTTCTGTCAAAAACCCGTCACTTTTGCTTTTAAACAGATGCCTGGTAGTTACATTATTCTCTATGCTTTTCTAGATAATCCCTAATATTCTATTTGTCTTTTTGACCACTGCTGGTTGTTGAATTGATTTTTGCAGAGAAATACCCACAATAATATCCAAGATATCTATTCTGAGTTTAAATAGATCACTAAAAAGCCCTTACATATAATTAATGTATAATTATTTTATATTTCCCATGTGCATCTGTCAGTACTTGTCAATACTGCTAGACAAAGCATAGAATCTTAAGAGCAATTCAGTGGAATTATTACCTTTAAGCAGTTTAAGTCTGTTTGTTGTTTTTTTTTTCTCCCAGCAAATGAAGAAATATCTTTTATTTTCAGCACATTACCTTGCAAACAGGCATCTCTAAAGTCACCAGTCAATGATGTTTGAGAACAGTTCCTGACAAAGAATCTTCGTTTGCACCTATAGGTTCACACTAATTTCTTAAAGAAGAGCCACTGCAAATTCAGGAAGTTCTATTTCTTATCCTCAGGTCAACAGGGAAATAGAATGTCTACAACTGTATTTAGGGAAGGCTTTGAATAATGCTTGTGTAGGAAGACAGACTGGGAATTAATTTGCAATTTATTTCCTACAGAATTATCAACAATCTGACAGGAAGAAACAGGCTGGAAATTTGCTAAAACACTAGCTAGTAAGACCATTCTGCTGAATTTAGATATTTATACTCTATTAAGTGATAAAGAGCAAAACCATTTCATTGCATGTAATTGTAAAAATATGGCTTGACGAAGATAAGTAAAACAAAGAGTACACACAACAAAATAAAATCAGATTTTCAGGATGGTCCTATAGTACTATAAATGTTGGCAAGCCATGATTTACTTAAAAAAAAAAAAAAGAAAGAAAGAAAGAAAACACAGGGATTATTAACCAAATCCTAACAGCTGATCAAAAAGAACTTACTGTGTCACTAGAAGTATATGGAGAGTTCTGCTAAAGAAATATTTGATAATTAAAAAGGCACTGTAATATCTAAATACTCAAAACAAAGAAGACAGAAATATGAAAAAACAAAAGAAGGAGGAAGAAAGAAAGTCTAAAGCTAATCGCACTGTGGAGTAGAAATCCAAATATCCATGCAAATACATGCTTCTATGAATAAACCCAAGAGTATAAATTTATTTCTATAACCATCTTTTCTCCACAAAGGCTTGTCTTCATTGCAATCAAGGTACAGTTTAATTCCAGTTTAATTCTGGCACTCCCACCTACACATAAAAATGTCCAACTTGAGTTGAATAATGATTTAAAGTCAGTTCAGTTGAGCTGCTAGTGTATGGACAGAAATCCAAGTGATAATAACATTCAAGATTGTAATCTGACAGAGGAGACAGATAGGGCTGCTACATCTCTCTGTTCATGCTTCAGCATGTGGTTATTATTGCTTGACTTAATTCAATTATAACTCAAGCTAAAAACTCAGTACAAACCAGTTCCATAACAAGGATGTAACATTGACATTTGATGTAACATTGCACAAGTGCACTTTCTTCCAAGAAAAACATGTCAGCAGAGTTGAGTAGGAAATCGTTTTTCTACCCTACCAAACTGTTCAACTTCAGAAATGTTCCTATTCTGTGTCATATAGAAACAAAGTTATTTCGTAATTTTCATGAAAAGCAGAGTTTGTGATACATGTTTTCTCCCACCTTTCTCCTCACAGTCAAGTAGTCCAGGACACAGCACGTCCTCCTGGAAAGCAAATGAACAAAGCTCTCTCAGGTTCACATCAGAGAATCACCTAATCACTGAGCTTGGAAAGGATCTCTGGAGATCATCTAGTTCAGACCCTCTCTTCAAGCAAGTTCAGATAGTAGGTTGCCTAGAAGAGTATCCAGTCAGTTTCTGGATATATCAACAGAAGGAAACTGCACAGGCTCTCTGGGCAACTTGGTCCAGTGTCTGACCAGACTCTTAGTAAAAAAAAATATTTTGTTGTGTTCAGATGAAATTTCTTGTCTTTTAATATGTGTCCATTGCTTCTTGGCATGTCACAGGGCACTACTGAGAAGAATCTGGTGCCATCATTGTACCATCTCCAAGAGGCTTTTATACACTTGATAACATCACTCTTGAGCCTTCTCCAGGCTAAACAGTCCCAGCTCTCAGCCTCCCCCTATATGTAACATGCTCCATTTCGTTAATCATTTTCATGAATCTTCACTGCACTCATTCAAACATGGCAATGTTTTTTGTGTAGTGGGGAGCCCAAAAAATGACACAGCACTACAGATGTGCTTTCACTAGGGATGATTAGAAGGAAAAGATAACTTTTTTGACAAATTGACAGTGATTTTCCTAATGCTGTCCAGCATGCTCTGTTGATTTTTTTTTGCTGCAATGACACACTGCTGATCCATGTTGAGTTTGTCCACCAAGATGCCCAGGTACTTCTCTGACCAGCTACTTTCCAGATGGTAGTCTCCAGTGTGTCCTTCAAGTAGTTCAGTGTTCTCTCTGTCCTTTGTCATCGGGTCTCCTGACCCATACAGCAGACAGACCCTATTTTCCCTAGCCTTCCTTTCACTTCT
>JANZLQ010000079.1:61766231-61785758 GCA_026212715.1 Elanus axillaris | reverse complement strand
CATACTGAACTCAAAACACAGCACTGTACCAGCTACTAGGAAGACACTTAACTCTATCCCAGCTGAAACCAAGACAGTATCATAATAAGTATTGGATTTATGTGTTGCAGTTTAGGCATAGGTCACAACAGAAACATTTTACACAGCAACCTCTTTTTCCTCTGTTCATGCATGGGATAATGAGGTTCTCATATACTCTAAGTCACCTGACTACCCACCAAGATGCTCAAACCACCACTGGGTTATCCTGACCTGTACCATAACACCTTCTACTCGTTTGTTGATGTTCAATGACCATGATCCAAGAAAATATTTATTTAAAAGTTCTTAAGGCCAGACAAAGCATCTAAGGTATCAATATTTGTACTGTCAAAGAGAAATTGGTCTACAAGGCTCTCTTCAATTCTAGTGAATTGAAGCTGGGGAAAGGGCTGGAAGGCATGTCCTGTGAGGAGCAGCTGAGGACTTTGGGTTTGTCTAGTTTGGAGATAAGGAGGCTGAGGGGTGACCTCATTGCTCTCTGCAGCTTCCTGAGGAGGGCAAGTGGAGAGGGAGGTGCTGAGCTCTTCTCCCTGCTACCCAGTCGCAGGACACAGAGGAATGGTTCAAAGCTGTGCCATGGGAGGTTCAGACTGGACATTAGGAAGCAGATCTATACTGAGAGGGTGGTCAAACACTGGAAGAGGCTTCCTAGAGAGGTGGTTGATGCCCCATGCTTGTCAATGTTCAAGAGGCATTGTCTAAATCACATGCTTTAGCTTTTGGTCAGCCCTGAAATGGTCAGGCAGTTAGTTGGACAAGATGATCATTGTAGCTCCCTTCCAAGTAAACTACTGCATTCTATTATATCCTAATTCAAGGATATATCCTAATTCAAGATGCAGGATTCTGCCTTTTCTATTTAAGTCCATGTACTGCAAGGACTCAGTCCAAGGGTAATCTTATGTCTCCAGAGAAAAATTTGAAAATTTATTCCAATTTTTGCCTTGGAATATCTTGGAGTTTTCTTTGGAAGTGGTGACTTACAAAACCATTTACTAATCAACAAGACATGTAGTTTTTAACTAATTACCTACTTCAAAGGAAAAAAGTTTAGATGAAAAACCTAAGGTTGAGGGAACACCAGTCCAAAGCTGAGAGTAGGGTTCTATAACTTCAGCATGTAACACTAGACCTATTTGGATGAACACAAAAATTGGGGGGAAAAAAATCAGTGATTTCTACTGTCACACCTTTTCTTTACACTTATCTCCTCAAAAGTTAAACAAGCAGCAACTACTGATGAAAGAAAGTGGTATCTAGCTCTACTTTCTAAGTTACTACAAGTTCACAGAAAAGGTAGAAACAATTAAAAATTTGATGAAAAAAGCCAAGAATTTAAAATGGACATGTGAAAGAGCTACGCTTAGCTTTTGTGCAAAACAAAGCCCTGTTTGTTCAAATACAAAACAGTAATGATATTAACTTTTAGTTACTACTATTTTATTGGTATTCTTGGCAAAACTAGCCCCTTCTTAAGTTCTGCAACTCCTTTGATATAGCATATAAAACCAGAAAGAATCCACATGCTACTTCACAGCCAGAAATTACATTATTGTTTTGACAGACACTGTTTCATCATTAAATAAAATACTTATTTTTAGTGTATGTTTGCAGGGGAGAGGGAACTGCCTTTTGGTCTTTAACTGCAGCATATGTGAATGTATAGTAATGAGTACTCCAAATAAAATGCAAGCATTCCACCCTGCCTCTCTTTTTCTATGTTGTTTTCCAGTAAAACCACAGAATCTGTGCATCGTATGCTTTTATAAATAATGGAGCCTCACTTTAAATAATGATGTTTTCTTCTGTCACCTGCCTTAGAGCTGAACTTTACTAAGTTTATAACATTGGTGTCTTTCTTACATGCACAATTCTACCCTATTCCCAAGTTTCATGTGAATCTAATCCAAAATCAAAGTATAGTGTTCTTTCTTTCTTTCTTTCTTTCTTTCTTTCTTTCTTTCTTTCTTTCTTTCTTTCTTTCTTTCTTTCTTTCTTTGTTTCTTTCTTTCTTTCTTTCTTTCTTTCTTTCTTTCTTTCTTTCTTTCTTTCTTTCTTTCTTTCTTTCTTTCTTTCTCTCTCTCTCTTTCTTTCTTTCTTTCTTTCTTTTCTTCCTTCCTTCCTTCTTACTTTTTCCTTCTTTCCTTCCTTCTTTACTTCTTTTCTCTTTTCTTTTTGAAAGTAGTTTCTTGTTTAGAGTATCTATATCCAGTGATACTTTTCAATCTTGCACTAACGACAAGAAAATCCACAAAAAAAAAAAAAGACCAAAGGAGAATAAGACAAAGAGGATCTACAGGTTTGGTGAAGGCCACAGCCACTTGGAAAAGAATGTGAAAAGTGCTTTCTTGAGGCTGACATCATCTGGTAAAACAGAGGGACTGTGTTGCCCTGTTACTCCCTGAGGAACATAGAAACCATAGCCACATGGCTGGTCAGATGCAAAAGCAGTTTCTTGGTCTGGCTACCTTTCTTGGAAGGACAATCTGTTATTGAAACCATAGGAACGAGAAGGGAAGGTCCCTACATTGAATCCACTGAAGCAAGGAGGTGAAACAATGAGGTCCTGTCAATGCTGTTGCCTTACTTCTGATTTATATCACAAGTGCCCAGTTCTGGAGTCATGTCAAGAAAAAAGTGTGTCCTTAGCTAACTTAGCTTGATTTTAATATTAAAAATGACACCCACTTGTGCATAATGAGTATGTAAATGTAAGACCACCTTAATTCAATGAGATAGGTAATTATCTAGACATGCATTTAAGTATTTCTGTTATATAAATTGTTTGTAAAAAGTCATCTATTTTTTTACCACTTCTGTCTTGATCCTGATGTGTGTATAAAACCCTGTTTATACTTCAAGTGTGTGCTAGCTTTGTGGAGTTACCACCTAGCACTCATCTCCATGCAGACATGAAATAAACAAATATCTCAGCTCTGTGTGTTATCAGCTTTTTGCACACCAGGTGAAGAAACCTATTTAGGGACAACATTTTGGTGACCCAGATGGACAGCCATAAGGCCTTGCCTGGATCATCTTGCCATCCCTGACAGCACATCAGACCAGACAGATCTCCAGCGCACACTGATCTATTGACCAGGGACTCCTCCAGATTTTGTCCAAAGTCAGGGCAAGCAAGCAACTCAAAGGTGCAATGCCAAAGAGTGAAAGCGGTGAAAATTCCAGGACTGGTGAGCGTTAAAAATAATTTAAATTAGTTTAATTGCTTCCATGGAATGTTGCAAAGTCACATGTAGACAAATTGGGGTTAAAGCCAAGTGAGCACAACGAGAAAATTTGCACATAGACACTCAGCAAAGATTGCCTTAATTTACCAGTAGGGTCAGAGCCAGGTGTGCACAAAAGGAATTACTGACCGGGGGGTCAGAGCCAATAAATAATTAATAATCCAGATATTTGGTGAAAATGGAATCAGACCAATCCACTATTCCTCCCTGTAGCCCTTTGGGGTATGTTTTGAAAAACTGGAATAAGTGTGGGAAAGATCAAATGACTAAAGATAAAATGAAAAGATCTTGTAATCAATGGTGGCCAAATTATAAATTGGATAATGGGGAACAGTGGCCAGAAAATGGATCTTTAAAATTCAATACAATATTGCAATTGATGTTGGTTTGTCAATGATTGGGAAAACAGGATGAAGTTCCACATGTTGATGCCTTCATGACTTTGTATAGAAACCCCGATATTCAGAAGAAGTATAAATTGGGGGGACATATACTGATGACCTATATAAAGGAGAAAGAAAAAAAAAAGGAGTTATATATTGTGGGGAGAATGAACAAGTACATATACAGGTTTGGGTTCCACCTCCCCCACTTGCTTATAATACAGAAACCAATAAGGAAAAAGATAAGGATAATAAATGAATGAGTGGAAAAAGGGGACAAATGGGGAATGAAAAATTTAGTCCTATTTCAAGTTAAACACAAGGACAATCTCAGCCGGTAACACAAGTACCTTAAAGGCAAGCAGTGGGGGGCAGAGTGTTTATTAGTTTTTGTACTAGTTTTTGTTCCATTTACTACCTCTGATCTGGTAAATTGGAAACAGTCATGTGAACAGTTGGTTCATATCGAGAAAATCCTGAAGGGATGTACCAACTTTTAGAAACTATTATATTACTCATAACCCTAACTGGGGAGACATGCAAGCTTTATTGAACACTTTTTTTTTTTTTACTACAGAGGGAAAAAGAATGGTGCTAGATAAGGCAAAAGAGGAAGAAGGAAAAAGAAATAGGCAGGAAGATCCTATCCATACTTACCTGTAAGGGAAGATCTTTGATGGGACTGGAATACTGGATTTGGAAAAACTAAATTGAAGCAGTATGAACAGTAGATATTATATGGAATACAACATGGGGTCCCAAAACATAAAAATTTGTCCAATCTGTATGAAGTGAGAAAAGAGCCTGATAAAAACCCCTCAGCCTTTCATGAAAGGCTGTGTAAGGTAGCTAAGAAGTGGATGGATTTAAATCCAGAGAAGGAAGTCAATTGAAGTCTGCTTAATATGCTGTTTATGGGTCAATCCTCCCAAGACATCAGAAAAGAAGCTGCAAAAGGTGGACGGGGCAGAATGAATGTCTATTTCACAGTTAATTGAAACTGCCTATAAAGTGTATAATAACAGAGAGGAGAAGAAAGGAGAGAACAAGCAAAAATGAAATTAAAAGCCTCTTTGTTAGCAGCAGCAATAGCAGATAGAGAAGAGGGGGAAAGGAAGAGGGGGAGGAGGCTGATAAAGGTAAAAAGCTGAGGGCATGAAGGGGTCCTCCCTTAGGTCTGAATCAATGTGCTATTTACAGGCAAGAAGGGCACTGGAAGGATGAATGCCCCAACAAGGAGAAAAAGGAGCCAGACAAGGATGTTACTGTGACGAGATTAGAGAGTTCAGATAATGAATGAAGACCAAATGAAGATGACCTGGGAGAACACTGAAGCATCCCCGGTAGATCCATTAGTCCTAATAAAGCTGGGGAATGAAACAACTGATTTATTTAACAGATAGTGGAGCTACTCATTCAGTGGTAACAAGTTGTAAGGGACCTCTTAGTAAGACTGTGATACTGATTATTGGGGCAATGGGAAAAAGAACCTTGAGGCTATTTTTACAACCTATGGAGTATGTGATTGGAGACATTAAATTAACTCACGAGTTTCTATATATGGCTGAATGCCACCTTCCACTCTTGGGAGGGAATTTGTTATGCAACCTTAATGCTCAAATAACCTTCTCTGAGAATTTTGTACAAGTGCACATTCCTCAAGAATCAGCATAGAGAGTTCAACTCTGTTCACTGATGAATGAAATAACAGAAGAACCTGGAGATAATGTTCTGGACATGGTATTGGATGCTGTAGTTCCTCTGGTATGGGCCTCAAAGTTGCCAGGTAAAGTCAAGAATGTGATCACAATCAAAATCAAGCTCAAAACAGGGGCAGGCCCAATAAGGATAAATCAGTACCCTATTAGGCTGGAAGCAAGCAAAGGATTAAACCCTTTGATAAATGTTTTTATGCATTACGGATTACACAGAGAATGTCAATCAGAATTTAGTACTTCTATTTTACCTGTAAAGAAGCCTCATTCTCAGCAGACTGGCACAGGATGTGAAAGCGATAAATCAAACCCTTATTTTACTACCTTGGATCTAAAAGATGCCCTCTTTTATATTACAGTGGATGAACCAGGCCAAACAGTTTTCACCTTTGAATAGGAGAGCCCTAAAACAGTCAGAAAAGTGCAGCTGTGTTGGACTGTACTCCCACAAGGATTTAAAACCAGCCCTACCCTCCTTGGTAACATATTGGCAAAAGAATTGGAACAATGACAGGGTAACAATTACTATGTGACCTTGTTACAACTTGTTGATGACATACTAATAGAAGTTAACTCTGAGGAAAGTTGTTTGAAGGCAACAATCTGCTTGTTAAACTACCTAGGTTTGGCAAAATACAGAGTTTCCAAGAAAAACACACAGATAGCAAAAAAAAAAGTTCAGTATCTGGGCTTTGAAGTATCAAAAGGACAAAGACAACTTGCAATAAAAAGAAAAGAGACTATATGCAGGATTGCAGTACTAAAAATTTAGAAATTATTAAGGGGGTTTTTGAGGATGCCTGAATTTTGTTGTATTTGGATCCCCAACTTTGGATTAATAACTAAGCCACTATATCATGTTATGAAGGGACCAGAAGAAATATTGAAATGGGCAAGAAATCTTGAAATTGTTACATGCAGTTTCAAAACCAAAAGAGGTAGCCATAATTCATTACAAAGCCCACCAAAGAGGACAATAGAAATAATCCAGGGAAATAGAAAGGCCAATTTGACAGACAAAAAAGCAGCACTGTATGATCAAGTAATTGGAGCTTTGGTACCCAATAGAAGAAATAACATGAAGACCCTCAATATTCTGAGAAGAAAAATCAACAGGCAGAAAGGTTAAAAAGCTCAAAAAGTGCCAAAGGATGGTGGATAGCTTTGGGTCAACAGGTTCTCATCACACCCAAAATGATGGAAGCTCTCCTTAAAAGATTACATGAAGAAACTCATACAGGAACAGATGCCATAATAAATAGCATTAAAAGATATGCCATAGGACCAAAAATGCTGGTAATTGCAAATAGAATAGTAAAAAGATGTCAAATTTGCTGTGTCAATAACCCCAAAATACAAAGAAGACCACCCACTGGTAAAGTGAAGAGGGGAATAACTCCTGGGGAGCACTGGCAAATAGATTTCTCTGAGCTACCAAAGTGTAGATGGTTCAGATATCTACTCATTTTAGTTGATACCTTTCCAGCTTGGCCTGAGGCTTTGCCTTGTCACACCAATTGAGCTAGAAAGGTCATCAAAATGCTATTAAAAGAAATAATTCCTAGATTAGAGACCTCAGTCAAGTGGAAAAGATGAATCAAACCCTTAGAAGGCAAACTTCAAAACTGTCCAAGGAAACTCAATTCAAATGGTAGATGTCTTACCAATAGCCTTGATGAGTGTTAGAATCACTCCGTGAGTTAGAGAACAGGTGAGTCCTTTTGAAATACTGTATGGGAAACTGTATCCAGTCAATAGCATAGAAATATAGAATGATCAAATGCATATTAAAAGAGAGGGAATGTTAAGAAATTATTTATTACCTCTCACATGCATTTTATTGTCTTTGCACAGGTATCTCAATCAGCAAACACCTTTGCCCCTGGATTCCCCAGTATATAACTTTCAACCTGGAAACTCTGTTTATACTCATACTTGAAAAGATGAACCATTGAAAGAAAAGTGGAAAGGTCTTTACATTGTCCTGTTGACTATCTACACAGCAGTGAAGGTGGAGAGAATCAGCTTTTAGATCCACTACACTCAGGTCAAGACAGCTTCTCTGCCAGAAGCTAAGGATGAGTGACCAGCAGTCTCATCAGGACCCATTAAAGACTGTATTGTCATGCAACTGTGTCATAAAAAGAAGGGTTATATACTTTTTGTTCTGTTCCAGGTTAAGGAGTGCACTATGCTTGTCCAGAAATGGCACAAATAAGAAAAGCAAACCTGGAAAATAGGGCAGCAATTGACTATTTCCTTTTAAAGTCTAATCACAGATGCAAAGAATTTAAGGGAATGTGTTGCTTCAATTTAACAAATAACTCCCAACTGATAGAGGAAAAAGTTCAGAAATTAAAGAATTTAGCATCCCAGTTCCATGAAATAGAAGCTATATATTTTTCATTATTAACTTCTTGGTTACCCAAGCTAAATTGGCTAAAATAACTCTGTGATAATCATCATGATAATAACAGTCCTAGTATTATGCCACTATATGATCCAATGTTTGCCTCTATGTACAGACTTGTATAAGCAAACAATGAAAATCAGAAAACCTTAGCAGATAATGGTGACTACATCAGAGGATGATCTCTTTTTTTTTAAATATAGAAAAAAAGGAATCTGTTGTGGGTTTGTGTGGCATGGTTTTGGTAGTGGGGGAAGGGCTACAAGGGTCACTCCTGTGAGAAGCTGCTAAAATCTTCCCTGGCTCCAAGTCAGACCCACCTCTGGCCAAGACCAAGCCCATCAGCAACAATACTACTGCATCTGAGAGAACAGATTTAAGAGGGGAAACCTGCAGCAGCAAAGGAGATTGGATGTGGGAGTAAACCCCTCTGCAGACAGCAATATCAGAGAAGAAGGAAGGGGGGGAGGAGGAGTGGGGGAGCAGGCTGATGCCCCCTGCAGCCCGTGGTGAGACATCAGGCTGTCCCCCCCCAGCCCATGGAGGTGAGCAGGGACCAGTTGCCCACCTGCAGCCTGGGCAGGACCCCACGTCAGAGCAGTGGGATGTCCCCCAACACGGCCGTGACTCCGTGGGAAAGCCTGCACTGGAGCAGTTTGTGCCTAAAGAAGTGCAGCCCATGGAAAGTACCCACGCTGGAGAAGTTAATGAAGAACTGTATGCCATGGGAGGGACACCACACTGGAGCAGGGGAAGAGTGAGGAATCCTCCCCCAGGGGAGGAAGGAGTGACAAAGACAATGTGTGATGAACTGAGTGCAAACCATTCCCCATCCCCCTACACTGCTGGCAGGGAGGAGGTAGAGAAAATTGGGAGTGGAGTTCAGCTGGGAAGGAGGCAGGGTATTGGGGAAGGTGTTTCAAGATTTGGGTTTACTTCTCTTTATCTTTGTTTTGATTTAATCGTTAGTAAATTAAATTGATTTTGTTTTTTTCCCCAAGCTGAGCCTGTCTTTTGCCTGTGACCATAAGTGGTGAGTGTTCCCTCCCCATCCTTGACTCGACATATGAGCTTTTCCTTATATTTCCTCCTCATCATCTTACCACGGAGGGGAGAGGAGGAGCAAGCAAGCTGTTTGTGGCTTTGTTGCCAGTTGGGCTGAAACCATGACAGAATCTAAAAGTGAGACATATGGGAAATGTGAAACATATCCATAAGTCTTAAAGGGGGGAATTTGATGTCAGAAGGACAATCTGTTATTGAAACCATAGGAACAAGAAGGGAAGGTCCCTACATTGAATCCACTGAAGCAAGGAGGTGAAACAATGAGGTCCTGTCAATGCTGTTGCTTTACTTCTGATTTATATCACAAGTGCCCAGTTCTGGAGTCATGTCAAGAAAAAGTGTGTCCTTAGCTAACTTAGCTTGATTTTAATATTAAAAATGACACCCACTTGTGCATAATGAGTATGTAAATGTAAGACCACCTTAATTCAATGAGATAGGTAATTATCTAGACATGCATTTAAGTATTTCTGTTATATAAATTGTTTGTAAAAAGTCATCTATTTTTTTACCACTTCTGTCTTGATCCTGATGTGTGTATAAAACCCTGTTTATACTTCAAGTGTGTGCTAGCTTTGTGGAGTTACCACCTAGCACTCATCTCCATGCAGACATGAAATAAACAAATATCTCAGCTCTGTGTGTTATCAGCTTTTTGCACACCAGGTGAAGAAACCTATTTAGGGACAACACTACCACCTTTCCCCTAGAAACAGCATGTAAGCCTTCCAATCCAGACATTAGAAAGCCACAGTTAAAATACTAAATGAAACCAAAACAAACAAAAAAATAAAAAACCTCAAACCATGAAAACCAAGAAATAGTCTTACTGAATGCCAGGCCTACCTTCTCTCACAGAAAGTTTACATACAGATAGATGTCTTCAGTCCAGTTCTAAACTCAAGTTAATTTTTTCTCACAGTTAAGTGATCCTTCCCTATTCAAACATATATTAACTGTGTGTTCCACTTTTAATTCCTACAACATTGGCATCTGCTGCACATGAGGCTATGCGGATCAGACTGACCACAAACCAATTTGTTAATGATTTGTGGTATGAGGCCATCACATATCCTCCTTTGTACATACCGACAAAAAGTCTGCATTCAAGTAGGTTTTCTGCAATTGTCCTTGTACTTTAAATGCTGCTAGAAGGAGAGTGTCAGCAC
Organism: Elanus axillaris; assembly: GCA_026212715.1. NCBI lineage: Eukaryota > Metazoa > Chordata > Aves > Accipitriformes > Accipitridae > Elanus > Elanus axillaris. The sequence continues at coordinate 61,775,726 of JANZLQ010000079.1, read as the reverse complement.
ACAATTTGATATCATCATTTATGGCACATTGGCATCGTGGGGATCTAGAAAAGGTTCTACAGGAGAAAGTTTTAAAGTGTCTGAAAGCCCACCTCACAGCCATGCTTTTCTTATCAGTGATAACAAATATTTTACACTATAGAAAGAGTTTCTGGCTGACAGTACAGGAATGAATTTTGACTAGTATATTATTGCTCAGAACACGAAATCTGAGACACACTATGAAAAATAAGCTCCTTAGACAAATAATAGTTGCATATGTCTGGTTCTTTATGTAAATGGCATTTCAGTGTTTGGCAATTTTTTTTTTTCACATACTGCTGATTCAGCTCCTATGTCAGCCCTATCATTTACTTGAGCTGACCTCTTTAAGAGATTTTCTCTACACCTTCTTAATATAGAAGCATTAGGAAGCATGCAATAATTGGGCAAGATATTACACAGATAAAAGTTTCAAAATTTGGACCTGTTTGAACTATCTAGTATCAGTCACCATCATCAAGGTGGAAAGCTTTCTCTGTAATCTCTTCCCTGTGGGATATCACAGTACATGAATCAATGAGAGCCACTTGGGCCCCTCTTCTCTACAGGAGCTACACCTTGTATAAATTCTCTTCTCTGAACTATTGCATTGTTACTAAGTCTCATTACAATATACATCCTTCTGGGCAATAATTTAGGGACCACAAATGAATCATTACTAGCTGACTAAAACCATAGTCTTCCACCTGGCCTCATGTTCCTTGAGGGAGCAGTTCAATTCACACCTAACTCCAGTTAAGTGTTGCTGACATAAGAGAAGTGGTTGATGATTCTCTTTCCCGTCTAGCATTTAAGCATTGGGCTTTTTTAATAACTCCCTCCCTACTTCATATCTACTCAAGTTATAACAGGGCGTAGACCTGTTGGAGCAAATCCAGAGGAGGGCTGTGAAGATGATCAGAGGGCTGGAGTACCTCTCCTGTGAGGACAGGCTGAGAGAGTTGGGGTTGTTCAGCCTGGAGTAGAGAAGGCTCCAGGGAGACATTATAGCTGGGCTTACAAGAAAGATGGAGACAGACCTTTTAGTACTGCCTGTTGTGACAGGATGAAGGGTAATGGTTTTAAACTGAAAGAGGGTAGGTTTAGATTAGATGTAAGGAAGAAGTTCCTCACTGTGAAGCTGGTGAGACACTGGAAGAGGTTGCCCAGAGAGGCTGTGGCTGTCCCATCCCTGGAAGTGTTGAAGGCCAGGTTGGATAGGTTTTGAGCAACCTGGTCTAGTGGAAGGTATCCCTGCCCATGGCAGGAGGGTTGGAACTAGGTGATCTTTAAGGTACCTTCTAACCCAAAGCATTCTATGATTCCATGATTCCATAGTCACTGTAGCTAAGTCAATAGACTAAGGCCATCCTTAGGTTTGTACACCTATAGGATATTGTTAAGATGTGAGTGTAAAGAATTGAAAACAAGATTTCAGACAGGCTTGATATGGGTACAATAGGCTAAGGATATGATTTCAGCATTTTTTGATATATAGCCCAGCACAAAGACTATGCATGGCTTAAGACTGGAGCAGTCAAGATGCATTATATAATTTCTGATACTTAGTAATTCTGCATCTTTTAAAGTTTTCCCTCATCTCCCTTTTCTTGCTTCCTGAGTTTCTACTAATTATCACTTCTATAACTTTGGCTTTTTATCCTCAAGTCTAAACATCTGCAGCAAGTATGTACATGCAAGTTACATGCAAAAACTAAACCTCCTATTTATACTTTCCTACTCCAAATGGTTATTTTTCTTCCTGCAAGGCATCCATTAAAGCTGAAAATAGAACTCAAGTGTGGAATTCTTGGTGCAGTTTTTATAATTCATGTTTCTTCAAAATATTTTCAAGGCCATTCATAAAAAGGTATTGAACTTCATCTTCTTAATAAAATCTGTTTGAGCAGGTGCAGTGACAGATTGATTCAATTTTTGTTTAGTAGGTCCAGCACAATTGCTGTTAAACACAGCAAAAAAGCACAACAGAATTTAATTAATTATTCATTAAAGAATTAAAAATGTGATCAGATTTTCAATTAAAAATATGACTATGCTGACTAAAAAATTACAAATAGCCACTTATTGCAGAATTAGAAAGGTAAAGGCCACGATTATTTTTCTAACACAGACAATTGCATATATTAAAAGAATATATCACACAGCAGGATTTGTATCTGTTTAAACAATTTAATAATCTAGCAAATGCAGCAGTAAAAAAATAATCTCAAAACAGTTTTCATGAAACAATAAATAGAGATCTGATAATGCTTTCAGTAACCAGTAGTAAGGTACATGCTCAGTATCTCTCCTTCAAGAAAAAGAAAACTTGTAGAAGTAGCATGTCAAGTAAACTATTAAACAGCAATTTACCTGTAAGGCATGAATACAGTGCCTTGGTCAAGAATTGTTCTGCTTTTTTCATTCTAACAAGACCTTCACCTTCCAGTTCAAAAGCAGAAGGCCCACATATCAGCCTGAAGGCTAGGGGAAACCAGGCTTGAATACCTGCAAATGAGTGCAAAAGGCACCCATCCTCACCCCCACTTACAACTTTAAGCAAAGCTGCTGCTCAAATTTCTATCATGCTAGGAGTCATGCATTAAAAAGAAACAGCAGACAGTTGCCACAAAGCACTGAATAGAGACTAAAGTAAAGAGATTACCTACTTTTATTTCCAGTGAGTACAGATGTTCTTTGCCAAATGCTAGTAGAAGACAAAGCAAGGTGCAGGTCCTTGGCTTCTATACAGCATAAACTGAAAAGAACTGTTGTATGTCTTCATAGTAAATGCCTACTTTTTTTTTTTTTTTGCTGTTTTGCCAAGATAATAGGCATTTCTGCCAGTTTGTTTTCTAAGTACATGTTTCCTGAGCCCTTTGCAATTGCACAACTTCAAGAAAGGAGAATACTTACAGCAAAGCCCATTGTCCCTTATGCAGGCAACCCAGAGCTCAAGGGAGATTAAAAAAACCCCTAAATGTAATGCTTATCATGATGCTCTCAGACTCCACTATTGGGAAAATATCCCAAAATATAAAATTTCCTCTCTGCACAAAGATTGTGAACTCTGGTCCTCCGACAAAATAATACCATCTGCAGAATAATACATCTGAGCATACATACATAGGTCCTGCACTCTTAAGGCTGAATTCACACTGTTTTGAAGATTTCTTTATTTTATTTGCTCCTCCTGTTATGGCTTGATGTTACAAAAGTGTGTTTATAACCCTTATCTTCCGGTGCTTCTTGAGCATATGAGGAAATTGCACTGAAATTTCCTTCTTTTCGATTATGGAAGCTACAAACACAATAGTTTTAAAATAAGTAATTATCTTTAAAAACAACTTTTTTTTTTGAAAGTCAGTGCCCTTACAATAGGAAAAGTGCATAGCTGTACAAGCAGAAAATATACTTGTCTATCTCAAAAACTTCAGAAGCAACATTTGCAGAATCTTAGCCTCTGTTCTAGACCACTATACTTAGGATTGTGGATAAGGGTAACCCAGAATACTAAATACAGTACTGTGAAGGAAGTTGTCCAAAGCAGTTATAAAATGGAGTTCTACTAAATGGCACAAAATCTTGTAAGAAATGAGTTCAGTCCAAAGCAGCTGGACTCTCAGTGGAAGACGGCCAAGTGGATATTGGAAATAAAATTACTGTAATGAATAAATCACATCCAAGGTAGCACTGAAATTTTATGTAGGCCCAGTAAAGCATTAATTCAGATGGAGCACAAATTTCAGAGAAGGATGAAGTAATGAAATCAGAGGACCAAATTAATCTCTAGAGTTACTCCCCTGAAGTTAAATGAGTTTGGCAAAATCTTAGTTTATTTTGTTATTCCGAAGAGAATCAATAGCAGCTGAAGTGGCACAACATATTTGATAAAATCAACAAAATTATGCTCCACTTTTCCAAGCACATCCATGGAGAAAGACCTCTCTCCAAAGTGGTACATTAGAGGACGCACATTCACAATTCCTATTTGATGTGAAAAGCAGAAAGTTTCCACATTCCCCAGTCTTCACATTGATTCTGCAGACTTGGGTGGTCTTTTTTTTATTATTTCTCCTGTTAAAACAGCTCCAAAGAAGCCATACTTTCTGCTTCTTCAGAAGACACATTCTATTCCAGCAGGAGGGTCCACTTTATATATTTGGCCACATTCCCATGGCTATGCCAACAACTGAAGTTAGCTTCTGTTACTCTCTTCAAATGAGTGAGTGCTAGCAACTGATACAATTTAGACTCCAATCCATGTAGTATAGTTTGGTTATATGAGTTGCTTAAATTCTACTTACTACAGAAAATTGGGGAGGGTTGTTAATCTGATTTTTAGCATTACTCATTTAATTCTCAGAGAAGTGGTGTGTGTGAGCTCATCATTCCTTGGCCCCCAACTAATGTGCACTGATGCAACATCATACAGTAATCAGTTGCAGAAGTTACTCTTCTTGTTTCCAAAGAAGCAGAATTAAACTGGGCCACCAGTTTGCAAACTTGGAAAAAATAAGCTGATGATCAAAGTTTATACTCCTCGCCTTACATCCACTCTACCTGCTGAAGGTCTTCTGTGATATTATCTCAGCTTCATTCCAAGGATGTGAAATGCACTCTCTTGGAATCGTAGTTAGTAAATTTTCTTTAGCAACATCCAAATTAAGTAATGCAATCAAGTTTATGTTGTATTTGTACATATATATGCAGGTGTGTAATAATTCTAGTGGGAATAACATCTGGGCATAGAGGGAACTGAATGCAGGATTTAGCTCTTAACGATTACTGTTATTCAATCAGCTTTTGCACAGGAAATTCCTGGAAGAAAAATCTTACTTTAAATGAGCTGTATTCCATGTCGCTGGTGGTCAACATAACTAGCCTATTCGGCTGACAATTCATAAACACACAATTTTATAAAATGTTCCATTTTCACAAAATTGTATTACTGAAAGACCACAGATACCATACATGAACAGCATGTACTTCATGTACTTTTTACAGTAAATGAGATAATTAAATTTGTAACACAATATATATTAGCTTTTCATTCATGCTCCAACCAATGTAAGTCCTATTTCAAGTCATCTTTAATTTCTGCATTCTCTTTTTTTCCTACTTGTACAACCTAAGTAAACTACTTACTTTCCTGTTACTGTTGTGTCATGATTTCATACTTGAATACAATTGTGTTCAAAATTCCATTGTGTTTTATGGATCTTCGATTACCCCCATGTTAGAAATGAGGAACAGAGGGGCAAAAATTGCAACTATACACTTAAAAGAGTATATGTGTGGCATAGGATTCTGAAATTTGTGGAGAGATTTAGGGGAGCAGAAGCACATATTTATGAACAATTTCAATATACAGATTCTTCTTCCTGCCTATGTTGTAAAGAAAATATTTAGAAATGTGAAAACTAAGGTCATATAATAATGACTGAAATAATGTTTTCATATGTATACTTAATATATTGTTATTATACATTAACAACTAATTGCTGCTGAAAGATTTTTTCATGTTTTGGCAAAAAGAGACAAAACTTGGTCTTTTACCATCTGAAAACATGACAAATTTAAGAATATTACCCAAAAATATTTAATAATAGGTTTTAAAGGCAGACACAATGCACAACACACAGGTTCGTTCCACTGGTATATTTCATGAGCCCCATCATCATTTCCCCCATTAATATACTGAAAATGTATCCATTAAAAACCATCCCCAGGTGAACAATATTTCAGAAAAAGTTAACTCCACAAAAGCTTTAGCATCATTGGTTAGGATCAGTGGCAGTCCCCGAGAAGCTCCTCTTTTTAAACAGAAAAGTTTACATCTATCTGAAGCAGAAAGGGGGAAAAAGGACATCCCAAAATCTGAAATACTTAAATGACCTTCTTCCTTACAGAAATGCCATGAATACGTGCTATAAAACAATGTTTACATTTGCTCAGCCTTCCTTCAGTTGCAGAATATAGTGAGATTATGGTGGTTGCTCTAAAAACCTTGAGGCTCAGGCTAAGGCAGGCAGTGTGGTGACAAATCAGAAGACAGAGCTGGCTACATATCTTTAACAAGTTTAAAACAAGTTTTAAACTTTAACAAGTTTTAAAAATTCTTTTTTTTTTTAACAAGAAATAGCTGCCAGCAGTTAAAACTATTATTTCTCTTTACATCCTGTTTGCTGAGGTTGCTACTCACAATACTGACATGTCAGTTTTAACCATGGTTCCTTATAAACTGATATTCCTTAGAACTAATAATTTAATTTTTTTAGAACTAATCATTGTGCTGTGTACCCTGCAGCACACTTGAAGTCTTACAGAGATGAGCCAGAGCCTCCTGAGGTAACAGGAGCCAACAGGGGAACACCAGTGAAATACCTCAAAGGAATTAAGGTGTGTTCCTCTAAACAGGTGACACAGCTGACAGAGCTGAAGTGCTTCTACAACAATGCATGCAGCAATGGGCAACAAACAGGAGGTGTTGGAAGACACCCTGCTGCTAGGAAGCTATGACCTGGTTGCCATTACTGAAACTTGGTTGGATGAATCCCATGACTGGAGTGCAGGTATTGATGGCTACAGGCTGTTCAGATGGGACAAGTGAGGAAGGAGGGGAGGAGGGGCTGCCCTCTACATCAAGAAATGGACAGATTGTGAAGCGCTGCCTCTGAAGAATAGGCACGAGCAGGTTGAAAACTTATGGGTAAGAATTAGAGACTGAAGCAACAAAGGGAACCTTGTGGTTGGTGTCTACTACAGGCCAAAAGGGAACCCTATTGACAAAGACTTCTTGCTCCAATTACAGGATTCTTCACGCTCACAGGCTCTCATCCCGCTGGGGGATTTCAACCACCCTGACATCTACTGGAGAAGTAGCATGGTGAGCTGTACGCAATCCAGCAGACTCCTGGAATGCATCAAGGATAACTTCTTAAGCCAGGCAATAGACAACCCTACCAGAGGGGATGCGATACTGGACCTGATGGTCACCAACACAAGTGAGCTAGTTGGTAACATCAAGACTGGAGGCAGCCTGGGCTGCAGTGATCATGCATTGGTGGAGCTCACAGTCCTGAGGGATAAGGGACACGTGAAGAGTAAAGTTACAACCCTGAATTTTAGGAAAGAAATCTTCCAGCTGTTCAAGGAGTTGGTCAATAGGACCCACAGGGAAACTGCCCTCAGGGGCAGAGGTGGCAGATCTTTAAGGACATTTTCTATAAAGCACAAGAACTCTCACCTCCCAGGTGTAAGGAATCAGGAAAGGAAGGCAAGAGACTGGCATGGCTGAGTTGAGACCTGCTGGTTGAACTAAAGGGTAAGAATGCACAGGCAGTGGAAGCAGGGACAGATATCCTGGGAAGAATATAGGGATGCTGCCTGGTTGCATAGGGATGGAGTCAGGAAGGCCAAGGTGTAGCTGGAGCTGAACCTGGCAAGGGATGCAAAGAATAATAAGAAAGGCTTCTATAGGTATGTCAACCAGAAAAGGCAGGTCAAAGAAAGTCTAGCCCCTGTGATGAATACAACTGGCAAACTGGTAACAACAGATGAAGAGAAGGCTGAGGTACTCAACAACTTTTTTGCCTCTGTCTTCACTAACAACCTCTCTTCCCACACCTCTTTAGTGGATGGATCACAAGACAGGGACTGGGGGACCAAAGACCCTCCCTGTGAGAGACTGAAAGAGTTAATGTCTCAAACATTGTGGTGGGCAAGTTCTGCTTAAAGACAAACCCTGCACAGCAAGGAACCAAGGTGAAAAGCCCATCTGCTCAGACAGGAAGGGGAGGGCATGCTGGAGGGTGCAAAGCTCCCTGTTCTGATAAGCTGTTCTGATACAAAGATCAAACAATGTCCACGTCTGCAGGAAAGGAGAAGTTATTCCACAAATGACCCCCAAGCCCAAAGGCCCACAGACCGCTCATTAACCTGACAAGTTTGGATGACCACCTGAAGGAGGGGCAAGGATGATAAAAGGACACAAACAGAAGACCCAGGTGCTCAAGACTAGCAGAACTAGACCCCTCAGCTGACTGAACCAATGCTGGACGCAGGACTGATGAAATCTTTCTCTCTTACTTTTCTGTCTCTCTCTCTTCTCTCTTTCCTTTTCCTTTTCCACAATCCCTACACCTCATCCATTTCAAGACATAAAACGTTGACCAAGTCTGAGACTGAGTGGATCCAGCTGCCCCTGGGCCCTTCTCTGAGGAGGAGTCTAGAAAGCAAGGGAGTCTGCTCTGAACCTTGTGACTCAACAGGAGGGATCTCCTTATTCCTTGAATCCATGTATATGGTTACCACAGGTTACCTGGTTTACTGAGGTAGTTCCAAGACAAAAACCATTGACCAACTCTGAGACTAAGAGGGGATTGAGCTGCCCATAGGCCTTTCTCTGAGGAAGAGTCTAGAAAGCAAAGGGGTCTGCTCTGAACCTCATGACTCAACAGGAGGGATCTCCTCATTCCCTGAATTGATGTATATGGTTACCCTGGGTTACAGAAATAGTCTTATGCCAATTCCTGTTGTGAGAATCCCTGCCACCTACTGCCATGCCTTCCCAGTTCAGTTTGTTTCTGTCATGAATAAAATCCTTAACTGATCGTTTGGTGTCATTTTACCTTAATTTAGCCCAAGGGAATTTTGAATTAAACATGACATCCTGGTCTGTCCAGTCTGGGTCGTGACACTCCCATAGTAAGAGAAGATCAGGTTCATGACCAACTGAGGAACCTGAACATATATAAGTCTATGGGACCTGACAAGATGCAACCCAGAGACCTGAGGGAATTGGCTGATGTAGTTGCCAAGCCACTCTCCCCTATATTTGAAAAGTCATGGCAGTCAGGTGAAATCCCTGCTGACTGGAAAAAGGGAAACATTGCATGCATATTTAGAAAGGATAGAAAGGAGGACTCTGGGAACTACCATCCTGTCAGCCTCATGTCTGTGCCTAGGAAGATTATGGAACAGATCCTCCTAGAAGCTATGCTAAGGCACATGGAGGACAGGGAGGAGATTTGAGGCAGCCACCAAGGGCAAGTCTGGCCTGACCAACCTAGTGGCCTTCTGTGATGCAGTGACTACATCAGTGGACAAGGGAACAGCTACCAATGTCATGTATCTGGACTTCTATAAGGTCTTTGACATGGTTCCCAACAAGATCCTTCTCTCTAAATTGGAAAGATATGGATTTGATGGATGGACTGTTTGGTTGATGAGGAATTGGTTGGATGGTCACATCCAGAGGGTAGTGGTCAACAACTCAATGTCTGGATGTAGATCAGTGACAAGTGGTGCCCTTCAGGGATCTGTATTGGAACCAGGACTGTTTAATATCTTCATCAGTGCTATGGACAGTAGGATTAAATGCACCCTCAGCAAATTTGGAGATAACACCAAGCTGAGTGATGAAGTTGACATGACCGAGGGGTGGGATGCCATCCAGAGAGACCTGGACAA
>JANZLQ010000079.1:61693320-61748224 GCA_026212715.1 Elanus axillaris | reverse complement strand
GGCCCTTCCTCTGCTGGATTCTCTCCAGTTTGACCTCATCCCTCTTGCACTGGGTAAGCTCAAAGCTGGATCTGGCATATTTCAGAAATTCAAATAAAAGTTGAACATAATTTCCTATTCCTACCATACATTTATTCTAATGTCATTAACAATACACATGCCACAGTATTATAAACAGCTTTTCTAGATTAAATGTAACACCAGATTAGCAAAAGATGTACCAGCAGCTCTGAATAGTAAAGCACTCTGATCTCGGTAACAGATACAGGAAACAAAAATGTAGTGACCCTGACCTATTATCTTGCCTTAAACCTAAACTCAAGGCATTATATTATCCTGGGCAGTAACTTTGAAATGCAATGGACTGACAATGGTGGTGTAAATTTAGTACTATAAATTTCTTTGCACCTGTGCTTAAAGAAGGAAGTGCCTACTGCCCTACCTAGATGAATAGCCATAGATGTGACAGAAGTATGAAAAAGAGAGTTAGCTAATGGCTAGATATCAAATAAGAAGTCTGAAGCAAAAGCCAGCCTTAAACAGACAATTAAAGATGTTTCTTAAAAAAAATTCTCAAGTGCTGTATACCGGCTCACTTTCCAAAATTATATTCAGGCCCAATTAAAACTAACATTTTTAGAAATAAAACCTCCTACATTCTTCAAAAGTCAGCTTTGGAAGACAGCCCATAAACTGCAGAACCTTCATTGTAATACATATTTGTAAATGTTTCTTAGTGCTTTTGTTTACCTTTACTTTTCCTGATGTGTCACCCCAATAATGTCAGGGTAAAAATGTTACTTGTTAGAAAGGGACCCTCAAACTTTGGAAAGTAATCATTAAAACTACAGTTCTTGTACATGTTTTTGTGTGTATCCTTTTCTCTTTTTATTTGTTACTCTCATTATTGTGTTATGGAGAAATTACTTTATAAACTCTGTAAGACAGTGTTGGTCTGTTTAAAGTTGTTCTGCTACATAACCAGTACAAAATCAGATTAAGTACAAAATCAGTAAATAGTGGTTAATTTTATAAAACTTTTGCATGCTGAACATGGATATTTTTGTTTGTTTCTAAAGAACTCTGGTCTAACAATCCTATCAAGTACTAATAATGGCATTGAGGAAAATCACTAGTGGTTGGAAATACACAAGCTGGCTGATCCACCAACTTCATCTATGTGCATGTAATATCAGTAAGTGTCATTATGCAGACCTTTGATTACTGGCACAGTTAAAATCAGTAGCTATGACAAATAAGGGCCAGATTCTGACCTCAGAACAAAGAGAACTCTAAAGTTGTAGGAAATTGTGTTGGCATAAAGGTGGGGAGTACAGAATCTGTTTCACTGAGTTTAGAAAAGGATTTGATAAAGGGGAAGAATAAACTATGTACCATTCACTATCAAACATGTTCTTACACACCAAGAATGGTTCACAGCAGCATATATGCTATGCCATTCTACTCTTATGTTTATGGTGAAAAACTGGTTATCGATACTGCAGATCCTTCTCAGAGACTATTAGAATGTGCAACAAATAGGAGAAAAGGATTCACAATTGCATTTTGTGTTGTATTTGAATACAGTGTCTGAAGAATCAGTTGGTAAATATGTACAAGACTGCTACACTTTGATTTATCCTACATTTTTTCCTATTTTCAGCCTTTTTCCTAAAACTGTGTACAGCCCTGAAATAACTGCTGCAGCCAGAATAGTATTGCAATGCAATACAGTGCAGTGACCCAGTGAATATCAGATGCTCCTGTTGAGCAGGAAACTTGCAGTTAGAGTAGCAACAGCCACACTGCACTTCTTGTTCTTTCTAGCAAAAGAAGGAGGAAAAGCATCGTAATCTGCCATAACATATATTGGCATAGCACTATTTAGTGACAGCTTGAGGGAATAAAAAAAAAGAAAAAACAAATCAAATCAAACCAAGTATGCCTCACATTTGAGATAAAGAAACTAAAAAAGGGAATTAAAATAATTAAAATAGAATGGTATCAATGCTTGCATTTTTATATCTGTTTAGAGACAAAGATCTTTAGGTTCATAGAATGGTTTGAGTTGGAATGGACCTTAAAGATCATCTACATCCACCTCCTCTGCCATGGGCAGGGACACCTTGCACTAGACCAGGTTGCACAAAGCCCCATCCAACCTGTCATTGAATACTTCCACGGATGGGGCATCCACAGCTTCTCTGGGCAACCTGTTCCAGTGCCTCACCAACCTCAGAGTGAAGCGCTTCTTCCTTACATCTAATCTAAATCTACCCTCTTTCAGTTTAAAATTTTTACCCCTTGTCCTATCACTACACTTCCTGTTGAAGAGTCCCTCCCCACCTTTCCTGTAGGCCACCTTTTAAGTACTGAAAGGCTGCTGTAAGGTTTCCTCAGAGCCTTCTCTTCTCCAGGCTAATCAACCCCAACTCTCTCAGCCTTTCCTCATAGGAGAGGTGTTCCAGCCTTATGATCATTTTGTGGCCCAGCCCTCCTCTGGACCCGCTCCAACAGGTCTCTGTCTTTCCTGTACTGAGGACTTCCAAGCTGTGGATGCAGTACTCCAGATGGGGTTTCATCAGAGCAGAGTTGAGGGGGAGAATCACTTCCCTTGAGCTGCTGGCCATACTTCTTTTGATGCAGCCCAGGATATGGTTGATTTTCTGGGCTGCAAGCACACTTTGCCAGCACATATTCAGGGCTTCATCCACCAATGTCCCCAAGTCCTTCTCCACAGGGTTGCTCTCAATCCACTCATCGTCCAGCCTGTGCTTTGGATTGCCCCAACCCATGTGCAGGACCTTGCACTTGGCCTTGTTGAATCTCATGATGTTCACATGGGCCCACTTCACAAGCTTGTCAAGGTCCTTCTGGATGGCATCCTGTCCCCGCAGCGTGTCAACTGCACCACAGAGCTTGGTGTCATCAGCAAACTTGCTGAGGTGCACTCAATCCCACTGTCCATGTTGCCAACAAAAGCATGTCCATGTTAAACGCTGGACTTCCTCTTTGTTGGGATGCATCACTCCTGATCTTGAAAAAGGTGACCCTTGAATATTAACCAGCATTCTTGGGTCCCTCTTCCCTCCAGGGCTTTATTCCATGCTACTCTACCAAGCAGATCCTTGAAGAGGCCAAAGTCTGCTCTCCAGAAATCCAGGAGGGTGAGCTTGCTGTGTGCTCTCCTCACTGCCCTGAGGATCTTGAAGTCCACCATTTCATTGTCACTGCAGCCAAGGCTTCCCTTGAGCTTCACTTTCCCCATCAACCCTCTGAGGTTCAGGGTCCTGACTACTTTTTACCCATCCTGTATCCCTCAAGATTGAGAATTCCATGAGGGCATGATCACTGCAGCCCAGGCTACCTCCAGTCTTGGCCTCTCCTATAAATTATTCTACATTAGTGAGGAACAGGTCCAGCAATGCCTCTCCTCTGATCGGTCTCTCCATCACCTGTACTAGGAAGTTGTCCTCAATGCACTCCAGAAGTATCCTGGACTGCTTGGATTTCACTGTGCCACTTTTCCAGCAGATGTCTGGGTGGTTGAAGTCTGTGCAATTAAACCCATTTTTGGCATGGAGGACTGCTCCACCCACCTCTCCTTCCTTGCGTGTCCCTTCTAAATACTTTATAGCCATCAATCACAGCACTCCAATCATGTGATTCATCCCACCAAGTTTCTGTGTTAGCAATCAGTTCATAGTTTTCCATCTGGGCAGTGGTTACCAGCTCCTCCTGTTTGTTTCCCATGCTGTGTGTATTAGTACAGAAGCACTTCAGCTGGGCTATTGGCCACATCCCCTTTTTAGAGGAGCTCATCCTAATTCCCTTAAAGCAGTCCACAGAGGTTTTTCTGTTGCTTCCCCAATACTTCAGCAACCCTTCCTGAGTACTTAGAACAGCATTCCTTCCCCCCACTAAATCTAATTTAAAGCTTTGTTTATAAATCCAGACAGTTTATTGCCCAGGACGCTCTTGCTCACAGTTGGTCAGTTGAGCCCTATCAGCTGTCAACAGGCCCAGTTTCTCGAAGATATGCCCAAGATGGTAGAAGCCAAGACCTTGAGCATAGCACCAGCTATGCAGCCCGCAATTCACCTGTCCAATTAATCTCCTTTTTCTTGAACTGCCTCCTCTGACTTGGAGGATAGAGGAGAACACCACCTGTACTCCCAATCTCTTTAACATTGTTCCAAGGGACATAAAGTCTCTTTTGATATTTCTGATTCGCCTCATTGCAGCATCATTCAATCCTACTTAGAATAGTAGAAACAGATGATAGTCTGCAGGCTTTGCCAGGCTCAGCAGCCTCTCTGTGACATCATGGATGTGAGCTCCCAGCAGACAGCAAACTGCTCTAGAGATTCTGTCTGGGCAATAAATGGGTGCTTTGGTGCCTCTCGGCAAGGAGTCTCCAATTACAAACACCCTACATACTTTTTTGGTGGCACTGGTTCTCATGTGGGTGGTTTGGTTGGACCAACTTTGCACAGTTGGCCTTTCTTGGGTCTTGCTGTTACTCACTCTCTCTTCACTCTCCAGCCCCAGGGCATCATATCTCTTATGTAGGGGTACTTCAGGGGAAAGGGGAAGATTCCTCCTCTTTTAGTCAGAAAAGGGCTTCATGCTGACAGTAAAGCATTTTTAGCTAAATTGTGGTGATAGTTACCACTGGGGTAAATCATATCTCCAAAACTGAACTGTAGGACCTGGTAAATCATTTACTAGTTTGCAGTGAATAACTGAAGAGTCAGCCCAGTAAGATAATTAATTATTTCCCAAATGTCTGCAATGCATAACAAGTCTAAGATCCATAACTCCAACATGTACTATGGAACAGAACAGAATGATAAATATCATTTAATGTCCTCCCATTGAAACTAATGGCAAAAGTTCCATTTCCTTTCAACCTTAATCAAATACTAATCCTAAATCAACTGTTTCTGTAAAACAGATATGAATTGAACTCACCTGATGTTTTGAAGGCAGAAGGCCAAAGACAAGAGAAACAAATTCCTACCAATTAGAAATTTCTCAGTCCCTGTATCTATTTGCCAGGAAGAACAGCATACATGAGAGATTAGACTGGCAAGTCCTTTTAAAATCTTGCTGCAATTATTTATCTACATGATGGAAATGCCAGCATACCCAGTCAGTGTTCATGAACACTTCAGGAATTGTTTTAAGAAAGTGTTTGATTTGTAGTCATGCACTGCAGTATCAATGACATTGGTATAAGGCTTGTTTTGAATCATTTAGAGGACTTCCTGCCAATATTAGGAAGGGGCCATTGCTTCTCTGCGTGTGACATACCACATTCACAAGAGGATTTCCCAGCCAAAAAGGTATGACAAATAATCTATGCATATTTATGGTTTCATCTTATTAATTAATTCTGCTTGTTCATGCCTACACTGACTTACTGGAATAATTTAAAAACTGGGGGGATTTTCACTATAATATTCCATATTATGGGGATTTACAGTATAACAGATTCCAGGCAAAGGCTTCAGCGTGCTGCAAACATTTCAGCAAGGAGTTTAATTTGGTTTTTTATTTCATAATGTTCAAGACAGACAGTTCTGCTTCATGATGAATGAATCCATGTCCAATGAGCACACATCTTTTAAATATAATTTGATTTTGTTACTTAGTATTCTTACCACTGGAGAAACGTTCTTTATTCAAAGAAAAAGTCCTGTCTAGCACACTGTGGACAACGCATATTGTGTTAACAATTCTAAACTTAATTTAGCACAACAGTTCTCTAAGGATGCATCCCATTGTCATATTCTGTAAAATAGCATTATCTTAGGAATTAGCAGTTAATGGTAAACAAAGGTGTTTATTCCTATGAGCAGCAGCCTGCCAGGTGACTGGAATCTAGTTGAATGTTATGCTCTATATAGTCAAAGGCCAGACCTACATTCATAATAAAAAAATAAACATTAGAAAGTTATTTTAAAAGGACAGTTAAATAAACCTCTGCTAATCCAGATTATGCTGTTCTTACTACTTTCATAAACTGCTATTTTTCCATGACTGTATTCAAATTCTGTGCCTCAGAAAATCATTCATGGTGAAAAGTTCCTCATTCAGTCACAATCAACATTAAGAATAATATAAAGAAAGCATCTATAAATCAGCAGCCAGGAGTTGTATTAAGGAAAGGCTTACAGCTAAAATCAGAGGGAGATTAATACAAGGACCTTGAAGACATGCGTTCAAGTATCTGCTCTCCAGAATACACAGAGCTATGTATTGAAATTGCCAGGGAAAAATGTCTGGAAAAGGGTTTTGATTTTAGAAATAAACAGGAATGAAATAAAAGGGATGTTCCTCCAAGGCAGTGTTATCATAATAACATGTGTACAGGTTTCATTCTTAACGTATTACTAATGCTGAGCAAAGAATTTATTTGACTTCTTACAGCACAGTTCCACAGAGTTTCATATGTCTATCTTCTCCGAGCACAAAGAGCCCTTCTGCATCACTGAACTCTTCATAGACTGGGGACTTAATTTCAAAATATGCATCTCCTTTTACTCCTTGCTTGTTTGTCAGATTGCAAGAAATGCAAATAGATAGAAAACAATGGAAAATGTAAAATCAGTCAGTCAAATGTGAAAAGTCATGTTAAGTAAGTCTACATATACAATATAAAGTGAAATTAAAATAAAGAGCTGGTGTCTCAAGAAATTTGTTCTTGAAAACAGCTACTTAAGCTTTTCTAAAGGGAAATCATGCCACACAAATCTAATTAAATTCTTTGAAGGAGGTCACACAGTTCTTATTTATCTAATAACCTGCTTGGGCTTGGAGAAGGTTTTCTGCCATATAAGAAGATAATGAAATACCAAAAGCTATTTTCATAAATAAGTAATCAGTTTAAACAAAAGAAACAGAAGCAAATGGTCAGGCTCTGCCTTGGGAGAAGATTATCATTGCACTTCCATGGGAATGTGCATTGAGGTCCTTGCTATTCAATGAAGTCCTAAACAACTTATAAAAAGATGACTGAGCAATGAGATGACAAGTTTGATGATGGTACTAGGTCACAGTAGTAAAAGTAACAGCTAACTGTGAGGAAGAGCAGAACTCAAGCACAGGACTGAGTGATCAGACAGTAAAACAGCGGGTGAAATTTAATATAGGAAAATGTAAAGTAATGAAATATTTAAACATATTTATATTTATAAACATATAAATCAAGATCTCTCAACTTATCATTACCACTCAGGAGACTGTGAAGTTAAGACTCCATGGACACATAACCTCACTGCTCAGTGGTTAAAAAAAAGCAGATTTTTTACTTTATTAGGAAAGGAATAGGAAATGAAACAAAGCACATCATGATACCACTGTATAAATAGGTGTTCAGGCACATCTTGAAACACTGCATGTAGTGCTGGCCTATCCCCATTTCAAAAAGAACTTTATAGACTTCAGAGAGTTTCAGAGGTCAGTAACAAGGGTGATTAAATGTATGGAAAAGCCTCTTTGCAAAGAGTTGCTAAATAAAATAACAATAATAACCACATTAAGAAGCAGCATGAAGAGATAGGTTAGACTGATCCAAGAATGATTACAGCTTGGGAGGAACCTCTAGTTATGTCTATTCTAGTCTCCTGTTCAAAGCAGGGTCAATACTGAATTCAGACTAGCAGGCTCAGAGCTTTGTCCAGTTAGGTCTTGTTAGGTCATTCTCTAAAGATGGAGACTGAACAACCTCTCTGTGCAACTTGCCAATGCTAAGCTGGTCTTCAGTGAAAAATGTTTTCTTCATATCCAGCCAAAACCTCCAGTCTTTCCACTAAGAACCACTGAATTCACTCATCTTTGTCAATATCTTTAGTCTCCAAAATAAACAAAAAAATTACAGGGTGGAGTCATCAAATGAAGATGGCAAGAACAAGGTTCAAAACAGACAAAGGAACAGGAACACAGCTGGCTGAATTGTGGAACTTTTGCTGAGACTCTTGCAGATTATGAAATTTTATGTGGGTTCAAGGAGACTTGGCATACGCATTCACAGAAAAGTAACCCACTGAAGTTTCCTTATGAATGCTTAAGAGACATAATATTTGGCTAAGTGAACCCTTCTTCTCATCTGACACAGCTATTACATCAATGCTCTTTTAACTAACAGTTTCTGGTAGCACATGCCCACCATTGCTGGGAAGCATAGATTCCAATTTTTCAGATCAGTTTTTCTCCTTATTAATTCTATATAATGATAGCCCATCTCTCCATCCAGAACTTGCTTACACAATAAATATCAAACAAAGTTCTTCCCAGTTTTAAACACCATGATTCTACAATCTACCTCTGATAAACCCAACTATGCTGTCCAGAGACCCAAAGCATCAGCTCTTCAGGCAGGTGAGGATTTGTCAAAAATACCATCAAGGCTCATGAGGCATTACAAGTAATGGTTCTGATGGGCAAGAAACATCCTTCTTGAGTCCTAGCCCTCATGCTGTTAGGAAAGCTGAATTTAATAATCTTGAACACCAAGGATTAATGTTGCTTGCTACATGCAAAGTGCTCCTAAAATCTCCCCAAGCCTCTCTACTAGTGCACTTCCTGACTATCGTCAGCAATACATCACTCATTTGGTACCTAACATCTCCTGAGTACACTTTGCTGATTATTAAAAATTGTTCCAAATGTCCTGTCTCATACTTTACATACTCACTCCGAATCTAAATTCGTGTATTTAAGCCATTTCAATTGGGAAGGGGGAGAGAACCAAGATAAGTCACCCTGACAAACACAAACAGAACAAAACCCCAAAACTGAAGACCACAATTCTCCATCTCAGAGAAATTTTGGTGTTCATATGGCTTACCAACAAGGAACAGGCCTTGAAGCTGCAAGTTAAAAAATTTTAATGCCAAAAGTCAAGAGCCAAAATGTACTATAACTGTTTTATAACTGACACGCCTGGTTTTATGATGTATGTCATTAATTCTGTTATTTTATTTTAGATAATAAATCCTGAAGACCTAATCGAATGTGAAAAATGAAGCAAGAAAATAGGATAGACACAAGACAAATCTGGAGGAACATTTGTAGCTAGAGAGAAACCACTATATTTTGTAGTGTCCATGAATGACATGTAATTCCTACAGTTGTTATATTTACTGAGATGACCATTGACATTTTGAATTTTAGGAGCATAAAAAGCTACCTGAATTAATTTCAAATCAGATGTGATTAGCCTTCCCTTAATATGCTTTATTTTTATCAACTGAAAACAATTCTAAAAGTTGCTGGCTGAAGATTTATCTCAAATATGGGAATATACTGAACTTTGGTGGAAAAGGGAGTTTAAAAGATGAAGTGGAAAGAGAAGAAAAAAAATTACTCAAGCCAGAGCCAAAAGCTATAAAGTATCTGCATAATCTGGTGGGGGGAGTGATTTGGGTTTGGGGGAGTGGGGCTTTTGTTTTTATTTTTGTCCTGAGTGGTGAAAAAAGTGGAATAGCTCAGTAGACAGAAACAAGAGAAATCTGCTAAGGGAAAACACACTAGAAAACAAATCTCTTACCCCAAAGAGAAAGATTTTTTACATTGGCCTGTTTTCACTTGATTGAAAGGTATGTCAAAATGTCTCTCTTGAAATAAGGAAGAGCCATATCTTCTTATTTTACCAAAGATGATGTCCAAACTACCTTTGAATACTACAGACAATGAAATCTTAAGAGCTCCACAAAATCTTCTGTTGCATCAGTCATTGCATCATTTCAGGCCAAACACCAAATTTCATTACAAGCAGAACTGAATATCCTAAAGAACAAAGCATGTACACATATGAGTTAACTCCCCTCATAAACTGTATTCTTAGTTTAAATTCATTAGATTAAGGTGGTTTTCTTTCAGGATGATGATACAATCTCACACTGTTTTTCTAGTTTCAAGACACTGTCTCCCCAAAGGGTTGATAGTGTTAGAAGAGCTGAACAGAGCAGCAGACATATTTGAGCAATAGAGTTTTCACAGCCACTTGGAAATAAAGCCCCAAGTGGAAAGAATCTATGTCAGGAAGTGGACAGGAAAAAGGAACACAATTTTTCTAACACAGAAGTGAGGAGCAAGTCATGCATTTTCATTGTCTGAATGTAGGAATGTGACTTAAATCAGGAACATAGATTCCTTACCCATTCAGCAGAGAAAAGGGCACGCAGCCATCTTATATACTCTGAATTGCCCTGGATATTGCCTAGTCAGTGGGAAACACAAGCTACCAACCTGGGCATCTGAAAAGAACCTCCATTATAACTACTAATGGCACCCTTTGCAGCCCAAAAGCAACCGTATCCCAAGCAACTGTGCTTTGATACTTAAAAGTTCTGCCTGCATTACTTCTTCATCTGTTCATGGAAGCCATAAAGAAAATTTCATCATTTATATAAATTACTTCAACAGAAATAGCAGCTAGCTTGTCAGGTTGTCAAACAAAACTATACTAAGAAGCTTATAAACTACATTTCCTGTACATCTGGAAGGCCTAACTGTGAATCCAGTAACAAAACCACAAAGTAGAAAAGGCTCCTCAATTTTATTCTACTGTTAAGGATTCTGTTAATCTTGCTCTGTGATCAAATTAAGCCTTTTACTACTACTACAGCCATACTACTCCTTTCACAAAGTAATCAAAAGCAATTGTTCCAACACACCTAGTTGGAAGTCTGCTGTGATACCTCACTTCCCTAACAGTCATCTTGAATTCAGCCTAAATTTCTTTCTGGCCACTGCATTCTTTTTATTTTTGTACAGATACTTCCTTCAGTTTAAGCAAAATCTTAATCCTTCCTGGTTCCCAGACCATATATCTCCATTGCCATCACACTTAAATTCCTTCTTAAGAAGATTCAGCAGCGTGACACCATATTACTAGTCCACATTGTACTTCTCCCATTAGGACTAAGCCTTTCTCAAACTTGAGTAATATGAAACGTATGCTATATTCCAGCTGGATGGTTTTCCATTATGCAAGCCAACAGTATTCATTTCACTAGTGGAAAAAGTTTGCATTTATGCATTCTAGAATCCCATTTTTCTTTTTCACAGAAACCTCACATTGTTAACTATAAGTAAATCTGTGATCTACTAAGAGACTGAGGTCTGTCTTGTCTTCTATACTCTGAAGTTGATAAGCCTCCAACTTATAGAAGAAATATTTGTTATTAAGTCCCCTATATGTTTGACTTTTTATTTTAAGTTATTAAATTTCCTCCTATTTCAAGTAGTCCACTAGGCCATTAACATCTTCACAGGAAATAATCATAGTCTTCCATTTAGCAATGATGCCTCATAAGTTGAAATAAATCAGGTCAACCAAACCACAGGTTAAATCTTTGTGTAACCTCCCACCAACTTATAGATATCACTCCATTAGAACCTGCTGCCTGTCCTTTAGATAATTCTTTGTCCAGCTTGTAGTTCTTAAAATCACTACTTTCTCCACACTAACTATGGGACATCATATCAAATGTTTCAATAAAGTATGACTAGATTAAATGAATTGCATTTTCTTATCTAGAAAATGAATTATGAATAAAGAGAGCTGCTTAGAGCTTTCTATTGCAAAGCAGTGATATGTTTTAATATTTTTTTTAACTCCATATTTATTTTTTCTCATTTAAAACATGTTCAGTAAACTGTCAGACACCATACTGCCCCACCCTAAATGACAGGAAGCCAGTAATAACCCTTTTAAAACAGCAATAATTTGGGACAAACTTTCAGGCAGAACAAGCTAAACCTTTTTTATTTTTTTTTAAGAACAAAAAATACACATTGGACAGGTCTATTTGGCAGACATGACAAGGAAGCAGAATATGATAGGAAAGTAGGAGTGTGATTCTGTCTTTTTATACACTTTAACATTTCTTAATGTAGGAATTTTATTCAAAAATAATTTTTTCTGTCACTATTTAAAATATAGTATTATGGTTTTTTTTCTACTCAGCAATAGTCATAATTTAAAACTTTGTGATTCAGATGAACCCTTAAACTTTTCTTGCAATAAAAGCAATAAAAAGAGCACATCTTCCTGATTCAGATATTTTATGACCTATACACAAAATTTAGATTCAACTTACTTTAAAAATGTGTGTGTATGTATATCTTTTCAATTCTTTTTCATATAGATGCCAGTACATCATAGCATTTTTTGCACACTACTACTACATACTACTCTATTTCAACATGTTTGAATACAAGGTTAACTTGAAAATTCCAACGCTTATCTCAAACCCAAGAATTTGTAACTACAGCTCCTTAGGAATTCAGTTCACCCCAAATTAGTAATACACGCATTCCACATAAACTCAGTTTAGATATTGCTTTGTAGGAAGTTTTATACTCTCTGTGTATTTTGACAACTGTGCATCTCTACAACAGCCAATTTCCACCCTGATATGAATAGGCTGGTTTTGAAATATAATTTGCGTTCAAGTTGCAGCATAAATTTACTAATGACAATATGTATAGTAAATATATTACACAGGTGTTTTCTATTTTTGTCACTCACTGATGTTCCTAATCTCTTGTAAGGTCTTGATTGTTCTTTGGAGATCGCAGTCCAAGAGAATAGATTATATTACCCCACAAATTTCAAGTGGTCAGGTTTTAAACCAAGTCTTTCTTAGATTTCAGGTGGACAAAAAGTCCTCAGCTACCTGACAGCTGTAAATGAAACATTTAACTGAATACTACTGGCCAGTCTTAAGTTTTATACGGAGTTAAAGAGTAATGCACAGTTTTAACTAGAGTATGGCCACTTCTCCAAAGTGATCTTTTGACTGAAACATATGTCAGTAGACTTTTAAATCCAAAATGTGAGCCACATTAACAGATTTCCTAGGGAAGCCTTTTTTAGACCTATACATATTAATATTTATGAGGCAAAAGAGTAAGACTCAAGAGTTAACTAAAGCATATTTATATTAAATTAAACTGCCTCATAACAATATTTGTATAATAAAAGCTTTATAGCAAAAGAATATAATAAACTGCAGCACATGCAGTGCGTGCAGCAGGAGTAAATCCATGCTGTTTAATGGGTGATTTAGCATCAATGAATAAATTGTCAGAGTCAAACTACAAATTAAACTTGTCTCTTTGGTAAGGTTTGCAAATCAAATGAGATTCAAGAGTTACAGACTGTCCATTTCTTACACAAGCAATAACATCCTTATGCTTTTAATCCCAGAAGTGAAAGGGGAGAGATTGGTAGTCCCATCTATTCAGCCTAGCATAGTGTTTATAAAAAACTAAACATTTTTGCAGTTTCTCATAGATAACTGTAATTGTACCATTCAACAGATTATTATTCTTTTCTATCATTTTTAAGACTTCTATAAACACAGATACATATCACTTTTCAATTCAATATCTTCTTTTCTAAAAGTAGTTTACCATTTCCAGATTATTTTCCAGTTATTTTACATATCTGGAACTTAATGAAAAGAAAAAGGAGGAAAACTGAAATATGTTTTTCACCATATGTCACAGTGAGAATAGGAACTTTTTCCTCCACTTCGAAAGTTCACATTAATTAAATAATGAAAGAAAGAAAAATAAAACACAGCTAAATGTCAACAGCTTTCATTTGCATGACAGCTGAAGTGCCCTCCTGTGTCAGTTTAAGGCCTTGATCATTTTCAGACTGCATTACCTGTCACCTTTAATAAAAGCTGGTCAAGCAGGGAGAGTTGCAGCATGTGCTCAATCTGGCAATGGCGTATCAGCAATTTATCCTAAGACCTGCAAAAGTGCAGGACACAAGGAATGCTTGTTCCAAAAACAAATTTCCAAATAACTTCCACAGTAGATTCCTTTCTGCAAATATTAAAAAAATTAAAAATTGAAAAGTCACTCCAAAGAAGACAGAATTGGGGACATACTGTTGCTACTATCATCCTAGATTCTTCTATTTTAAAAAAGAAAATAAAATGAGACCTGAATTATGGGATCATAACTGCCCATTTTGTACATGTTTAAATTGAGCATCCCTTTGTTTCAAAGCAGCAAATAGAATTTACCCTAAGCATCTTCAATAAAACTTCCATAAGGCATTTCCTTTCCAAAAAATCAAGTTATTTAATTTGTTTTTCCCTAAAGTAATCTTTATTAAATTGGTGTTATGATGCCAAAAGATAAGCCTCTTCATCTTAAATTGTGGATTCACTTGAAATGCTAGACTTTCCCTTCACTGCTTTACATTCTTCATTATGCCACAAATCTCATTGGTCATGCACAGATCTTTTAACACAGAAGTATTTTGTTTTTAAATTATAAGCTTCTATGGCTGGTATTGTGAAATTGCAATGGCATGAAAAAAAGACTGTGACTGTAGGCATATGTGCAGAGGTGCCTGCTGTTGAACTTCAACAGAATCCACACTCCTTTTATTTGCTTACAAAATTTTCTGCAGCTCTTAAAACATAAATTTAGTGCTTGAGCTCTGAGTCTCCAGGAACACAGAGGAGCAGATTTCTGGCACTACACAGAGTACTGTATAGACATAATAAGTGCCTGAGAATCAGGCAATTAACTGCTAACATGCCATTTCTCACAGCCAATAAATGAAAGTGCTTCCAAATATAATCCATTTTACATCCATTGAACCCATCTCATACAATAACATCACAAATTTATTTTTTCTAGAGATTTGTCATTATAAAACACACTTGAAAAAAAATCAATGTACTGTGGAGAGGCGACAGGGAGGAGGTCATTGTTAGCCATTTGGATAGGTCTGAGGGATATAAATGTGCAAGATCTGAACACAAATTTGTAATGCCTTATTGCAGAACTCAGGATAAACTGCTTACTTCTGTCCACACAAGCATTCCCTATATTGACAACATTTTCACCTAGTGTGAAACTGGCACTATACAAACTCAATCCCATAACTAAAAATATTGTCCTTTTCCAAAATTTAAGACTTCTTTAACAATAGTATGTAAGCTTCCAGAAATTAAACACTTAGAAAATCTCACGTATCCATTTATGCACAGTTAAAAATGTCGAGGTAAAGTTCCCTAAAAATATTACACAGCAAGAGGAAAAACTCCACTTTTTTACTCCAGCAAAGAATGTCAACAAACAGCCTCAACTCCAAATGTCCTGTGCTTATAAAGGAATTTTTTATTATTTAGATTGTTGTTTTCATATAATAAACTTTGTGGCAGTTTATTTTACATTTATGTTCCAATAAGAAGTCCCAACTTTAAAAATATTTTTCCCTACTCTTCTGCTTCTCAAATACTGAGAATGCCATGTATCTTACCTTTATTGGCTTTGCTGAAGAGACAGCTTCCTAGATTCTGTTCTGGTACTTTGAATAACTTGCACTTTTTAGTACTTCATGGATGAAAGAAATGGTTAGAAATATGGTTTGTTGTTTGATTCTTGTCCTTACCTGCTCCTGTATACTAACTGGCCAATAAGTCATCCTATGTGGCAGCTTTGTAACCTCTGACCACCAACTAAACAACATGCATCTTCAAACACATCCAGCACTGCTACTGTCCAGTCCATAATCTCGGAGTTTCTCACACCCCTAAAGAAAGGCTGCTTACAATGTTATTTCTGTGTTGCCTTGGTGATGTCATGAATGTACTTTTGTTTCTATAGCACCCAGAAAGGAATTCTTACATCAGAAGTGGATTTTGTTTTTTAATAACACTGGACATCTGTGATAGACTGCTGTATAGGGAAGAACAAAAACATTGTTTTGCTGAGATTTGTGTAAGCAAGTTTTTATTAGCTATTCCTCTGAGTTTTAAGCCCAAACTTTTCACCAGAGTTTTAACACCCAAATTTTTCCCCTCCAACCCAACTAGGACAAAATGCACACTTCCCTGCCTTGATCATTTCCTCTCCAAAAACACTTTTGTGACATGACTGGCTATTTTAAAGTCCCAGAAGGATTCCAGGGTCAGGCAGGAAGGCAGTGGGACAAAAAAAAGGCAGAATGGAATGCCAATGCTTGAAGTAGTTGCCAATATCCTTGACGCACAGCCTTGACTACACACCAATATATTGGAAATAAGAGTGTGTTAGCAAATTGTTGTTCACTCTAGGATGCTTCAAGAGTTGCTATACCAGCATTCTTTCCTTTCCCCTCCCCTGCTCCTGTTCTTGGAATTAAGGAGAGGATATTGAGCACACTGAAACAACCCCAGCAACTTCTGTAGCTTTCATGTCTCCTTCAGGCTTTTCAGACTGAACAAGATTCAAAGATTATGATGCTCATTCTCCTTGTAAAGCAACTGTTTTCTTTTTGGTCCATCAACTGTCTTCAAAATATCGACCACATGTCATTAACAAGTCTGCATTAACAACCCTGGCTGAAGAGACAGTTTTGCTTCTATATCAGCTCTCAAAAAGCCCAGAAGGCATCCCACAACAATTTTAAAATTTAACTTGCACCATGATTCCCCCCTTCTTACTGACTCATATATAAGGCTGGTAGGGGACAAGATAAGACTGTGTGGACAGCATTATCATTGGTTTAGACATGATCATCCGTTCCACATCTTTCCTTTAGTAGCTGCACATTGTCCCACTATTTCAACTACTTTGGCTGACACTGCACTTGACTGAAAGCCAGCATGCAGGAATTCACTTTAGGTAGAGCACAGCAATTAAAAAAGCTAAACAACTAAAGGTAATTGTGGAAGGGAAACCATCCTGTTTGCATCAAGTTTATATCCACCCTATCAAAGTATGTAGGGCATTCAGTTCTATGTCTTCTGCTAACTACAACCAGGCAACAACAGTTAGGAAAATGGTATTTTTTCCCTTTTAGAATGAATATTCTGTGTTTCTAAAACTTCATCAGTCCCAGCAAAGACACTGGTGCAAAGCTGCATCAGGGCTTTCAAGGCCACATGAAGGGTACCTCCTCCTGTCACAAATCTCTCCCTTTCTCTTCTGTAAAATACCAACTAAGGTACATTACCAGGCCCTTGGCAAAAGCAATAAATCAATTTTAAACATATTTTAACTTGTGATCTACCAAAGCCTGAGGGCTTTCTTTTGCCAGACCTTCTAAGCATATTGTAAAGCCAATAGATACTTTTCCTGAGGGAGGAGTTGTTCCTGGGGAAATAATATCATTCAGATCTGTGAAAGTAGTATTTTGGTATTCTCAACCATATGATACGTACTTTACTGCACTATTAATTTTTATTATTTTTCCTTAGTGATACTCTGGATGAAGTATCATCATGATGGATGAATTGTTTCATATTTATTCTTTCAGTTTATGCATCACAGCTAGTTTTCAATGCTCTTACAACCAAAATAATTTTCTTTCTCCCAGACTCACTACTTTTACTGTGGCTTCTCTATTACATCTCTATTCATTGATTCAATCTTAGAATAATACAGTGGACTTTTTTTTATTACTTTGCACTTACCATTTAGAGGGATTGCTCATGGAGAAACAACCAGAGGAGGTGCTAGACTTAAAATAGAGCCACAAACAGAAACTGGAACAGTAGAGGGAATTGTTATATAGTGAGAAACAGAACAAGAACATACGTTTAACTAAAGAAAAAATGAACGGAAACCTCGTACTTGTGAACATGGGGTAGAGGGAGGGGAAGGCATGACTCGGGAAGAAATTCCATAATTTGCATCCCATTTTATCTTGACTATCCTGCTGACTGATCAAGTCCATTAGACAGCAACTCAGCAAATGACATTATGGTCAGCACAAGCTAATTAACTGACATATATTTAATTCTAACTAGATTTTCTAGGGGAAAAAAAAAATCTCAGTTTCTCTTTCCCTTTTCCACATGCACACACTTTTCTACAAATATAAAACCCTATAGCTGAAGAAAACAGGTAAAGATTTAAGACAAACTCAGCCACAGTTAGTTTCTTGTAATTGAAACAATCATAACATGGCATTTTGCTTTCCCAGGGAATTATGCAAGTGACACTTCATTCCCTGTGCAGCACATTTGAGATTGACGAGCCTGCCATGACAATATAAAAGCTTTAGAGGTTCCAGTCTCTACCTCGGCTGGTGACAACTGATCCAAGAGCATAGCATTGTGGATTATTTAATGGAACAAAACAGGAATGAAGGAAACAGCAGAGAACATTGTCAGTAGGAAATTAGAAAAAGGCAGGAATTTCACATATCCAAAATACCTTTTGCGAAGGCTGTAGGTAACTGTTAAGAATTTCCATGTTATTACCTATTGAAAAGGTGCTAGACAAAAGTAATTAACTAAACTTGGTACACAAAGTAATTGAAATAAATTACAGAAACATAATTCTTTTAATTTCTCTTCATCTACAGAGGAATCTCAAAGTGCTGACTTGTAGCTGAGCAGATCACATCTGTTGTCATTATTTTAAATACTTTCAAATCTTTGTATTTAAATACTTTCAAAACTTTTTCAAATTTTAAATCTTTGTACCAAAGTGCAGATGAAAAGTAAGAAGCAATCATGAAAATAGCAGATGCTTGTAAAATACCAACAGTTTTGATCAGACTTCTGATCTGGTGCCTGATTAAGGAAATATAAATGGTTAGCTGAGACTTCATTGCACAACCAATGAAACCAGAGAACAGTTTTGAGAAGATGAAGAAGCACCTTCAACAGAAGTATTTATCAAAGCTGTTATAACCTATTCTAAAGTTGCCAGTGTTCTAATTGTTTTCTATATGCTTCTATTACCCAGCAATCTAGATAGTATTTTTTTTTAAATCTTGCAATCTAGATAGTAAACCAGTAACTTTTAATTCTATCAAGAGAAAACACAAAAAGGAAATTCAAGACAGTTATTTTTATATAATTCTATTACCTGAGATTGTTCAGTCTGAAGTGATCCCAAAAGGCACAGGACGGAAGTAATTAAATGTATAAGTAATAGTAATAATTGTTGTCTCTCCTTTATACCAGTTTAGTTTTGCTTAAAGGTAGGTAAGACACAGTATCGTATGATGATGTAAGAGAGAAAAAAACAACCAGGATTAATATATCAGATAGCAGTTTTATGATGCTTACAACTCCATAGTTTATGGCAAACAGTAGTACCTCTCCTTTGTGAGGACCCTGCTCACTCCTATCACAGTGTGGGTACTCATTTGGTATAAAAGTAATTTTCAGCCTTGCAACAAAGAATTTAAAGTATTAAAAGTATCATATTTTGCCCTGAGGAGAATGTAGTTTGAAGAAAAATAGGCAAACATTCAGAGTGTGGAAGGGAAATGGAACATCACAGACACTAGAAGAAAACTGTAGCTGTCTCCAGACTCCAGTTCAGGCTGGTATTTGGTGTTTTAAACTGATTCTGTATGCAAAAGGAGTGAATTGCTAGATAACATGTAGAGTGAGATGCCTGAACGGCCTGCAAAGAAACTTGGAGAAAGGTCCAAGTACAGCCACAACATCATGCTGGTTTTGTGATGCTCCCCTCCACACCACCTCACACAGGTCTAATTAGAAAACCACACATTCTCTTCAAAACTTTATTATTCACTGCTTTATCTCATCTCATTTTCCAATGTAGTTTCTCTTTTTTCTTTCCTATAACAACCCCTTCCAGGGACAGAGGAGCTGCCATTTCAAGAGATGAACACAGAAAGCCTAATTTGCTCTATCAAGAGAGGATCATTAAGTAAGAGTATTTGAACTGAGATGATGATTGCTTTATTTTGAAAACTGCATAGTGAAACCCTTGAGACTTAAGCATTTACTGTCTAGATTGTGCCACTGAGATGGTTTCTTAT
Source organism: Elanus axillaris (assembly GCA_026212715.1). Classification (NCBI taxonomy): domain Eukaryota; kingdom Metazoa; phylum Chordata; class Aves; order Accipitriformes; family Accipitridae; genus Elanus; species Elanus axillaris. Next base: position 61,728,447 of record JANZLQ010000079.1, on the reverse strand, counting down.
GAAGAGACTAACAGTAGAAAATTTTTTCCAGAAGGAAGTTTTTAAAGCCACCACAAACACTTGTAGCATTTTATTTCCTGAAGCAAAGCAACCAAAGAAGAGGCCAGAAATAGAGGCTTGTAGATGTATAAAAATTTGATTAAAATTTTACCTCACTATCCATGTACAAAGTCTTCTCCTCCCACCCTAGTTCTTTTGCTCTTACATTGCCATTCAGACTATTGTTAGCAAGATCTAGGTCTCAGCATGTGTCATGTAATATAGATATAGCTTCCTGCTGGGAAATCAAGATATGCAATGTTCTGCCCCAGAAAGAGATGGAAGTTGGCTATTAAGTGACATCATTATTTATAAAGCACATGCAGTGAAAAGTATGTAGACAACAGTGTGATAGCCTTTGTCTAATTTTCAAACTTTCATATGTAGAAAACTCAGTAATTTATATACCTAATGGAGAAATTGGGCAGTATTGCCTCTAAGTATTTTCCACAATTTACTTATGTTTTGAAGTCAGTTTTCTCAAGACATGGTAATTCAAAATTTATCAGAAGAAACACGGCATATATAGTGGAAAAAATACCCCCCATCTCATTAAAAAATTGATGTTTTTCTCAATGCCTTAGCCAAAAATATTAAGTATGTTAGTTCATTTTTTAAAATCATTTGTAGTTTGTAGCAATCAGTTGTAGTTTGCATTTATTTAAGAGCATGCAAACGACCTAAGTGTCACTTTGATATTGCGGCATTGGCTTTCTCAGGTGAGCCCTAATTTTTTAATTTATTTCCTTTTAATTATTATTATTAAATTTTGCAGCAAAATGCCTTGATTAGGATGATGTTATATGATCTGGTAAGACAGCTAACAGAAATTGGCTCAGCTTACACAATGTAACAGTTTATTCTGGACATTGCATAATTACTTTCATTACCTTTCTGGATCTTACATAGGAAAGGAAGATCTGGTCTAACATCCTGTGAAAGACCCAAATAATGTTCTAAACCAACATGTAGGACCATGAAATAACTATAAGAAAGTCTGAAAAGCACAGGTGCAAGCCAACATCTAGGAACCTGGAGCAACTACAAAACTTGAAAGTTATACCAAAGAAAGCCTTGTACTCAGAAGGGCCAAATATTGTAGTGAAATTCCATCAACTTTAAAAACTTCCATTATTTTCTATTCTGAAAAAAGAAAAGGTGAAGCCATTAGTAACTGAGCATGTTGGTAGAGTATGCTGAATTTAAAAAATAAAGGTGAAATGAGAATAGAAGCAGAGTACAGAGCAGTAAGAAAAGCAGATAGATCTGAAAAACAAATAGATGTCTAAAATTCAGGATCTGAGATAGGAGTGCTAACCCTAGACCAAGTTTAGGCCACCTGTATTCTTCCAGCTCAGGAATGACAAGGCAGAGGCAGATAACTCACAAAATGTTTTTTGGAGGCATCAAAATAATATGCCAGTTTTGTTAGGACTTACTGAAAGTGTGGTGGGCTGGGACAATTTTAACTGGTTCTATGAAGAGACAAAGAGAGGAGCTGGAAAATTTCTAGTTATTCTGCATGTTTAAATGTGAAAAGTACAAACAATGGAAGTGGAGTATAGAAGGACAAACTGCATAATTTTGTTCCCTCTGAGCTCTCTCTCTGTACCAGGACATGGAACAAACACCTTATAGGGTCTCATTTGGATTTGGGGAATATTAGTCAAGATCTATCTCCAAAGCATGAGCTGCAACCAACCCCAAAGTTTTATCAAAAACCTTGGAAACAGGTTTGTCTCCTAGATTCACTTTGAAAATCAAAACATTTACATGAACCCAGCCCCAGGTCTGAAGGAAGAGACCAGCACTTCAAGAGGTCTTTTGCTGCACAGGCTTGGCTAAAGATAATGTCTCTTTCTGTTAACTGTGTTCTCCAACTGTATTGAAGATCTATCAAAAGACATGTTCTCTGAAACCTGATGAAGATCCTTTTTCTCTGAGACCAAAAATGAAAGAATTATATTGTCAAGTGCTTTAAAATCAACAGGTAGCTTGATTTAGCACCAAAGAATTGTAACTGAGTAAATTAGTATTAATTCAATACAGATAAGATAGAAAGTTTCCAGAAACCAGTTTGCAAATTGTAATTGTTAAAGGAATTTAATGAAAAGCAGAACTTCCCCAGAATTTGGACATTTTCTTCCTTTTATGAAGCTGGATTTGGTCCAAATCATATCAAAATTAAAAAGGAGAGAGAGAGAGAGAAAGAAAGGGGGGGAAAAAAAGGACAAACCAGATTTTCCCAGATGCTGCAGTGCTGGAGGAAATAGGCAAGAACCTTAAGACTTAACCAGCACTTTGATGGATATTACTATGTTTCCCAATCTTAAGCCACCAGAAGCATCTGCCCAGGGGCTACAGATCATGCAGCTTCCCTGTTCATAGGCTGGCAGGAGGAAAGTTTGCATTATTCCATGTGAGATGCTATGTAACTTAACCAGACTCAAGTTACTGTGAATGCAGTGCACTAGCTAAGAGAAATACATTATTTTCTAGAAAAGCAAGTTTGCTATTAGCTGCTTTCAGGACTATATTTGAATTTTTTCTGAATGGAATTACATATCCATTTAAGGAAAGCTGATCATTGTTTTTTTCATTAAAGCTTCCTGGTGTACATTCATAGCATATGCTTTCTGCATTTCTAGGCTGTGTATTTGTGTGTGCAGACATGTATGTATACACAGGTAGAAGATGAGGTATATAGCAAGTGTCACAAGGAAAAAAGGTGTATAGCATATAAGAAAAAAAGCTCATTTTGAACATACAGTCACAGCTGGTTTTGAAGCCATTGCTAAAGGAACACAATATAAATTGTAAAACTCCAATAAAAAGAGCACAGTCTAGGAGTTCAGGGACAGTCTTAATTCTGGAATTTAGTGCTCTCATCAGCCTACTCAAACTTTAATAGTCCTCAACAGTTACTCACATTCTGTTTCAAATTCTTCATGTCTCCTGTTGCTGCCAGTGGCCAAATGTCCTTGGTTTAGTTGGGACAGAGTTAATTTTCACAGAAAGCTGGGAGGGGGCACAGTCAGGACAGCTGACCCAGTCTAGCCAAAGGGATATTCCATACCATGTGATGTCATGCTCAGTATATAAATGGGGAGTGGGCTGTGGGATGGAGGTGGTATCACAGCAAGGGAAGCAGTGGAGTGACAGGTTGCAGGTGGTGAGCAATTTCACTGTGCATCACTTGTTTTGTATAATCTTTTATCAGTACTATTGTTACTATTGTAACTTCTCTCTTTGTGTTGTCCCAGTAAACTGTCCTTATCTCAGCCCACAAGGTTCTACCTTCTTTTTTTTTTCCTTTCTCCTTTCTGATTCTCCCCCACTGGGAGTGGAGGAGTGAGCAAGTGTTCTCATGGTGCTTTGTTGCCAGCTGGGCTTAAAACACAACACCAACAAACAGTAATCTTTGCCAGGGAATTATCTGTGGTTTTCTATAACAATATGCATGAAACCATTTCCATTTTCCACAGAAATATCTAGCAAATTATTCTGCCAGTGACTACAATATTTTTTCCCCTACAAACATCCTCCATGTAACTGCTTCTTATTACTCTTCAGTACTCTTAGCATTTATATCTATCGTACTTCCAAATGCTTGACATTTGTATATTTCTATTAAAACTATTTAATATTTATATTGCAAGTATGCCAAGAACCTCATCATGCTGGAGAACCAGTTGTTTTAGCCATTGTAGGCACTCTGACAGACACAGAGTTATTGACCATAACAACCTGCAATTTAAAATGACAAGTGAAAGATAAGTAGGAAAGGAATGTACTTTAGGAAAGGAATTACTCAGTATTACATTTCCTTCTGTATACAGTGTACATCAGTCACATGCTCATTCCCCTTATGTGCCCCTCACTCTACCAGCATCACTCAGCCTTCTCCTAGGCACCATTTCAAAATTTGATCTGAAAGAGGGACTCAAAAGATTCAGCAATTCCCAACTGAAAAGCCTGAAAGACAACCTTCATATTTAAAGAGGAGAAAACAGTGTGGAGAAACTGAGTCATGGATAAGAAATATACAGTAATAAGTGGGAAAGAAAAACAGGGAGAGACCATGTTGGCTGAATCTCTAATACTACTATGCTTTAATTACATCGTTTACCACCTTCATGCTTTTTCTCCACTCCCTCCTGACCACCAGCCTTCTTCCATGTGAAGTGCAATGTGTGAAGTCCTGATCTTTACAGTGTTTCTTCCTAATTCATCTACTCCAGGCTCTCAGTTATTTCAGTTATCTATTTATGGTTTCCTTTCCTTTCCTAACCCTTTCATCTGGGATTTTTTTGATTAAGTTTACACTCTTAAAAGTAAGTATATTCTCTTACAGTCATTAAGTGGGACCTTCAGGTTCATTTAATTTTATTTTCACCTCTGTAGTAAATGATTAAAAGGTGAAAGCAGTTTCCCTCAAACAGAAAAAACAGAGAGCTGGAGCTGGTTTCAGAGAGCAAGAACTGATTTGGGGCAACTACTAAGCAGTAAAACGCAGAAGTAGGTGTAATCCTGATACAAACGGCTGAAACATCCTAGCCCTTCCCATGAAACAGGGCCTGAACGATCCACAGTGCCTCTCAAAAATGGCCTGAATTCCAGCACTGGTTGGAAAGACTTAGAAGTATAAAAGTAATCTGTATTGCTAGGAATATACAGCCTCACATGTAGACAATTATCCCTGGAGATAGGAAGAACTGGAACAGAGGATGCCAGTGACACAAATGTCCAAGAACTCCAAAACAGAAAAACTCAGCTATACTTCAAGGGTTTGCTAGTGTAGCTGAGCTGTAAAATTCTCTGTCAGACCCATTCAAACCATTGAGAGGATTCTTCTGTTGATGTAATTTAAACTAAATAAATGTTATTGGCCCACAGTTTATTTTTTAAATCTGCATAATTATGGATGACATTTGAATTACAGGTTAGGTTTGTTATGTCCATTAGCATAGAGCTGGGAGTATTTTCATGTTCCAAAATGCAGTTATAAGTTGCAAACTTCTAAGTACTGACCAAGTCTGAGATAAGGAGGTAAGGCTTGGTTCAAAAAGGGTGGAACTTAGTTAAGAAGGTAGGCAGGGGGTGAACCAGGAGATGAGTCATGAAAAAGAGAATGATGACAAAAGCATGTGCATTAATGTCAGAAATGTCAGAGGCAGGAGGAAGAAAAGCATGGAGAACAGATTTTGAGATCTGAGTAGAATAGGATGGCTGAAAACATTGGTCAGAACATCCATGAAAGGCTGGAGAGGGTAGAAGACAGAAAAGAAGAAATCCAGAATGAGTGGGAGGAAAGGAACACATTTGCAATTGCTTTGTCAGGAATACACCAGTATCTTCCTGCTATAGAACCTTTTCACTCCCTTCAAAAGGTAATCCCACAGTTAAAAGGGGATAGTCGAATGTACATATGTGAATACAGTAAATTAACCCAAAAGAATTTAATCAATAGTAATTGACTATTAAAGGAATTAATTTATTAGAGATCAAACCCAGATATTCTTTCTCAGATTGGACTCTCATCATAGACATAAATTACTGACCTCTGTAGAAGGAATGTTAGAAAACATGCAGAAAGGGCTAAAGTTGGACCACACATACTCTCTCTTCAGGCATCTCCTATGCATCAGCTGCTGCTTTGCTTAAGGGAACTTGCTGCTTAAAATGTCTGTTCTGCCCAGCAATGACAGTAACTGACATTAAGGGAAAAGTAGCACTACTGAATGGGTTTCAATTTTTCCCTTTAGCAATGTCCCACCTCTGCCTTTTCTGTCCCTTGTTTCCTTTGCAAAGGCTGTATTACAGATGGAGGGGTGGAAGAAGGCAAAGAATACATAATGTAACTGCTTCCCATTAGTAAAGAATGGTTAGACCAATCAATCTCCCTCTAAATATCCTTCTATAAGCTAACAAGTGGTCCGTTAGGACCATTGGCAATGAGAGAAAAATCAGTTTGGAAGTAATGCAAATTTATTACAAAATATGCTTCTGGAACACTGCAAGCTTCTCCCATTTCTGTTGACAAATTGGTTACTTAGACCTATTGACCTAAAGCAAGGACTGTTGTCTGACAGAACTGCACTGTGACAGAAAAGGGCCTGGAACTGAACTTACTTGCAATTCCTTCACACTTTCGGTGGAGAACTACATCACTCAGCTCTTTGATGTAGAGTATCTTACCCTACTGCTGAATAGCTATTCTAGCTGGTGAGCAGAGGAGTGTACTGGATTTGTCTGGGACAGACAGGATGACATTCCCTCTCCCTGACCATTTGCTTACAGAAGGAGTGGCAGACAAAGAGCCCCTGGTTCTTGCCATCTTTGTGAGTCATAACCTAAGCAGAAATGAGCATAGGAATAAAGGAAGTCTTTAACTTCCTCTTCACTCCCCCACATCATAAGCAAAGGTTATGACAATCTAGGCTTAAGTGCTTTGGATGAAAACGTCTCAGTGAGTCAGCTGTTTGCAAATAGCTCTCTGCCTTCCTTTGCATTTCATCTCTATGGGTGCTCCATGTCTGCTTTGCATTTGCATGAGTTCCACCATCCCTGCCACGCGTCCACACCCCCCAGCCCACCCCCCACAACTTCTGCATGCAGCTAAGCTCTCAGAAGCTTTGCTCCAATCTCTCTGAGCATTCCCTTTTGAGGTCCAGCATCATCTGATCCCATCAGTAGTCACAACTTTGCTTTTAAAGTGTTGATCATAGAATAAGACAGCCATTTTGTCTCCTACTAGTGATCTGTTGTTTATCCAGAAATGACAGCTGTTGAAAATACACCTTTTACATGTAATACATTTATGCCTTCAAAACAGTCTCACACTTCTAGGCTTTTACAGATATTCTTAAGTTAAAAGGCTGACCGAATACTGTTGAAGCTCTAATTTTGTTTTCTGCCCCCTGTTCCTTTTTGTTGTTGTTGTTGAAGCTGTTGAAATTACACAGTCTGAAGTAGGCCCAGTTGCTAAACATATCCTCTTGGTTGGTTCATTTTCTTGCAATCTAACTACTTTCTGATTTCACAAGAGTTGACTCACTTCTGACACAATGTTCCAAGATGAACACCCACACAGTAACATTCAGACTTCATTCTTTTCTCTACATACACTAGCACTCTCATCACCTGAAAGTAGAATCTTACTTCCTTCAGCTGACCAAATATGCCTCCAGTATACTCCCATAGAAATCTAGTTATTATAATACTCCATTGAAAAGTTATTTACTATTGATGGTGTATTAATCACCAGTAAAGCTGTGTTAATTTAACTGAAGATAGGCTGAAAGTGTGATTTTTAAAATACCAATTAGTTATGTATTTCATCATGGTTTCTCCTAAAGAACAAATTATGTTGAAATTTGTAGAGCTGTGTAGAAATACATCGGCTTGTTCATCCACTTATGAAAATAATATGAAGCCCTTCTAAAACAAAAATAATAAAGTTAAGTTCAGTGTTTTATTATAAAAATATTAAAAAAAATACTCTTTCCATAGCAGATCAGTACTAACTAAAATCCCTATACTATACTAGAAGTAACTTTGTAAGCGGTGGGGAGAGAACTAAATTAGAGGGAGGGAGGGAGGGAGGGAGAGAGGGAAAGAACAACATTTATCTGTATTTTCAGAAGTATCAGATGGTAAGTCGTGGAAGTTAAAGCAATAAACTACCTAGAATATTCTAAGCAGTTCAAGACACCAGAAAAATGGACATTTCAGGAAAGGAAGAATTTATTTATGAGGAAACCATTTAAAGAAAGAAAAAGCTACCTAAGGAAACTAAGAGGAGCTAGACAAATAGTACACATAGACTGAAAGGACAAAAATGCAGACAACCTCACTGAATACTGTGAACAAGAGTGAAAGAAACAGCAGACTATTATATAAACCTTTATTACAAAACACACTTAAATGCAACTCCAAAGGCTACCAATGGAAGAATGAATAGCAATACTGTGCAAACCGGCCAGGGAGAGAGGGTGGAGGACTAGCAGGATTATTCATATTGTGCTATCTGAGGACATGAAGTACAAGCAATGGAATGAAAATCTATTAGAGGAAGTATAAAAATAAATATTAACAACATATTTGCAATGATAAGATCACTTGCAAATGATTTTTAAAACAGTACTAGACAACATATTGTCAGAAAAAAATGGAAAATTAATAATGTCTTTTCTATCTGAAGTTTCTATTATTCTACACTGTTAAGCTAAGCTTCAGCTAGTTCATGATGCACAGTTGGATGTACATTTGGTGAAAAACCAAAATGTTTGCACGTATCTGCAGGTTCATCTTCTATATTAGATAAATTATGTTCAGTGACATTTGAAACCACTGAACCAAGACTTCATTTGCCATGCTTCCTAGAAACATAAAAACATCTTTGAAAGCTATGTGACAACATCCCACGAAATAAAAATAAAAGCCATGTTCCACTTTTTAAGACTAATCAGTTCACTGATGACATTTTTACATATTTATTAGGTGGTCTTTTGATTAAATGCCTTGTTTGGCAGCCCATGGATAACTTTGACAACGCAAATTCAAATTGACAGACATGTAGGAAGATGGAAGATTTGATGTCAGCATCATATGATATGAAATCTTTGGCCGTACTCAACAATGTAATGAGACATTTCTCCAAAGTCACTTTTGTTCAAGTAGTGCCATTATTCCCCTACAAGCAGTAGTCAAGGAATTATTTAAAGGGCATGCTACCATACGGCTTAAAATAATTTCTAGGGATTACATATTTTGCAACTTGAAAACAACAAACAAACAGTAGGAAATATTTTATATACCCAGTTTAAAGAAAAATAGCTGTGGGTGGTTATGATTAAGTTCACACAGCAAGATGTGCTAGGATTTAACACTAAAGATAACAAAGTTTATTTTGTCAGTTAAAAAATTCTCATTCAGGGCCCAACATATTCAATACGCTTATTGAACTTTTAGAACTTAACTTGACAAAATATATACTAGCATGTTTGTACTAAAATATGAAGATACTTTGAATTAATAAAGGTGAATATATTTGACAAAAAATCATTCAGTTAACTTAAACTGAAACAATGTTGGTCTTTCCCCCCAAATTGACCAAGTCTTATTAGGTCATCTAACATTAAAATTTTATGCTTTGCAGTCTTTTAAAAATTTTATGGGCAGCCTCATGCTTCACATAATTCCTCAGCAGGTCAGACAACAGCAACAGAGAAGCTTTATTAAGCACTCTGAATACCTGTCTTCATTTTGTTGAGACATTATCAGGCTGTTTATTTGATCCATATATCAAACCGTGGCACAATGATGAATTTAGCACACTTTTGTCCCTTTCCCCCTATGGCTGTACATACATATGCTGATAGCATGTACAGTAAAATTATGGAAAAATAAAAGTTATCTACATAGAGAGAACTTTTTTTTAAACAAGAAATTCTTAAGAATAAGCCGAAAAGAGCAACTGCTCCCATCACCCAGGAGCTCTAGCAGATACAGCCTGCCAGATTCAGGAAGCTCCACACCAGGCCTGGTCAGAGATGTCTGTGCTGCCTTTCCACACCTGAGAGAACAGGAAGAAACTTGAGTAATTCTGGATAAAGTCAACTGAGCTCATCATCTTGCTCCAATAGTCAACCATATTGGCTTAGAAAACTGAGGCAGCAAAGGGGAGAAGTAAGAGATCACGCCAAAGCATTATTGGCAACAAAGCAGAGACAGCAGTCCCAGTATCATTACAGGGCAAGGTGGAAGATACTCATGGGAAGTTAAAAAAATATGGATCCAGACTGATTTGGAATATTTCTCAAGTGAACTGTTTACATACAAGCTAGGACCCCCTCAGAAAACAAGGAAATGTAACTGTATCCTCTGTCCTCGTAGATGCAGTGTCCTTGTAGATGCACACTGGAACTTTTCTTTTGTTTTACCACTTATCAAAGAACCTAAATAAAGTGTCCCTCTCTATTAGAAGGGGCATATTCAAAACCTTAAACATAGCAGTAGCATATTAGAAAGGAACATTCAGTTCTTATCTGTGCCTGTAAGGGCAGAGTCATTGGTATCTAATACCACATATTAATGTTGTTCCATGAGCATCTGGAAGACATAAAAGGCTACAGCAGCATCCAAACTTTTCTGTTTCAGTAATACTCTTGGATACTGGGAGACATATACACAGAGGACAAAAAAACACCACAAAGAACAGAAAACATAAAATTAAGCCTCATCAAAATGTCTGCATATATTTTCTCACTGGTCTCCTGGAACATTACACAGTCAACATTTCAACAATATATTATGCAGGAGCATACAGTTATGACTGAGTACATTATAGATAATATGTAAGGTTATATTTCAATGAATGCTCAAGAAAAAAACTCATTTTTTAATAACTGTGTAAAATACAGACTGAAAAATGAATATCTGAATTACAAAAAAATCACTCAAAAACCTGGTACTATTCAATAATCTTATCTCTGTGTGTGCAACTCACACATACATATTTATATAGTTTACAGTTACAATAGAGTACAACTAACAAAGTTTTTAACACAGTTGCTATCCTACTTAGAAAGTGGTATTTGAAAAGGCTAGCACAATACAGAAGTAATATGGAAGAATACTGATAATAAAAATAGAAGCAAGGAAAAGAAAACCTTCTACTCACACTTTTGCTTGTCCCATGTAGACTACAGGTATTCTTGTTCATGGTGACTCTATGACTATATCAGAAGAGTTCTGCCAGTTTCAAAGGAGAGGTTTATCCCTTGACCATCCAAATACCAGCCGTTATACTGAAAGGAAATTAATTTATCTCGTTAGCATCAAGGTCTTGCAAGTTGCACAACATCCAGGCATAAGCCACTGCTTCAGTGTATAAAAATTGCAAACATTCTAAGATCCAGTAGAGCAGATGTTTCATGTATCACTAAATCATTCAACACATACAGTTACCCTGAACCATACAACTAGCATATCCATGAACAACGGATTCTTTCCAGTCAATAACAAATGCATACCAACCCAAACAATTAAGGAAGGTTACAGACTTCTGAGGCAGGGCTTTTTGGTACAGTTACTTAACTAGGTATCTGCAGTATTGTTTGTAGTAATGAAATAAGCCTTATTGGGTATTTCTAGCCAGTTTCTCAATCTGATGGAATCTATTAACTTATATACTATTCAGACTGGCAGACTTATGCTAAATTTAGGGTAAGAAGGTCAGCTAGAGTAATTTTCAAATCCAGGCACCAAGGATGCTTAAACCAGCAGTTGGGTACTTTCATATAGTTGTCAGAATTTGACAAATTGGTCTTTGTATTATAATAATAACCAAGCAAAAGCACTAGCAACTGAGGATGGCACAGCATGACAGCTTTGAAAAGCAGCATTCATCAGCCTCTGGGTAAGTGCATAGCAGTAATCAAGGAAGAGTAGAGTTAAAAGGAAATTCATATGCTCCAGAATCAGGCAGCTGAAAGATTTATATTCTCATTTGGGCCACCTACATCTCTGCACACATTTTTTTTCCTTAGCTCTGTCAGCCAAAGGTGAGGTAAAGTACAATTTCTGGCCAACAGAGCTGTTCTAGTAAAATCTCCTAATTTATAATCAATCATAGCAGAAAAATTACAGATATGGCTTATTTCCCTCATGGACAGACACATCACTGGTACAACTTATATGGGTACAAGAAATATTTTTCTAGGTTAGGCATCATCCACACAAGTATGGTTTCTCTAGCATAAAGTACTGTTTTAAAATGACTAAGTTTTTGAGACTCTCCAAAGCCCACCTCTGCCAAAACAGAAAATGAACTCTTAAACATCAGTTTGATACTAAGAGCCACATATATTCAAACAGTTATACACACGTACAGGTGTAGTTTCCCACCCCACAGGAGAACATCATGACCTGTGACAGATCTAAAAGTCTAGTTTTCCTTCCTAAGAAACCCACTTATCTGAACGCATGAGCAAGTCTTCAGCACACTACTTGATCTTTTGATTTGTTTAAAAATTTGCTACATCCTTCAGATAAATAATAAATGTGTTGATTATTTATGTATTTAATTATTTATAGGCAGCATCCAGTAACAGAGAAGCAAAGCCAACTGTTGAGGAAACATCTAATTTTTTTCATATTTAGATATCTTATATACATATATTGTTGTTGGCAGTTTTACAACAATGAAACAGAGGATCTCATTTGCAATCGGAGCTGCAGAGGCTACACCTCCTCATGGTCCTGCTGGATGCCCTTCAGGGTAACCAAGTTAGCCTCCGCCCCAGTGTGATGGAGTTATATTTGCTTCCTCCCTATAGAGTGGCTTCACTGACCACTCAATAGTTACTTACAAAGGTGAAACAAATTCTGGCATTGATCTTGTACCTTTGCTCAGAGCCTGTGCCCACATGTATGTAGTTGGGCCTCGTCTAGAAGTTCTTGAGGGTAGTGCTGTCTGGCTTATGTATACCCTCATATTGTAATTGACAATATGGGTCAGCCATTGTGGATTACATTTGTCTTGGTGGCCAAACAAACAAGTCCACTGGACTTGTGACATGAAGTGGTCATCAGAAATATTAGAGAACACAAGAGACTGGTGGAACGGGAAATTGATTTGAGACGACTGGAGTTTACTAACCCAGAGACTGATTATTTGGAATGGTGTCATTCTTCCACCCAAAATAACAGTTCAGCCAGGCTGCCAGAGATGTATGAGGTGCCTACCTCTTTGAGTCACAGGGGCACTACTATCAGCCCATGATTAATGGAGGCAGAGAGTGAGGAAGGGGAGGAATCCTCACCCCTGGGAGCCGTGGCTCAATTTCCTCCATTGTCATCAGCACCTATCCTGGCTACTGGTGGAGATTTGCCAACTGAGAGTACACCAGCTGTGAAGGTCCTGGACAGAAATTCATCATGTCCATGCTGTGGAACCTGGATAGGAAAAATGTTCGGACTGATTGAATACCTAAAGAGAGCTCATGGGAAGAGAAAGATCTTATTCCAGCATTCCCTGGAATCCACTAAAAGAAGCAAAAGCAATATGCATACTGTTTCTGCACATAGGTGATAAGAGTCTTCATGTAAGAAACCTAAGAATCACATCAGTCCATTTGGGAGCACATACAAGGTGAGTAGTGGAGACTGCATTGAAAAAAACCACAAGATCTTAACCAATTTGGGGGCTATTGTTATGGGATTTTCCTAAGAGAATTCCCATCCTAGAAAACTATCCTATTTTAAGTTATTCGTATAATACTCATACACTATATCTGACATGTTTGATTATACATATAGGTATACATAAAAGCCATATCTATCCAAGTTTTGTGGAATTAGAAAAGAATTATCAGTGACAAATCTTTTACTTGTCATCTCTACACAGAAATCAGTATCCACAAAGGAGTACCTTCACAATACTTTTTGTGTTTAAAACAGCTGCAGGATGAAATGGACATTGAAGTACATAAATCATTGCTTAATCCATTCCAGCAATGCTTAAAATACACACAAGAGAAAAATACATTTAGCTAATTAAACTAGTTAATGCATTTAGACGAAAGTCACAGAAGTCACATAAAATATCTGGGACTATGTATGAAACCAAGGTACAAGTTTATGGCTTTAACTTAGGAAAGCAGTAGTAGCACATTAAATGGGGGTCAATTATTTCTTTCACATATTAAAAGACTTTCTGTCTTAAACACTTTCAGTCATGTTTGTAACATCCATAATGTACAAGTCCATACCATGGCCAGAAAGCAGGATAGCAAATCTCTTAAAATCATAGAACAGAAGAGAAAAACAAAGGCTAGTCATTTCTAGGATGAACTTTGAAGATACTACTTCTTGCCCAATATACATTTGATCAAAAAGACTGAAGAACATTTCCTGACCACTGTTTTTCTGTGAATGTAATACCTAGAATCATTACATGATATCCCAAGAGGAGATCTCATTGACCTAGCCCAGACATGCTTCCAGCAGTCATGCTGGTATTTTATCATAACATGGGACATGAGTCATTCAGACAAATGCCTCACTTTCAGACCGTTAAAGTTTCCCAAGTTTTCATTCAAAGCACCATGAACCTTACTCCTGTTGAACATGACAGATATGACCAAACTATTAGCCAAAGAAATAGTGCAAACAGAAGGTATGCGTTGTGGACTTCAAGCAGAACCATATATGTACACACTTCTATTTCACTACCTTAGTCATTAAGCCTTAGTAATTACTATTCATATAGAAACTGTCAAACATAACAAAGATGGACAAAAAAGCTAGTGACTTTAAATTGAAGATTTTTCTGGTATTGCTTAGCATTTAAAAAATAAAGGGCAATTAAAATGCAAATGCTCCTACTAAGTTGATAGCTCAATTACAAAACGTTCTTATTTTTCTGAATAGGAGATTAAGAGATGACAAAATAAATAAAAACAATTTCCCATTTGTGTTCTTTTTCTAGCTGTATGTTTTCACTACTCTTTCAAGATATTTGCATGGAGTGGATGTCCATTGAGTAGAACAGCATATTCACACAAAGCAAAACACTATCATTCACTTCAGGATATTCTAAGGAGTTTAGAAAAAAACCAACCCAGACCAATATTCAAAGAGGAGAAATTAAAAACAACAAAAGATTTGGCCAGACTGCTTGAGCAGATTCCAGGGTAAATCAGATTTTAAAAGTAAGGTAAGTTCTTATAACATCTAGGATATTATTGTTGGTTGTTTGTATATATGTCTGCCTCTTCACAGAAGGAGCATATTTTCTTTAAAAAGAGCTATAGAACACTGCAAAATAATCCTTGCTGCACAAAATGTTGGACTTGCACTCTTTCTGCTTACCAGATAGTCTTACATTCCTTTAATCTTAATTACAAGAGCATTCACTAAAATTTGCATAGGCATACATTGAATTAGGAAATTCTTATGTTGTTTTAACATTTATGACTTGACCATCAACAACCTGGAGTGCTTAATGCTTAGGTTCAACAGCTGCCCATCCACCCTCTACGAGGCTTTAAACAAACAGAAACAAAGGTGAGGACATTGTCTTCCACGAGGAGTTAACACTCAGCATGCCTACATATTGTGCTTGCTCAGTCTTACATATATAGTTTAAGTTTGTTTAGCTTAGGTACTTATCTAAAACCTGAGCAAAGGAGTTTCAATATATGAATTCAGAATGAAGTGATTTTGGAAAGCAGACTGCTGGCAGCTAGCAAGATTATGGTACTACTTATTATTTTACTAAATCTGACTTTAAAGCACCTGTGTCTGCATCAGAGCTGTGTTTAACAAAATATAGCTTTAAGCTTAAGTTTTTTCCCCTTTCTGATTGACAACAATATAAATGTTACATTTTATCATTTGGAAACAGGAATGATCTAGAAAGATTTTAAACAGTGATTTAGGTTGCAAATCAATGCCTAAAATCTTTCTATAAAAGGCGTAACAAGGACTTAAGATATGGCTTACTCCCTGTTGCTGCCCAACATCCATATGCATGAGTGAGATTGAAGAACTCATACTGTTTATCTCTGACATGTCTCTATTTCTGAGCAGTTCTGGTCTGATAAGGTAGCCAAAATTCTATCAGTTAAAAAGATAGTGAAAAAAGCACATCATCATACAGGATTAGAGATCTCTTGAATGATCTGTCCGTCTCTCTGATGTCTCCCTGAATGGTCTGCTGCAAGAAACCTGGCATTGGTCTGAAAAACTATGTTGTTTACAGATTGTAATCTCAGAGACAAGCAAAGCACAGTCCCTTTACAACTGAGGATAAAAATCCAAAAGGCCTGAGCTTCTCTCTGCAGTGTATGACTCATTCAGTGGCCAGGACTGATTCTGGAACACTTTAATGTCAGTTTTTCTAATTTCAGTTGGAACTGCTGTTTAGGGACATTGTTCTTCCCCAGCACAAAAGCATACAAAAGAAAAAAAGCTGAAACAAAAGAGCAAAGACACTCCAATGAATGTGTTAAGCCACACTGATGAAATTTTCAAAAGCAACAAGCTGTGAAAGACCAAGGCAACTGTAACAGATATGAAAGAAAGGCAAGTGCATGAGGAAGAAAGATGCCCCCAAAAAAGAATGCATTTAGATCCATCTTCTTCCAGAGTACATGCTCAATTTTTATTCATCCCGCCTATGCTAAGCAAGACACTGTATTTCTCTAGTTCTGATTAAGTAGGAAAAAACAGCTTGTACATATAGGCTGTTACTGAAGTATGAGTAATCTATAATTAAGAGAGATCTGTGCAAATAAATACCTGAATAATCAAAGCCAAATGTATTCCTGTTAACATGCTAGTGGCCATTTACTTCCTTAACCATCTGGTAAAGCATAAACCAGAAATCAGTCAAACTTGCCTAGCTAGACTAGCTTTTACCTCCTTTCATTCAATATGATGTTTTTTCTACATAGTGTGCTTCACATTGTAAGCATTTTTCAAAACCATGCATTTCTTCAGAACAGAAAGAAACCAATTTAAATAATAAAGTGCAAGGTAATGTTTAAAGCAAATAAGTTCCATCATTCTACAGAAAACAAATATCCAGAAACTGATCCTGCAAACTGAAGGACTTCGCCAAAATCTCAGGTATTTTAATTTATCTAAGAACAGTGGAACTTTTGGATTGTATATAACATCTCTGTTTATATACATTTACACTGCTTTTAAAAAAGCGTAACTAGCATGAGTGTGAACATTCCACATTCTTTATATTTGGCTAAATGCAGAGCAAGCAACAACATGAGTGTTGTACCAAAAAAATTTCAATGCTTCATCAGTCAAAAAAAAGAGAAAAAAGCTTGCTTATATTATTAAACTGAAAAACAGAAAGCTAATCATTTCTACTTTCCTTATATTCACCAAAGTTTAAAAACACTAGTATAAAAGCAAAGTGATTTGGAACTACAAGGCAGTTCCCTGTAGAAATATATTGTTTACAATATTAGCATCTCTGAAGAGTGCATAAAAATAACATTTGAACATGGTAAACAGAACAAATTAATTCATAAATGTTTTGTATTTTAGTGCTTTTTTTTGAATTTCCTGTTCCTACAATAACCTTTTGTGTTAGCAGGAATTATATGTAAACAATCTTTCCAGTGGAGAAAATGGGAATTTTGTCATTAATCCAGGTAATGTCAAAATTTAAATTCAGTAGAATAGACACAATCTCTCCTTACACTTGCAGAAAACTGTATTTTCAGACATTTTCTCTTTAATTTTTCAGAGGGAAATAGTATTTACTATTATTTGCTTTAACAACGATGACTCTAGAAGCATTAATCACAAATCCAGCAATTACCTAACATGAATATTTCTACTGTCAGCCCTTGATTAAGTACTGTACCCTTTTCCTGGGGGAGATGCAAATTCCTAAGATGCTATCAAACAAAATTAAGCAATACTGGAGAATTACTTTTCTATATACTTTCTCCAACAATTTGAAATGCATGAAATACAGGTTATGAGAGCAACTTTTCAGGAAACTTTTGCAGCCTATGCAAGAAGGAGAAATCTTCTATTTTCAGAAGTTCTTTGAGAAGGCATATTACTGTATTGATACAACTATTGAAGTAACAATTTTGAGGACTCGCTACTAGAAATGTCATTATTCACAGCTGTGTATTGGATAATATTGGCCAGCAGAATGCTGGGTTTTTAACAAAAAAATGGAGTAGAATTACTGTTGCAAGTTATAAAGCATAGAGGAATGCAAAGATATTCCTACTGCTAGATTATATATTTCTTTCTTTGGATAAAGTTATCAAGCCTGATTTTCTGGATGTGAGGAACGTGATTTTAGCAGAATACAGCACGACCTCTAGGGGGACACTAAAGTCCACTTAGTGCCTTTTTTCTTTTTCTTTTTTTTTTAATAACCTCCATCCGTCCAGAAGTAAGTGTCCAGCACTTATCCCAGAAAAATGCTTTAGAACAGTGACAGGGATGTGGAAACTGCAGAACTCAGTCAGGCACTGAGTAGGGGAGGGGGCATGAAAAGGCAACTTTGGGTAAGAATATTTCCACTAAATATACCTCCCTTATGACTATATATTTGATAACCGCATTTATAAACTTACAGACCAATTGCTAGTATTTTATTTGTCACTTTTATGTGTTAGCACTGAGTACTCACAGACACAGACTTGGGCTGACTCAGTCTCAGGCACTGTATCAAGACGTGAAATACATGTTTGATACTGGGTTGCATCAGTCTATGTCTGGCCTGACAAATTAGACATACCTGGGAGCATTGTCTGGCACCAAGGCCTGCTAGCCTGCACCCAAAACATTACATTTATCCTCAAAACCAGTACGGCAGCATGTGTACCATGTATGAGATGTATGAGGGGGAGAATACTCTGCCTGCCCTGGCTCCCAGACTACCACAGCTGTCCGGGAGCGCACCAGTGGGCCAGAGCTGAACCATGGCAGGAGCTACCCTATGAAAAGAACAGCAGAGGCCATTGTAATTCCCTGCCACCACTCACTCCCCCGCCCCATCACCACTCACCTACCGTTTTTATGTAGGTTATTGGGTGTAAACAGCAGGGTTTAAGGAGCTGGAGCAGCAGTGCCTTGTGTGGGAGGCAGCCGTGAGCTTGCCTGAGGCAGTCGCAGCCGGCTCGGGCCAGTTCTGTAACCTCCGCCATCAGGCCTGCAGGCCCCAGGGCTCAGCCGAGCAGAGGCGGCTGGCGTGCCCCCTCCAAGGGTGGCTGCAGGAGATGTGGCTGGAGAAAGGAGGTGCTTTGCCCCAAAGGGTGCCTCTCTGAGGGGAGGGCAGCCCATGGGAAACCTGCACCAGAGCAGGGACACATTCACAAGAGGATTGCACCCACGACATATTGGGAACACCCCTGAGGGACAGCCATCATTCTCCCTCAGACGTCTCTCTCATAGCCTAAACTGTCCTGGTCAGTCTAATGACTTCTCACCCTTGAATCATCCTTTGTCATTCTTCTGAACCTGCTCCATCCCACCGTACCTGGAGAGGCTTCCTTGTTTCACAATCTCTTTGAATATTTCACATGCAAGAGAATACTGTGCGTGTCCTGATGCTATGCACAACAGTGAATAGCTCTGAGGTAAGGCACTGCTAGCCTCAGGTTTCTGCCTGTTGGATAATGACTGTTCTAAGGTGCTTTCTTTTTAATGGAGGAACTGACTTAAAATAGCTGTAATACACTGCAAGTTCTCAAACACGTGTGTATACTCCTAGCACCGAAAGGATACTACAGTTATTTAACAAAAATGGATACACTTCAAGATGCCTTACCAGAACCTCCCACACTGATCAACATGCAGGTGGTCCTAGCACGTACACACCAGCATAATGACAGCATCTCCTTCGTTTTCTCCTGTTTTCCACACATTTCCTCACATTTCAGCTTCCTCCTAGACCTCTGAGCATCAAGCTAACATATTCATATAACTGTTTACTTTTGCCCAAAGACCTCATTTCTACACAGTAATATTCAGTCAGAGCCCATCATGCAAGTTTAAGCTTGCCCCCTCCCACTGTGTGCATCACTTTGCATTTCATTTTAGATTTCATCTGTTATTTTATCACATTCTGCAGTTTTGAAATTTTACATAGTTGTCTTTAATGCCATGAATAGCTTAGTATCACCTTTTTTTTTTTTCCCAAGTCATTTTTAGTATATAGAACAGCACAAAGCTCTGCTTCCTAGCAAGCTCACATTTCAGAGTAATTCATCTATTCAATTCCTGGGCTCCTTTAGAACTGTTCTGTCAATTGTCCTTGTCCACATTACCTGTTTACTTAATAAGGTCTTCTACTATTACCTAAATCTGGGGTAGCTCATTTGATGTCTCTTCCAAGAAAAAAGTGTCATAAAAGGCTTCACAAAATATCCTGTACTAAGCCTTTGCTAAATGTTCCTTTAATCCTAGTTATGTCCCTCCAATCTTTCTAGCTGACTTCATGATCTGGAAGAGGTTTCTCAGCATATTTTTATATCTTCATACCTTTGTTCCTATTGCCCTTTTTTGGTCTTCCTCATTGTAATTTTATATGTAAATTCTCAGATTTTATAATGTTTTCTATTTTCCTCATTTGGGCAAAAATTTAACTTTTTTCAAGGACTGTCTGTATCCTACTGTTTCACTGTGTCAGCTTTCTTTCACTTTCTAAAAAATTTCAAACTATGTATTCATATTCTTCTGACTGTTTTTCTTGGGCTTCAATTAGTTGTACAAAAAAAATTATAGAAGAATGTCCTTTTTCTTTACTGTGTCTAATAATAAAGGCATTGTTTGTTCTGTCCTTTCAAATTTCCTATTTGATAAAAATTTTCTAGCTCTATTTTTCTTTGGACATGCAAAAATGTCCTATGGGAATGCATCATTTTGAAACATGCTCTTTCAGAACTACCTGACTTCCCTCACTCTTGAATTTAAAACC
The DNA here is from genome assembly GCA_026212715.1 of Elanus axillaris. Lineage (NCBI taxonomy): Eukaryota > Metazoa > Chordata > Aves > Accipitriformes > Accipitridae > Elanus > Elanus axillaris. The sequence continues at coordinate 61,707,932 of JANZLQ010000079.1, read as the reverse complement.
TCAGGTATAATTCAACATCAAAGGATTTAAAACCTTAGTACAACCTCTTGATTTGATATCTGCTTCCTTTGAGATTCCAATAAAGTCTATGTCTCTGAAAAGAATTCTTCTATTCTAGAAGCATAAATCCTTCATTCTTGTACTATTTTCTCATCCACATGATGAAACTTTGGATGCTTCTTCTTGCAGTTCTGCATGCAATATGGGAAGCACTTGAGAGAATACCACAGCAGAGATGGAGTATTACTTACACAACTTTTGAAATCTTTTTCTGGAAGTGTTCGCACTTTCTCCATCTCATCATCTACTCATTTGAATAATGGATAGCAATAACAGCATTTCAGAATACACAGCCACCTTTGCTTTTCTTTCTATGACTACATCTGTTAGAATTTACTGATGCAGTTCTAGCAGACAAAACTCATATTTGATACCTTAATTTAAAAATAGCATATTGTCTGTATAGAAGTCAGCATATGCTACCCCCTTTAGAATGTTTTAACTACTATAAGGCATCAGTAATTTTTTGCTTTCCATCTTCCATCCATGCCATGGATTCACGTTATGACTTTACAGAGCAACTCAGTGTCCCCTTCTGCATGCTGTTTTTCGTTTCTTTTACAGGCACTTTTACATTCACCTGTGCCTCACAGCACTATAATTTCTTCAAATCTTATGCTTTTCTAAACACCACCATAATTTCCCTCCTTCTGTTCACATTTGCTAGTGCATATATTACCTATTTTTTATAGTTCAAGCTTATTAAAAATTAATCCCTGCACCCAAGCTACTCAAATTTATGCTATTTATTTCAGGGCATTTCCAGAGGAACAGGTCCAGACTAAAGTGGTAGCAAGGCACTCAAACTTAGAATTCAGCTCCATGTCAAAACATGTAACACACTGCATATAAATGACTGTTTAGAGAGATCTGTGTGATGCAAGTGACAAACCCTTAAAACATGCTATGCAAGGCTAACAGTTGTACCATTTAAGGCAGATGTTTGCAAGTATGAATTCTTCATACAGGTGAGAGCTGGGAACAGATTAAGAGATTTGTAAAAAACTAGAAATAAAACCTTTAATTGTGATAATTTTCAACCTCATATCTGCATAGAATTTTGCCACAGAAGTGATGGAGTAAAATAAAAGCTGACAAATCTAAAAATAAATTGAGAGAACAACCTTGTTGACTATGATTTTAATACTGTTTTGTCTAATAGTATAATACATAGTTAGGGGACCTTGTACACTAAACACACTCTTGGACATGTTTGGTCCAGAGGAATCTCCTGTTTTATATTCCTGTCATATGCCAATGACTGTCAAGGTCAAATAGCTAACTCCTAGTTTGTGAACTTGAAATGTAAAAATATGAGTGATAAGGATCTTGGCTTTCATAAAATAGGATACATGTGTATCTTCTGATGAGCTTACATCATTTATTTAAATTATACCAAAAATGAGAAGCATGTTACTCTGAAATTTCTTAATGTGACAGAAAATGCTCTGTGCTCAGGCTTCACAAATCTGAATTTGAAATGTTATTATTCTACAAGATTGGACTGAGAAGGTGTACAAAATACAGGCTTGTGCTGTTCTTCCTCTAGCTGAATTTAATTGAAGGAGATTGGAGGTAAAAATAAATTTGTTTAAACTGCTGTTCAATATTTTAAAAATATACATAATTCTTCACAGAAATACTAGAATACACAGAAATTTAATTTATTTTTTATTGTGCTTACAGTCTGTCAATGGAAGACAACTTCCTTATGAAGAGTAGTTAATATGATCTAAAAGAGAAACAGAAGAATCGTCACAGTGTAGCTAAAATATAGTTTTCTGAATACACAGTAATCCATTTGCTACAGAAAAAAAATATGTATTTGGATGAAGTGCAAAAGAAAAAGAAAAAAAAACCCAAACCAAACTCTCAAATGAGAAATCCAAGAAGAAATTTGTGTCTATGTCCAAAGTCTAGTCTAGTATTTTGGATTTCTCTACCTATTTATAACCAGCTGGACAGCAGCTTTCACAGATACAGCTACACAGGTATAGCACTGGCTTCATGATATCTTAACTTTTATCATCTCCACTACTGCAGACAAGATTTCTCTTAGCTCAAGACAAACTCCAGGACAAGCATTTGATTTTGGATATAGAAAATAGACATCTAAAGCTTTATCTCTGCAAGCCCAGGAAAGGCTAAGCAACTTTGGTTGGATTGGATTTTCCTCCCTTTTGTTTTCTGGCAGAAGAAAGAGCAATTGAGAAACATACAGATGACTCAGTTTTGTGGTGTTTCTTAGTTAAAAGTCCTGACTGCTTATTTTCGAGTTTTGATTCTGGGAAGGGAAAACAAGTCCATGTATAAGGTATACTAAAACAATCACAGAAGCCATGACAAATCAAAGCCATCACCAAAATTAAAGCAAAACGAGGTCCACAAGTTGCCTACTTGTTGTCAAAGAGGGAAGGAGTATCAAGAAAATGCATGCTGTATTAATTTGGAAGAGGACTTCGAGGTCCTTAATTTCAGCATTGAAAAATCCTTCTTAACTGCAAGTTGTATGCCCAGACTTCTTATACAGTACATGTTAAGAAAATTAATAATATGATCTACAACTAAGTAGCCAACCAAGTTAACGAAGAAAAAAAAGAAGTCAAGCTAGAGTTAATTTGAAAGACAATGCATCTCCCAGACAGAAAAATCTTTCCTGAACTTCGGATTCAAGTGGAGGATGATACTTCCTCTCAAATGGAAGACCCTGTGGTCTTTTCTAGTTATCTTCATTTAAAATGCCTAGGTGCTCGCAGAGCTCTGGGAGATGCTCTAGACTGAGCTTCTCCCCCTGCCCACTTTGGGAGAGGGCCCTGGATAAACATCTTCCAGTTCACAAGGGAGAGCTCTATGTGCATGTGATGCACGTTTCATGGATTCTGAGGGGGATTTCTCTTCCAGAGCTGCAGAAATTACTATAATCAAGTGTCTAAAAGAGGAGAAAATAGATACTCTGTCTTAGACTCCCCCATTACTTTCTGCTTATGTTTTAGATTACACCAAATTCAGTAGCAATATCATCAGGGGACACCAAAGAACAGCAGTTAGTTAAGCAAATGTTTCAGATAGCAGGATATGATGTATTCTAGGTAAATTCTGAGTCTGGAGTAAATTAGCCTTACCCTGTTGAACTTCAGTGAAAGAAAGAAATTCCCTTGATTCTTCTGCAAGTTAAGAATACACATTGTAATTTTTTAGAAAGAAACTGACATTCAGTATGTGTATACACACTGGCTTACTGCACAAGAACTTCTTCACCAGCCCACATCATAGAATGATTATTAAATTAATGCCCATGGGCAAGATACCAGAGAAATGCTCCATGTTAAAATCTGGCCATGAAGAGCATTAACAGCTCAACTCTTCAGTGGTGGCTGTTTATAGTACAATGCAGCAGTAACAGTTTTACAGACAATGGCACTTGTGAAATTTAGATACCTGCATAGATACCAGCAGGGAAGAGAAGATTTGAGGATCTGCATTTTAGTCCTAGACATCTGTATAGAGACCCTGTTATAAAAGTAACACGACCGGGTATGTACATCTTGAGGGCTTAAACTTTCTCCTCAGATTTGACCATAGAGATATTGCTGAATTGTTTCTGTGCAATGTTAAAAAAATTGTTAGGAAAAATGAAATCATGCCGGGAACATGAGAGAAATGCAAATAGCAGAATGCAGTCACAGCAAACTTAGTACAATTACTATTAAATATTTATATGATGGTGCCAGTATTTTTTGTAAGTTTCTACTTGAACTGATTATGTTCACATCTGAGCTTTGGCCACAGCAATAACCAGGATGATCACAGACAGACTTCATGGCCTGGCCAACTGAGCCAGGACTTTACCAGCTGGTTAAACCTGCTGCACTGCATGACTGGCAAACAAAGAACTTGCTATTCAGTGTGTCCTTGACATTTCAGAAGTGACATTTCAGGTGAGAGAAATGACATGAGTTTATCTAAGTAGGTTCTTTAGAATCATAAAATGGTTTGGGTTGGAAGGGACCTTAAAGATCACCTAGTTCCAACCCCCCTGCCATCGGCAGGGATACCTTCCACTAGACCAGGTTGCTCAAAGCCCCATCAAACCTGGACTTGAACACTTCCAAGGATGGGGCATCCACAGCTTCTCTGGGCAACCTCTTCCAGTGCCTCACCAACCTCATCATAAACACTTCTTTCTTATTTCTAATCTAAACCTACCCTTTTTCAGTTTAAAGCCATTAATTTAGCATTATGATGAATCTGAAATACTGCAGAACTGTACATAAGAAATGCAAGCATATTTGTGGGTAAAGTCTACAAAACTGTCATTTGATGGCTGGATAATGAAATAATAGGAAATTATGACAACAAATCTACATCAGGCACAGACATTTATTTTCTAGTTCTAGTAACCTAAGTATATACAGTGCCAATAAGTGGATCTTTAGAAAGTAAACAATAATTGTACATCTTTAACATTATTAATTTGATGTCTGTTGCTCAGTACTGGATGAAATCATCCTGGTACAATTGCAAAACTGAACTTTAAATCTGTAAGTCTAGGTTTTCATATTAATTTCTAGGTTACTTTTTTCTTCAAGGAATAATCTTTTTTTTTTTTTTTTGCTTCTTCCATTATTCACAATAATAATTGTTTTTCTTGAAGTTTTTCCTTAAACATCAAGCTCTGTCTCAAAGACTGTGTTACAAACCACTGTTACAGTAATCATTACATGAGCAGTGCACTAAAAATCCTGCTTTTCTAAGCAGTCTTCATGTCAGGCAATAAATCATCATCTTACAAAACCAATTCTGCATGCCTATTTTTTCCACTATCTAGCATTAAATTGTTAGCCCAGGCATTGTAACACATATCTACAGCTTTTTTTTTTTTTTTTTTCAAATTGGATTGCCAAGTTAACCACTAGAATCCACAGTTTTAACCAAAACCTAGTTTTGAATCCTACTGTGTTCTTTTTTGAGAGCTCAGTCTGGAAACAGATCTGTGAGGCATGTCATATTTTTACATGTTTTCATATATAGACATACACACATACATTTGCCTGTGCAAAAATACACACATTTTGCTAAATTTATCATGAGTGGGAGACAGAAGTCTGAAATGCAAACACAGATTCACACTATTTAATTAGAATGTGACTAAGATAATTTGTGTGACTATGACTTCATGAAGTACTTAAAAAGAGGCCATAAAAATCAGCAATACTTACATCCAGAAGGAATTTAATTCACAGCTCAAGCAAAACACATGAAGGTGAGAAAGCATCTGATGCCATATAATCCAGAAGAAAATCTTTTCCCAACTAAATAAGAGAATCTGCATTGATCAGAACTTCTGAATGGATAATTATGTATATTTAGATATAAAAGCCTGGGAACCAAGGTTTACTTTTAAAGCTTTCAGTATGCTACTTCTGTCACAAAACACACAGTTTATGTGGCATATGCACCCTAAGAATCCAGATTAAAATATTCATATGTTTATTTCTTCCTAGGCCTTAAAGTCACGATGTTAATAAGTTAAAAGCAAAAGGAATAAAAATTATCAAAATGGCATTTCTGCAGTATAAGAAATGTTAAACATGAACCCCTACATACTAGATAGGAAAAGGTTTTTCTCTGTTTCTTTTTCTCCTCAAAACATACATACCCATGCTCCAATCAGATATTATAAACAAGGTGTATGTTACATTATAGAAAGATATTATTGGAAACACAAATCTAATTAATACTGTCTGTTAACTTACTAACTTAAAATAAAGTTAGAAATTTGGGGCTTTATTTGTCCACTTTTTTCACAAGTCCTCATCATTTCAAGAAATTACTTAAGTGGGAAATTTGAATTCAATTATATTATGTACAAGAAAAGGAAAAAAGAATCAAAAGTATACAAAGGAGAGATTGCAACCAAAGGGAAAAGTTCTTTAACTGCTTCAATATATGGACAGATTTCAAATTACATGCATACTTAAATCCAAGAAAAGCATTATAAATATTTCTGACCTTTAAATTCAAAGTATATGAATATGTATATCTTGGTACAGAAACAACCAAATTACATTGAAAAGCTTACAGTAAAATGGCTTCAACATTGTCAAGTACTTTTAAAGCACAGAGAATAATTTTTACCAAATATAAATACCATGTGTCCATCCTTTCCTAATGCTCTGCCATCCTTTACTGTGCAACATCAGGTTACTCTGCAGAATCCCTATGTGATGTTTGATATTTTGGGGACAACACAGATAGCTTCATTATTTTCATGTTGTTCATTCAATAAACCTACTATTAGTTTGTATCTTTTCTGCTGTTCCCATTTGTTTGTTAAACTGCCATAGCTTAATTTTTTCTAAGCTTGCTTTGAGCAATTTAATCTACCAGTTTACTTACTGCACTGAAGTCTGGAGTCTGTCTTCTTGATGTTCATTCGTCTGGTTTTGTTGTTCTCTGACTTTGCCTTCTTTTCATCAGCTTCAAGAATTTGCCCTCCATTTTCACATCCTCAGGGAAATCCCACTAATTGGTATTGACCTAAGCTGTATTTTAGCTTTCTATACCAAGAAGCTGTAACAAAATCATCAGGAATCTGATAGACAGTTAACAACTTGTATTCCTTCCCCAAAAGATTTCTGGGAAATCCTTCCCACAGCAGTATCCAATGCTTTGATTTTGTCTGTAGTTCCTCACAGAACGCACTGTCTACCTGTCCTTCTAAGTTTGGTGGCAAGCCGTGCAGCATCAACACAATAGTATCTCTGATTTTTTCTCCTTTAAACATTGCCTATGGACTTTCAGCAGATCCCATTCCTTTTACATTCTGAATTCCAGATCAAGTATACACATCTTTGATTTACAGAGCAACATACATATTTCCTCTTTTCTGTCCCTCCTTTTATAGTAAAATTCCAGTCAGATAAGTTAATCTACAAATCTCTGTTACTTCAATTAAGTTGTAAAGTCAACTGTGCATTAAGAATTTTGGCTTCTCTTGCCTGTTTCTTATTCTTTCTGTATTAATATCCAGGCTGACTAAAAGGAAAAAAAGTAATATGCAAAGACAGACAAGACTATAACAAGTGTACAACGGCCTTAAAGGTAAGGATTTCACAGTTTTTCCTTTAAACACTGAAGATCCTTTTAAGTGGATTCCAAAAATAATTTTTATCCGGCAACTTGTTCAGTTTCCCTTTGCTCTATAGTAAACTGTCTGGGGCCTATCAAAGCATCCTTTCCACATCTGGCTTACAGCTGTGTAACAGAATAAGCTCCTAGAACTGCTAAATTTTAATGACAGCTAGCAGCTGTCATTCAAAATCAAGTTTCTTCAAAGATGCTTTTCTCATATCTACAGAATTGAATTACACTAGAAACATCTACCCTTACACCTATGTCCAACCTCTGCTATGAAGAACAGGGTAGCTGAATTAATGATTTTTGAGAAATCAGAAGTAAATAGAGAAAAGTTCTTTGCATCTTCTCTTGGATCCTCAGGTTGGAGTCAGTTAACCATGTTAATTCTCTGCTGAGATTAAACAAGCTGAAAGTATATGAGCAAGTCAAAGACATAGCTCTACTATGTACAGTGCATGATAAACAAAGAAAACAAACCAGAAATTTATTTCCTTGCCATTGTTGTCTCTTAGTGGATATTCAGGGATTCTGTAGCATAAGAGTAAGAAATACGATCAGATACGAAGTACAGCAAGTGCTACTGCAGGTAGAACACAAGAAGGTTGAAAAACTAGAAAAATAGCTTATGATTTAACATATCAGGGAAAAGTGGAAAAAAATTATTTCTTTCCTCCTCTCACAAAAACTATTGTGACTTCTTGAATACATGCTGAAAAGCTTATCTAAAATGCCACTTCTCAGAATTGTAAGAGTGTTAAGTGCTTTCATGATATATTTAATGACAAAAATGTTGCAAACCATTTTATAAATATCCAGTTTTCTATTTTCAAACTACAATTACCATGTTTGCACAGATGAGGTAGCCAAAAATTCACAGATTATATCAATGAAGAAAAAGAAAATTTATAACAGCATCAGGTTTTTTTCTCTGATGCAATCCCAACTATTCCTGAGGGAGGGAGAGGTGACAGATCCCCTTCTTTTAGCTCATCAGAAATAAGTAGAACTCAATACTTTTCCTTGGAGATCTAAATCCCCACTATAAAAAGGGACTTGAAACCTCTTTCCATCCCTTATTTAGCACTCTGTGCTTAATCCGGGACCACATCCACATTACAAATGCTACTTTGGTATGTCCATATCTCTTTCTAGCCCTGTGCTCTGCTGTTCTCTCCTGCCTTTCCTCAAAAGCACAGGCCCTTTTACTTCTTTGGCAGTCAAAGTAATTTCTCAGCTTCCACAACCCATCTTTTACTTCGTCCATTCTGCAGGCAGATATGTAAGGCAGTGGTTTCCACTGATTAAGTGCCTATAGGACAAAGAGGTGGTTCTCTGTCCCCACACTGAGTGGAAAGATAGCTGCTATACCCAGGACACTAACCAGTTACTGCTCAGGACAGAAATCCTGCTGGAGATGACTAAGACACCTTCATACCCCTTGTGTTTTCAGGCATCTTTTAAAAAGATTTTTCTTATGCTTTTGTTTCAAAAAAAACCCCCACCCTACACTCTGCAGATGCTCCTTTAAGAATAAAATACAACTCAAATCCAATTCCATTTAGACTTTCTGCATTACTTCCCTTTTTTTTTTTTAACCCTTATGTTACACTTCTTTTGTTTTATATCACAAAAGATTTTTGAGTTTAAAATCAAGATCTTTGTCACCATATAGTTTGTTTAATCTGGCCAGCTTCCCCACTGCATACCAATAACTTCTTTCAGGCATCACTAACTTGTCTGGAAACAGTAATAATATCACAGTCAAAGGATTATGGCCAGAGCTCAGGCAAGGAGCAAGACCAGAAATTATTCACAGATGGATGCTTACAAATGCAAATCTCATTCAAAAAAAACATTCAAACCATGAAAATGCAGATGCGTATCTCCCTAAAGGACTTTATAGCTCACTCTGTAGCACAGCATGACCATTACTATTGTGCCTTTATCTTAATTGGGAAAAATGTGGGTTGCATCCAATCCACAGCCAGCTTTGGTCCTCACATTGACTGGTTGAAGAAGTTTCAAGTAGTTAATTTAAACAAATATATTTAAGTTCAGGTAATTCATCTATTTTCACATGATTAATAACTAACAGTTTAAATGGAGATTTATTAAGGTCAGCTAGAAATAGAGTTTAGCTAAGCTAAGGAATAAAGAGCATCTATACAGAAGTTGCTCAGATTGTCTGACCTGTTTTAATTAAATTAATTCACATCTGTCTGTATACAAGGCCTTTATCTAGCAACCTATCTATCACCAGCCAAAGGAAATGCCAGCCAAAATTACTTTCTCATGGACACGCACAGACAGAGGTTTTATTGATTATTACCATCATGAGGCTGGACAGCCAACCATTCCACCATGCATGCAAGATGATGTTAAAGGTTCTGACAATGAGAAGAGTAAGACAAGCTACTGGGAAGGGTGTTTATGGCAGAGGTAGACACAAACTTGTGGAGTGAATGGAAAGTGTTTTGCAGCCTAGAGCTTTTAGTCAGGTTCACAAAACCCTAAGACAGGTAAGTAGTGGCCATCTACACGTTCCTAATCTGGAGCAAAGTAAAACAAATGTCAGTGAGTCAGCACTGAAAGCTGTGCTAGTTGTTTTACTTTGCCTGGAAAGGAGAAGGAGCTGTTACTGTGTTACTATTTACACCAGTTAGTGGTGTAGTAACCGTAAGAAAGGGTGGTAATATCTTATGCTACCTCACTAAAATCCAGAGTCTGACATTTAACTGTTTCCTACATCTTAGGATAATGCATGGAAGAGATGATGAATGCCCATTATAAATAGGGTTAGCATGAAAACTTTTGCATAAGGTAGTTTATGCACACTTTTTTTTTTTTTTGTGAAGCATGCCTATAACTAAACAGACTGATACAAAGGTCAAAATTTAAAAGTACAAGGACCATGACATAGTCAGATTAAAAGACCATGCAACCCAATCTTTTTGTTTTTCACAGTGGCAAGCACCAGATGCCGTGGAAAAGCAGAAGAACACAGCAAGAGCACAGATGATGTTTTCCTTGCATAATCTCCCAGACTCCAGCGACTTCCAGTTCAGGGACACCACAAACCAAGTAATGTCCTTGTCATCTGAAACCTGTATAAACTGCATCAGCTAGAAAACTACTTCCAGGTGTATTCATGCTTTTCATATAAATACATTTTAACTTCAAGGAAACAATAAGCACAGGGACTTGAATAGGGCCCTTTTTACATTCCAAGTTATAAGTGTTTATTTTGCTACAATGTATATCACTTTACAGCACACAGATGAATAAAACATGTCATCCATTTCAATTTATAGATTATAAAAAAAACCTACTATATTTCAATTGGAAAGACTTTGCCTCTGCTGAAGAAAAAAAAATGCCCTGGTTTTATTTTAATATACCAATGTATTTGCTATACTTGGCTATACTATATTTCCCAGTTATATCAAAAACTGTCTAGAAAAAAAGGAAAGATAAACACATAAACCTATATCATGATTACAAAAAAGTTATTTCTTGGAGTAGAACTGAAGTAAGTTATTTTTACTTCTTCTTAAGGATGAGCTAATAGGAGATAGAACAAGAAGAGTAACTGAATATTTTGGTAAAAAGGAAAAAATGTGTGGTAAACTAAATGTTTCTTGAACATTTTTCTACAGTCAGCCAAAGATTCAGATAATCACTATTCTCATCTATACAATTCAGACTGATAAATAAATGTCATGCTCTATTGTAGGCTATTGGAATCTAAAAAGACTATACTGTAAAAATGTTCTCTCTAAACTATTGGTAAGAGCAATATAACAAAGGGAGTAAGAGAGGTAGAAAATACTGGTAATGGCAAGTCATTAAATTTGTTTGGCTGAAAGGCTTTTGGAATATATCGTGTCTTTTACTTCCCAGAAGGAGAGGTCTACTTGCTTGATGAAGAGTAAAGAGAAGTAAAATGCACTAACTATTTAATATTTGCCTTTGAAGAAACTTTTAGTATTTTTCATGACACTGCATCTATCTTTGATCTTCTCTCTTTATAAGAACTTTCTCATTATTGAAATGAAGAGATAAAATCAGCAACGTACCGCCTTAAGAATGGCAAAAGAGACACACACTCACTCTTAAGAAAAGTGTTAATCTGATGGAGTCTATCAAAAGCAAATAGGAAAGCCTATCTGTTTTTCTCAGCTTGGTAAATTTAAATGGGTGGTGACAAAAATAAGCCAACAATTCAGAAATTAATACCAAAGGTGTTAAACATTTCTGTGTAGTTGTAAGAGCAGACAGATCAAAACCAGAAAATAAAAGACCAATACCAAGTTAATGAGTGGAAATGGAACTCTTAATGCTGACAGAAACAGGTGAAACACACCTGCAAGATCACACACATAAAAAAATATCCTTATGGTTATATGCATTCTTAGAAGACCAACATAGTAGTGCAGGCCTATAAAATATTGAGCACCTTGTCAACCAATTAAGACAACAAACAAAAGAAAAAACCCAAACCACACAATATATTGTGGCTGAAGAATTGCAAAAGATAAAGTTCTTCTTTCTAACATGAAGCATGTCAAACTAAGTCTTCATTCTGCTCTGCTTGGTTTGCTGATAAATTTGAGTATAAAGCAGTATGAGAAACTATAACTTTGGATAAATGCCAAAATCACACTCTTATTTTAAAAACCAGAGTTTAATATATGACCACATGAACACTCATGTCCCACAGTAGAGAGCAGCTAATATGGGTGATGTGTATGGCTCAATATGTTTTTAGATTAACTGTTCACAGCCTTACTAAATGTCAGCAAGCAAGCAAACTGCTTTTCATCTACCTCCAAAGAGCAGAAAATAATGCACTATCTTAAACCCGTGACAACAAAACCTCTTGCAAACATTAGAGGTACTTTTATTGAAAGAATATTTGGTGCAACATAACAAAAATTTCAAAATGGTTTCAGTATCAACCCTATGCACTGAATTGGAAAGCCTATCCAAGACTATAAAAAAATTTTATACACATGAAATCTTCTAACAGCACTCCAATATATTCCCCTTTTCTCTACTTCTAATTTAAAATGGCTTACATCAGTTGCAAAATTTGAAATAATCACTGTGATCAGATTGATTGCCTGCATAATCCAGACTAAATGATTGCCCAGATTTAATTATCATTTGAATGAGAATTTGTATTCTTGAAACATTCAAGGTTGATTAAAAATGTTGCCACAATGAAGACTCCATGGCAATCTTAACAACAAGTTCTGTGATTGACTACACTCAAATTTTAAAAAAATGCTCCTCAATCATCTGAATTTGTCTTGCTTTAATGTTCAGCCATTTAATCCTGTCTGACTTTCAGACCTCCCTAATCAGTTTGATTGAACTCCTTGAGTCCTTTCATGATAAGTCATATTGCCTGAGCATTTTCTAATTTTTCATCATTCTTGAACTGCAGTCGCCATACCTCTACACAGCACTCCAGTAACAGTTTGCACGACTCGCAGATTGAAAGATAAATCGAGTAGAAAGGTTATTCTAGCATTGGCCTTTTTACAAATCCAATCTTAGAGGCTATTTTGAAAAAATAAGTTCATATGGCTGCTGATTTTCTATCAGAGCTCACAACTTTTTTAAAAGTGCAGTAATTTTGTTATGCCATTGGCATTTACCTAAGTAATGGTATATAAAAAGGTACACCTCTTCTCTGTGAAAATCCATTTATATTCAAATAATAAATAGGATAATACAAATATTCATTATCTATTTGAATTTTTTTTCTATAGCGCCATGTTCAGAGTTGATATTCCTTTATGGTTTTTCTCCATTTTATTTTTGGGACATGACCTTCAAGCTTAAATCATTCGCCCTCCTTTTTAGAGCTGTGTAAGATAGTCAGTTATAGCAAGAGTCCAAATGCTGCAAATAAATAAAGGATCAGACCTGAGTTATTTTAGTAAGAAAATCTTACAAAGCTGAGAAATTATAAGCAGAATTGTCTTATATTGAACTTAGCAAAGAAAAGACATCTCACAATAAATGAATGTAATATGTCCTGTATCTAGATCATTCTCCAAGTACTTCTGCACAAAGCAGCCACAAGTTACATGAGCCAAGCCCTGAAAAGCAAGAATTTTTCATTCTAAGAGTAGAGATAAATGCAAAACACCTAACCAGAGAGTTTACGTCTCCTCAGTTTCACACTTCTGTCATCTAAAAATAGTACTTCTACTGATGCAGTAAAAGCTCTGAATTCTTCTGTAACTTTGTATTAGGACAGTACTAAAGGCACTACTTGAAAAGCAGTTAGATTTCCTGCACAAGTCAGTAACCTCTTAAAAATGAATAATTCTCAGAAAAGTGTATCACGGACCTTGGGCTAAGCACAAAAACCTTAGTCTTCTATTTTCTTCTCCTGCTTTGCCCATTACCTAGCTGCAGATCAGGTTTGTGTTACCTGGTTGATATTGTAAGTAGTGAAACTTGCTTGTGCAGCAAGTTAACTATACAAAAGGTCTCCTACCAGCAAAAAAGTTGGACAGTGTTTGATGGTGAGATCTTTCGTCTGTACATGTAGCTGGAGAGATATAGAAGCTCAAGAAGTGGAAGGCAACAGCACAGATTGGAGAGACATTCTGAGAAATGGGCCAGTCAGAAAAAGGACAAAGTGAGAGAGACTTCCTCACATCAGTACTCCAGAATAGGTGGCCTTTGACTGCAGAGTTTCCATCACAGACAGAGCAAAATGAAGCCTTGGAGTCCATGACCCAAACATGGGAGCAGTCATTCTCCTTGCTGCTAGTGTTGCTTCTTCTCCTTTCATTAGTAGGGTTTCCAGCTAAACCACACACAAGCCAGGTTTGCAAATGATCTACAGGAGAACTGTAGGAAAAATGTATTTCAGCAACTCTACAATTAAATTTAGCTTTGGCAGGCTCAAAATGAAAGACTCAAATCATACAATAACATGACCTCCCAAGAAAAAACAAAAATTGACTGACTCATCACTAGCGTAATAAGTGTCATTTACTAGAAAGTTTTAAGCAGCAAGATTTTATATCAGGCATAAATCATACTATTTTTTAAAGGGCAACACTCCATTTAAGGGTTACGTCATTTTTGGAAGTTGCCATGCTTAATGAAATTCTATTATATTTTTCTAATTTTTCTTCAATATGCTGTCACAATACACAGGAAAAAGGCAAGCATTTGACTGATTAAAGAAAAAAAAGGGTTTAATTCTATTTGTGTGAAACTGAAGAACTCTGACTTGACATATAATCACAGAGTGGTTTAAAACATTGTATTGGGTCTGGATGAGATGGAATTAATTCTCCCCATAGAAGCCCTCATAGTGCTGTGTTCTGCATTGGTAGCTAGAAAGGTGTTGATAACACACCAGTGTTTTGGCTACTGCTGAG
>JANZLQ010000079.1:61681539-61693220 GCA_026212715.1 Elanus axillaris | reverse complement strand
TCACTTATTAAACTGCCCTTATCTTGACCCATGAGCCTGTTGTTATATTTTCTCTCCCCTGTCCAGCTGAGGAGGGGAATTGATAGAGTGGCTTTGGTGGGCACCTGGTGTCCAGCCAGGGTCAACCCATCACAAACATATTTACTAAAAATCAAAAGGACTATGTAAAAAGCAACAGTGAGGCACAGTATATTTATTGTAAGCCTGACAGGTTTCCATTCACCTCCTTCCTCCCCTAAAATGCAATGTATTTGGCAGAAGACAAAGAGAAATGAAAGGGTCACAGTAGCTACCATCCTTCCCTTTCTTTGTTTCCATCCCTCTGTGCAGTCCCACAATGAGGGGTTCACTGCACTGCTCCCCACATCCCTTCCTGACACTTTTAGGGCCACTTTCAGCAAGAAAAAACACTGCACACAACTGTGCCTATAGAAACAAATCGCAAATTGTCACTTGGTAAACCAGCAAGACATATGTCAGGGTATCTCACAAACAGTCTCACTGGGAATCTCAGAGTACAATGATGTGGTCACAAAGAGATTAGTCACAGGTTATTTTTGAAGCTCCAGACTTCTGCACAGAGTGCCGTTGCAACCATTAAACCATGAAATGTTTGCACTCATTTTCATTCCTGTGCTTCATGGAACATTTAATGCCAACTATAAAATCATTTAAAAGGCAATTGAGTTTTCAGCTGAGAAAAATAAGATGACTCCCAAACAGTATCAGTGTATTGACAAAGCGTCAAGTAAAGTGCAGCTTAAACTCAAACAGAATGTGAATTCTTAAGACATTGACAGAATTTAAAAAGTATTTTTGGAAATAAACATGTAATAGCAACTGTGTAGGTGTTCATTCTCTGCCTTCCATTTAAGTCTTGCTCTTGAAAGGATGACACTATAAAGGCCTGCAACATTTTCCAGTTGAAGACTGTTCCTAAAATGATAGGGTTACCACTTGCCACACAACACTAAAACCCTTTGTATGCAGCCAACCAGACATAGCCAAATTGCTTAGATACCACCTAGAATGGTTACAAATCTAGTTAAGATAGCAGAGCTATCCTTTATACAAGCTACATCTCATAGTTATGAAATGTTGTGCCTATTATTCTTCCTTAGAAGAAATTAAATAATTAACTAAATTGAGAATATTCACTGCACAGTTAAAATAAACTCTCACATCATCCAAATAAATTGGAAATTCTACCTGAAATCACAGGGTTCCCCATAAAAAAGAGAAATCAGCAGGCTAATTATTAATAAAACTCCATTGCAATTTATCATGGATTCTTGAGACTACAAGGACACCACCTGTATTATTTCCATCAAAATCTGGGAAAGAAATATTATTTGAGAAAGTCTGCATAAAAAAAACCACTAGTGGCCTCAATCAGTAACCTTAGTATACTCACAGATATGCACAGACAAAATGTGGTCTTCATTCTACATTGGATACTACCACCTGTAGATGGGAAGCATACGCAGGTACAGTGTGTATCAAATATCATTTGAGGAAATCCCTTGATGTCCCTAACACCTCATTTCATCCATTTTCAATCTCTAGTCTGCTCCCAGGTCTTTACCCATTATCATAATATAATTGTTAACATTGGTGGTATGGTTAATTGATAAAGAAGCCACCTAGGTTGTTAAGTACTACAAAATAAATGGTAGCTTCAACTCAGTGTAATGACTACTTAAAAGTACAAAGGGATTCCATGTATCATACTGGATTTTAAGTCCATGGAACGATCAAATGACCCAGATATTAGCACAGTGAACCCATGCCTTTTCAGGGAAACACTGGGGGAAAAAAAAAGCTGGGTACTGTGGGAAATGAGATAGCATCTACAACCAAGAAAAACTGAGAGGTTTCTGCCTTATCATTTGTGCTGTCTTCTCTTCATTTACAGAAATGTCTCATTTTAAACCAAGAGCCATAAATGGCCTGGCATCCTGAAAGGGAGGGTTAGTCAAATAGCCTACAAAGATATAAAAAGACATTCATTTTTTGTAGAAAAATAGCTTTACTCCTAATGCCTTTGCTATTTGAGTAAAACTTTTTCCAACAAAAATAAGTACTTGAAAGAATTGAGGAAGGTGGAGGATAGACAGCCTTTCAGTTAATATTTTAACTAAGAGGGTAGTGTTTGCAATTATAGCACTGTTCCCAGGCCAGTCTTCTAAAAGCAAAAATTATTGTGCCCCAAGGTAAAGTAACAAGACTTTCCCTTTGAAATGTCTTCATCCATGATTACCCATGCTTTGCAGGCAGCTCAATTTCAAAAGAAAAATGCTATACAAACTATTTAACTTTTATTTATGAATTGGGAATATCTGAACACCTCCCTGTTTTTCTAGTGAAGCACATTTGTATCAGGCTGGCCCAGTTACCACAGAAGTACCACCAGATCTAACAGCTAGGCAAGGTGGTAAAACCAAACCAAACCAAACCAAAATGAAACAAAACAAAACCAAACAACCCACATATGAAACAAGAAAGGAAATCATTGTTGAGGTTCTTTCTCCCTTTTTTCCTGAAGCTCAGTCTCCACTTTTTGAATTGGCGTAAACATTATTTATTGAAGTTTTTAAAACTTTCCCACATTTATTAATAGCTATTTAGGAACCATTTTCATAGAATCATAGCATCATAGAATGGTTTCAGTTAGAAGGGACCTTTAAAGGTCATGTAGTCCAACCCCCCTGCAGTGAGCAGGGGCATCTTCAACTAGATCAGATCACTCAGAGGCCTGTCAAACTGACCTTGAATGTTTCCAGGGATGGGGCATCTACCACCTCTCTGGGCAACCTGTTCCAGTGTTTCACCACCCTCATTGTAAAAAATTTCCTCCTTTTTGACTAAAGAAAACATTTGTACAGTTACTGACCTTGTATTTTGGGGTGAGAGCCTCAGAACAATAGTAAATGCCTTCTTTATTTGTGGCGTGCACACAAGCTGGCAAATGCACCATGCGTAAATGTGAGTTTGTAACCTGTATTCCAAATGTTAATAGTCAAGATTCTTCAGAGTAGGCAATGCAAAAGTCACCAGATGTTTGGAAAGGCAAATCAGATGACTTAACCCAATCACTAATTAACATTGGTGCATTTCAGAAAACCACCACAGAGTTTAGCACAATTTGTACTTTCTGTTCAAGGAAGCCCCGGACTGGACCAGCAGGAATACTACAAACTGTAACAGAGGTGTTTCAGTACTGTCTTGTATGGAAGTTTGCACAGACCTGCACACTCAGTGATTTCCAAGTGCACTAGCTGGAGGCACTCACCATCTTCACTATCAACTTCAGCCCCACAAAATGTGCAAAGGAGGTTTATTCAGATCAGCTATGCATAGACTACATGATTTAACTGTACACTTGATATTCCAAACTAGATTTGCATTCCTCTGGTGTGTATCTTTTGGGAGACCTAAGTGGTACTCAAAACAATCTTCTCATATTAGGGAGAACTGGGAATAAGTGACTCCCTGAATCTAAATAGATACTCATCAGCAAGACAGCACCCTTTTTAAGGCAGAAAAAAGTGTTTAAATTTAAGCAGACCACTTAAGCACAAAGCACTGCTGTGATGCAGTGTGCCTGAACTGACTACGAACTGACTCCTTTGTTCCTTACTTATATTTTAACCCTACTCATCACACTTGCTTAACATAAAGGTGTTGCTACTGAATCTATGTTTAGAATGTGTTAGGGAACCTAACCAATTGAAGGACACAACTGACATTAGATAAATCCAAAATACAAGTAATAACTACAAGAAGGTTAAGTAACCATTAGAATATTTATTAAGAGACACAGTTGGGTTTATGTTAGTTGAAGTTTTTATTCCAGGCTGGATGATTTTTGGTATGTTCTGGGTCCAGTGTAAGACTTACTGTAGACTACCAGAGTTTGTGTTATGAGGGTCCAATTATATGACCCTAATGATCCCTTCTAGCCTTTAAAAGTATGCTGTTCACACACAATGCATATTGCAAATATATAATGCTCATGTCTTTACTTTTTAGTACTGGTGCTATTTAGTTATGGCTACAAGCTTCTACTCATTGTAGAGCTGCAACTTTTAATCAATAAACATAAATATTTTATCACCCCAGACCAAACTTCACAATAACCCTTATAATCTGTAGGCTCATTAGCCCAGTAAATGTGCTTTAAAAGGCAATAAGATTTGTTGATTATTAACAGCTGCTGTAAAATCCACTCTCTAGGAGCTCTTAGCAAAACTTGCATCTCTAAAAACTCTTAAGATTGTGCCAGGAGACCCAGAGGAACAAACCAAAATGTTCTTCTGGAAAGCAACACATACTGCCAAGGACAATTACTTAACTTCACATGTTCTTATGTGCAGAACAGTAGGATTTAGAGGAACCAGCTACCACCTAACAGCTGAGGAGTTTGTCTTGGCCCAGGCAGAAGGATATGGCTTGCACCACATAAAATTCTAAGACAATAGAAGGCAGCAACTGTGAGATACAGCTTTAAGAACAGATTAGAGAGACACCTCAAACAGAACATCTCTTTGCCAGGAATAGTATAACCAAGAAGCTCACTAGGATACCAACACTTTTATTTATAACCCCAGGTTCACTTCCTTCACTAAAGCATATTTTTTTCCTTTCAGCACATTATCTAGATATTGAGTGAGATCTGATTTAGATAGTGCAAACACATAACATCTATGTAAGAGAGTTAGCTGAACTAGAAAGGAACACAGTAACAAGGTGAAAGAAAATATGTCTTAATTTTATCTTTCTAATGCAGTTACACTGCTTTAGAAGATTAATGACTGAGGAAATTACAAAATGCTGATCACATTGCTGCAGATTTCTCTTATATTTTCCATTATAAGCAGCATCTCATTAAAATAACAGAACTGAATCAGACCCTGCCCATGAGTTTAGGATGCCTTAGCAACTACTTTAACTGTAAAATTAGAGAGCAGCTTGGTTTGTTGCTGTAGTCAAAACTGGATTTTAGGAAACTGAATTAATCCCTGGCATTTCTCTGTAGTACAGAGTGCAAAAGAAATTCAGATTTCAGAACTACTGGTTCTTTACTAAAGTATAAAAATGCAGAATATTTTACAAAAATTATTTATATATGTTCTGTGCTTAAATGGCATTCAAAGGACTATTACTATTAGGTAAGCTTGTTTTCCAAAATGGCATTAAAATCTCAGTCTTCTCATTTGTTTGGAAGGACTAAACTAGACAGTTCCAGAAATAGCAGCGAAAAAGTTACAATAGAATGACATACTTAAGTGTACAGAAAATACATTGCAGGGGGTTATACTTACATGGAATAAAATCAATCAATCAATCAATCTATCAGTCAATCTTATCTTTCCTTATCTTTATCTTTCCTTTATCTTCCCTCTCCACTCCTTAACATATCACTAGTAAATCACAAATAAAGTTTTGTCTATTGAATAGACAGACAAAACTATAAATGATTTAAAAAGGTCCTTGAATTATACCTGAATTCACTCTCTATGCTGAAATAATTTTGTCTTCAAATTTATCGAATCCTACATCATACACAGCATGATGATTCAAAAGGATTAGATCATCACCTTAAAAAATTCAAATACAATGCCTAAAAAGAGAGTGACAAAAGAATTCAGTGAAAATACGGGAATAGTAGCTTTAAAGCATGAGAGAAAGTAGGCCCTATAATATTACAGAATTCTATTATAAGTATTACATTTTCCTTTAGGCTTTTCATTCATTTGGAATTTTTAAACTTTCTAAAGAGCATCAAGAACTTTTTTAACCTTAATGGTGCAAGATCACATTTGTCTGGTTCATATTTGACTAGATAAAGTGACAGACACTTGAAATGAGAACATTGTCAGAATGAGAATAGGGATTCTTCATCTACAAATGCATTCAGTATTCATATATTGAGTCATGAATTCTAGGAAAACAAAATACATTTCCTCTTCTAAATAATATTGCTTGGTGTTAATTCCTTTTTAACTAAGTACAAAACAATTAGTCAGTTACTAAAAAGGAACAAATACAAAGTGGCTATCAATGGAAACAAAACAATCAAAGATGTCATGATGTTCTTCCCATACCCTGCCCCTAAAAGAAACACCTGTAGAACTATGAAGTGAACATTAGAACTTCTGTTTTCAGTTACCTACCAGAGTGCCATGAAGAAAAGAGAGGAAAAATTACTCTTTTAGGTAGCTTAAAGGTTGCTATTTTGTATCTACAGCAGTTATGACACTAAAATTTCAGAAAGAATAACATAGGTAAAATCTTAATTTTAAAAGGAAATTTAAATACTCAGACTACCTTTCCCTTTGCATTTCAGCTGACTTTAAAATAAGTATGTCCTGTAGCTATAGGGGAAGTACTAATGCTTCAACTTCTAATGCTGGCAGTTATGGGAAATATCACGCTTACCATCTGGTTCCGGTGATTCTTCTAGTATAGTCTGTTTCACATCAAAATACTATCAAATTTTAACTTCTGTTCTATTTGGAACATATTTTTCCTTATGGCTGAATCTCCCATTTTAAAAAAAAATATAAAAAGTGTTTTTCTCTCCATTAGTGAAATGGTTGCATAATCTTTTGGTACATCATCATCTGTTAAGAAGGTTTAAAACTCAATTAAAATGTAAATCAAGTCTAGACAATGCAGCAACAACTGCTACACATGAACAAAAGGCAAAGCCAGGTTCAGTCAGAGATGAAAATGTTTCAGTTGGAATTGAATTTGCAATTATTTTCATTGTAATGCCTTCACAAATAGCATAGTAAACCAGTAGTGAATAAAGCCAAATGCAAATGCACCTGCTAAGGTGTCAGAGCTAGTTTACTGTTTAAGTGGAAAATTGTGGGATCAGACAAAACCAGCAATATTTTCACAATTTCTTTTATTCCCAATTACATGTCTAAAGTGACTAAAGAGGAATCTCTTAATAAACAATTATGGAGGAAGACAGAAATCTAAATCAGTTTGTGGTAGCGAAAGAAGAGAGATTTCTATCACCATATATTACAATGACACTTGAAAAGAACAGGGCTTCTCTATTACAGAAGGTTAATCTCCAGTTTTGTTTCTTCTTTACAGAACCTCAGCAACTTAATACTTTGTTCAAAGTTTGTGAGAAGACTGCTACTTAACAATGCCCTAACCTTTTTGTTTCTCTCTTAGAAAAATGGGGATAATTTAAATATGAAGACAGTTATCATACTCTTTTTTCATGAAAATCAGTGCTATGATTTCAGAAGCCTTCCATTTAATTCTTTATTCATTCTTCTCTGCAAGGATAGGAATCTGAGCAGAATAAGTTTAGCATAATCATGTCCAAGATTTGTCTTATTCCTTGGGTGAATTGAAAAACGTGAGCAGTTAGGTTGAGATAAGCAGTGGGGCAGCCTTTCATTAATAGTATCTTTCCCAACTTATTTTGTGTTGAAGGTATGCGTGACACCTCATTTGAGGTTTTCAAAATACCTAACTTTTTCAAAACCTTTCACTTTATCACATAACAATTACATAAAAATAGCTATGAAAGGAAAAGCCTTATGTTGTCTAAACTGGAGAAAAGCAAAAATACATATGTATTGGAGTTTGTGTGGTGGGGTTTTGGTAGCAGGGGAGGGGCCGCAGGGGTGGCTCCTGTGAGAAGCTGCTAGAAGCTTCCCTGGCTCCAAGTCGGACCTGCCTCTGGCCAGGGCCGAGCCCATCAGTGATGGTGTTAGTGCCTCTGGGAGGACAGATTTAAGAAGGGAAAAAAAACCCTGTGCAATTGCACCTGGAGAAAGGAGTGAGAATATGTGATTAGAACAGCCCTGCAGACCCCCAGGTCAGTGAAGAAGGAGGGGGAGGAGGTGCTCCAGGTGCCAGAGCAGAGATTCTCCTGCAGCCTGTGGGGAAGACCATGGTGAGGCAGGCTGTCCCCATGCAGTCCATGGAGGTCCATGGTGGAGCAGATGCCCACCTGCAGCCTGGGGAGGAGCCCACGCTGGAGCAGGGGGATGCCTGAAGGAGGCTGTGACCCTGTGGAAAGCCCGTGCTAGAGCAGTCTGTGCCTGAAAGACTGCAGCCCATGGAAAGGACCCACATTGGAGCAGTTTGTGAAGAACTGCAACCTGTGGGAAGGACTCACACTGGAGAATTTTCTCAAGGACTGTCTCCCATGGGAGGGACTCCACGCTGGAGCAGGGGATGAGTGAGAAGTCCTCCCCCTGAGGAGGAAGGAGTGGCAGAGAGAAGGTGTGATGAACTGACCATAACCCTCATTCCCTGTCCCCCTGCACCACTGCGGGGGGAGGAGGTAGAGAAAATCAGGAGTAGAGTTGAGCCTGGGAAGGAAGGAAGGGTACAGGGAAGGTGTTTTTAAGATTTAGTTTTACTTCCCATTATCCTTGGTTTGATTTCATTGGTAGTAAATTAAATCAATTTTGTTTTTTCCTCAAGTTGAGTCTGTCTTTTGCCTGTGACCATAATCAGTGAGTGATCTCGCCCTGTCCTTGTCTCAGCCCACAAGCTTTTCTTTTTATTTTCTCCTCCTCATCCCACCAAGGGGGGAGGAGTCAGTGAGCGGCTTCATGGTGGTCAGTTGGTGGCTGGGCTTAAACCACGACAATGTATCACCATTATTTCTAACTAATAAATTCTTTCAGTTTTAAGGTGTTCTATAATATTCCTCACAAAGTCTGGGAATTAATGAACTATAAGTTTTGCATTACAAATTCCCCATTTTCTATGTTATTTTATATAGCTTATTCTTGTAATTAAAAAACAGTAGCACAGAGAGTATTCACACTGTTTTCACCGGTCTAACTGAGAGATGTAGGGTACCAATATAGCCACTGGCTTTTTCAGTGACCAATACAGAGTATCAGAGTGTGGACATACCAGACAGTTTGGCTTTCACAGGGAAGGAGTTTTTAAGTTCTCCTATCCCCACATGTCCAGCTCTGTGTCACTGGGGTTTGTCTCTGCACAGCTATGCTAACACAGCAGAACCATCATGACAATTCAAACCAGATCACTGAAATGATTAAAGATTCCTCTCCCCCCACCATGTTTTTGTAGAGCGCTGCTTTAACCCAGATCATTGCAGGGCTTTGGTTTGCAGCCTGGTCTCTTGATGCATCTGGCAGGCCAGTAAGATTGCTGCACAGGCAAAAGCTGGCTAAGGTAGGATGGGACAGATGAACTCTCAGCTGGCTTTATTATTACAGCCAGCACCAAGTACCTGCCTGTGAGGTTATCATCTTACCTTTCTTCAGCTCTGTAGGAAGGTTGGATATCTAACTTGGGCTTCAGCATCAGACATACTTAAAATGATGTGTTGTGGTTTTCACTACCCAATGGGTTATGCTTACACACAGGAAACTTGTGTTATACTTAGACACAGGGAAACCACACTCCCCCAGTAACACTGGTCCCTTACAACTTTGAATATTGCTAGCCAGAGCTTTTGATGGGTTTCCATTAAAACAGAATGCATTAAAATTTTTCTTTGTTTTTATATGCATTTTTTTGATCTGTTAAAAACGAAATTTCTGCAGAAATACTCCCCCCACATTCTCTGCCCCATAAAATGAGTATCATGCACTACTCCCTTTTGGCCAGTGCATAGCTGGTTTTCTAGTAAAAATAAAGATGAGAGGTTACTTCTTCTGACAATTTAAAAAGCCAAGCACATTTCAGGTACTCATTCGTCCAGAAATAAGAGCTATATCCTACCACCTACCTCCATTTATATAAACAAAGTATTTTTTCACACACCATTACTCAAGATGCTATGAATCATGACATCACACTTGGAAGGGACTGCAGTGACCTTAAAGAACACTGACATTTTAGAAAGTGATTTTAAACAGCTATGTAATAAACAATTGGAAAAAAAAAAAAAAAAGACATAGTTTTTATCTGATGGCTTTGTTAAACATCTACCAGTACGACAATCTTATCTAATCTAATTTTATTACATCTCTTAAATAAGTTACCCTTTAAAGAAAAAAAAAGTTACCTTGAATTTCTAATTTATCTGTCCATTATTACATAAAGACTTCATTGGTCCTTGCTTCTCATTCACACACATCAAGTAGAAAGACCAAAATTTTAACATCAAAGATATTCAAAGACTTGCCAGTTGCAAAAATTACCTAGTGAGAGCTTTGAAAACTTCAAGGTATCTGTCTTCTATTGATTTCAATAGGTTTTGCAGGAATAAGCACTTTTTGAAGTTTCAGGAACTGCCTGGCTCAGTCTGTAGGTGTCTGTGGGACTCTATTGATAAAAAAAACTTGTCTCCTGGGATACTAGTTACTTCCAAAAAATGGGCATGGCATAATTTCAGAATTTTTAACCAGATGTCCAGCTGAGATTCAGACATTTTTAGTATAGCTCAGTATTCCTAGGATATCTTAAATCGTTTATTGAGCTATTTATTGCTTCAGCTTTTCTATGCACCAAATGCAAGAACAGGTCTGGCAATGACATTAGTGCTCAAAAATGCTTCACCACTTGTTCCATTTGACAAATGGACCAAGAAGACAGATATGGGGAACATTTTATTTTAAATCTAGATTTGTACTTTACTAAAAGAGACCATACCGAAAAACAGAACATACAGGAGAGATTACTTGAACTACATTGTAAAAAAACCCCAGTATTTTCAAAGTATCACTTGTACAACAATTTTGTAGACCACACCTGGGGAAACAGAACTAGTTGTGCTTTTTGAAGTTACTTTTCTTTCCCCTGTCAGGTGTACTTGAAGAAAGATCAAATTGCTTGCATGTAATAACCACAGAGAAACAGAACACATTTAATAAAACATAATATAATGTGGACAGGAATCTAGAAAACACATTTTGGTTTTACTTTTACTTTGTTTTCTTATTTACTGGACTT
The DNA here is from genome assembly GCA_026212715.1 of Elanus axillaris. NCBI lineage: Eukaryota > Metazoa > Chordata > Aves > Accipitriformes > Accipitridae > Elanus > Elanus axillaris. The sequence goes on along the minus strand of JANZLQ010000079.1, from coordinate 61,682,303 downwards.
AAATAAGTAATTTTCTTTTAAATGTTAATATGATATGCTACAGACATGACAGCACTAATTTCATGATCTGACATTTTATCTGCTGACAGACTAAAAGTGATAGTTTTAAATATTCTGGTTTACACAGTCTAATAAAAGCAACATTCGCTGTTAATGAGTCACTTTGCTATGTAAAATATAATGAAATGCAGAGGTACCAGGGCAAAGAGGTCCCTGCCTTAGCTTTCATCCACAAGTTATTAGTATGAAGAGCAACAGATACATATACCTTTAAGACAGGGTATCATTAAGAGTGGAAACAAAAGTGAAAAATCACACATCAAAAGTAATGATTCCATGTGAGAAAGCAAGCAATGCTGAAAATGTCAGCAACTTACTCACATTGTTAAATTTATACATTAATTTTGTACTGTGTACCTGCCTTGGAGGCAAAAGTACCTACCCACTTATGCTTCAAATACCATGGGGGTGGAAAGAAAGGATGATATAATACAACTGTAATCTAATACCTTAAAGGACATGAGCCTACTTTCATGGAAAATGCACAATTAACCAATAAAAAAAGTCAGAAAAGAATCAAATGAAAAAACAGTGTAGGGACCTAGCAGTGAAAAACTGAGACAAACATTTCCACTGTTGCTGGCATGCTTATTCCTTTTTCAACAATTTCTCTTACAGACTTGCAGATCAAAAGCCTCAAAAGTTTTGGTTCATAATCCTATCAAGTTAATTACTAAGTCAAAGTTCTCTACAGTTTTTGGTTG
>JANZLQ010000079.1:61664858-61681439 GCA_026212715.1 Elanus axillaris | reverse complement strand
AAGTTCTCAACAGTTTTTGGTTGTAATTCACATCCTGAATCTCTGGCAGTGTCAAATTGTAAACCCATTTAGCTCAATTTAAAAAAAAAAAAAAAAAGAAGAAGAAGAAGAAAGAAAGAAAGAGGGAGAGAGACTTGAGGACTTTGCACAGTTCTTGACAGTTCTTGAAGACAATCACTGGTAAAATACCATTTTGTGTGCATAACTGTGGCTTCTAAATGAATTCAGAATACATCAATTCAAATTAATTTCAGTTGAATTAGTGACTTGATTCATAAATATGGTATTAGAAAGAGAATGAAAAGAAAGAAAATGGTTTCCACAACAACTATTTCCACTGACATTACCATGATCATCTAAATAGCAGAACAATAACTGGGACACTTGTCTCTACTCAATACCTCTATGCAACAGGAATAACAACAGTGCCTTTTGTACACATGTATTTTCTTCTGCCTTATCTGGACCCTAAATTCCAGTTACAAAAGGCCAAATTCCCAAGCACAGATTTGTGGATAAAAAAAATTATCCATCAAAATTTGATAGACATAAGCAAAAAAGCCTTTTGTAGTTTTGCATAATTCAAACTTGCTAAGGAAATCACCAATCACAACAGTGAATGATTCACAAGTAACTTGAAGACTCTTCTCTCAATATTTAACACAAATAATGTTTAAAATTACTGGAATTTAAATAGTTGAATGTCTTCTTTGCAAGACTATGACGATTTTTGGAGCACTGAATTGAATGCATTTATTTCAGTAAGAAAGATAAAGATGTGATACTAAGACAAGGTAGTTAAGCACAGAAGGCAATGTAGTGGGATACAGTGCCTGGAAACGCCATGGCATCCTTCTTTAGAGGGCTCCTAAAAAAAATCTCTCAAGAGGAAATATAAGTATATTTAACTGTGCCATGGGACAGCAGCATGAGCCAACAAATTCTCTTCCAGCCCAGTGACTCCACCATAATGCTGTGAGCTAGTTAAATCCTGGGCAGGTGACTGCCCAGTGCAACCTCCAGTACATAAAGTTCCCTACACGTTAAGTACAGCCCAATAGATTCAGAAAGAATAATTAACCATATTCAACCCTAACACACAAGGTTTTTGTTTCTATTCACCTCCCAATCACATGCAATTGCAGAGTCTCTCAAGAAAGTGGTGGAAACAGTTATAGCAACTGAAGATCTGCCTCCCAGCCTACTGAAGAAGCAAGGACAATATGTTGACATTTATCCTGTCTTCCCCTGGTCTACAACATAACTATGCAAAGCCCAACTTGCAAGCTGAAATGATTGTTCTTAGCACCTACAAGCTAATGAGGTATCCTTTAACTTGTCTCTAAAGCAGGAGGACAGGGGGATGGGGGAGCATGACCCCAACCAAAAAATCCAACCACACTGTCACTTCCAGTTGACCCCATTCCTACCACTCAGCTAAGCACACACATCCTTGCTGCACTCTGTCCTCTGAAGTAGGTGGTAATAGTTTCCTTTCTCCTGAGATAGCTAGGGGTTATTTTGACACTTAAGGCTGGTCCTCTGCTCCTACACTGGTTATAGCAACCGTCCTTAAACCTTGCATTATAATCCTGTGTATATTGAATATGCTCTTTGAGCTTCTGCAATTGTAGATAGAAGTTAAAGTCCATATTTTTGCTTTATACAAGCTTCAAATGATCCACTTTTCTGTGAAGAGGGAGCTAAGTATGTTAGCTGAGTGAAGATGCAATTGCGTTGCACTGAGATAATGGACTGGTACCATCCCATAATTCCCAAGTGTTGCATATTCCATTGCTTCTGTTCACTCACTTCCCACTCTACTGTCTACACCTGAAGACTCTTTCTAGTTCATACACAGTCAACATTTAACCCTTCATTCCATGCAGCATCCCTTCATTTTTCAAACAGCTCACTGCAATTCACTCAGCAAAGGCCTGCCAAGAGGCTGCCAGCTGAGCAGTGCTGCACAGGAACAGGCTGGGTTTGCACGCTTAATTAGAGCCTCCTTGTTACAGTCCAAGCATTAGCCATAACTCACAGACTGTTCAAACAGCCTTGGCTCTCAATCCAACCTTCTGATGAGCAGAGCATCAAAAGTGAGTCAGCTGTCCTTGGGGAGGCTGAATTCCCTATATATGCTGTTCTTTGGATGGTGATTCACATCATCTGACATTTAATCACCCAGACCAATCTCTGTCCACCTGAGTGCTTCTCTTCCATTTCAGTGCGATATCCAGGAGACTAACCTGTCTGACCATGCAGTGGAAGAGAGCAGAATAGTGTAAGCACAAGAGGGAGCAGTTATAACTAAAATACCTTAAATACCTTCTAGTCTAAAACTGTCTTATAAAAGAGTGAAAGTAGAGATGAAGCAGAGTACCTAACAGTGTAAATAACCTCTACCACAAATTTAAAGGTGGCAGCCAAACTCCATTTTTACCTGCAACTGTACTAAAAGGTTTGAACTTTTATTTCACAATTACTTTCTCAGTAGGAACTTTATGTTTTTATGCTTTGAAACACTCAGGACTGAAACAGTGACAGAAAAGTTAAACAAATTAAAAATAGACCACAGTGTACAAAGTACCCCAGAATTTAGTGTCCTGTCCTGGATAGATAGGCTAACAGGAACCTTGCATTCACTGTCCAAAAATCTATGTAAGGCTAAACCTGGAGGATCACTTATACAGCAGGCTGCTCCAGTGTGGCCAGAGATACAGTTAAGTAGGAGCCACCATCTTCAATCTCTATTTCAGGAAAACTTGCAAGAAGTATGGGAGGAGTCTCCTGGTTTTAATCAACAAAAACTACTATCCTGGAGGGTGTTACATGCAGTGAAATGACTTTATCTTTCATTTGAAGGATTAAAAAAAAAGAAATAAATATTTGCAATGAAGTACCTAGGCCAGCACAATCTGCCACTCTCCGCAGAGTCTTTGTAACTCTGCTGCACCAATCAACTGCAGTTTTTACCACTGAAGCTTTGCTCCTGGCAACCTGCATTATGTAGTACTAATGCTGTATCTTTTGAAAAAGAGGATGGTTTTTTGTGATGTATGTGCTTGGCTGCTCTGGATCTATCTGTGGTGTGACATTAGGGAAACAGCCACAGTTCAGCTGTTAGCAGCTTTCTGCAGCATTCCCCACACCGTACCCATGATGATACATGCTACTAAATTTGACTGCAGATAAAGCTGAGATGCTTAAAGAGACTTTTTGGTGAGGGAAAGGCTCCATAGCTTCAAGCAGAGGGTGGATGGAGCTGCTAGCAGCTCCCTTAGTATTTATTTCATCTGAAGGAAAGCTGGCCTCCTTTACTGAGGCAGGCAAACACCAGACCTCTTTGGCAAAAATGGTATCCCACACTTTTCCAGAGTATGCTGTATTGTTTTTCATCTACGTACCTTTGTGGTTGGTTGAGGTCTATCCAGAAGCTCTTGTGCCAAAAACACATTAGAAGTTTAGCATTTTTGTTCTCTGAATGCCAACTATAATTAAGAGATGTTCATCATGTCAAGGGTCCTATTCATAGTCAGTGTAAAACATGCCATTAAAGGTTCAGATCCACTGCAGTGTTCCCACATAGCCAAAACCATTGAAAAGAAAACCTGTATTTTTGTATACATGGGACTACAGATTGACACTTCCATATTCACTCCTTAGTCTTTCATTAAATAGTTAGCAAAGGTAACAGCTGGAAGACTGCTGCTTTCAGTACAGAGACCTGCAAAGCAAAAAACCATCAACTCATTTCAATATGGCCTGCAAGTAGTTTTAAGAGATGGCAATGATTTTCTGTAGCTATTGAATCAGGTTGTATTAAAGTAACTGATGTTTTTATACAACAGTATATTGCAAGATCTTTTCCTGAGCCATTTCTGCCCTGATTAGAAGTTCCTCTGAAATTTCTGTAATCACTGTTTTTACTTCCTACACAACAGGAAAATATGTAGAAAATAAGGTATACAGCTGTGTTGAATTGAAAAGACATGTCTTTAAAAAGAGCAAAAAGGAACAAAGACAGTTCAGTTATGAAACATAACCAGTACATTTTTGGTGCTTTGTCCTGGACTTTGAGCACTCACATACATGCTTCTATTGTCTGATACAGTTCTTTATAAGAATAGAATTTTAATCACACATCCTCAATATGATGCAGATCACACCAACTTCATTACACCTCTGGTATGAGAATTAGCTGATTATCTGATAACAAGTCTTCTTTCACACTTGAAAAATCACAATATGTTAATATAAACCACATTTGCTTTCTGAACATTTTAGCTGTCTAGTGTGAGGGAAAGCCCTGGAAGAAGAGAGTCTGCATATCTCAAGAGACTCTACTTAGACAAGTTTTTTTTTTGTAGAAATCTATTTTAGTAAAGTACATGCTCATTATGGTGTTTCCAGATGTTCCTTTCTTCCTTTCCCTTGCACCAAATATTCTGTGTTCTTTTTGGATTAGGACACTTCAGGATGTGTGTTCAGGGGCACAGGGCACTTCTGACATAATGAAGGCCACACAGCTGATTAGCACACTTGCTGCTCTACACCCACGCTCTGCCAGTATCTATCTGCTACATAACAGCCTGGAGTGCCTTGGAGCAGCAGGGAGCTGCCAGAGAGAAACCACCAGAGAGGCCTCGTGGGTGGTCAAAAGAAAAAGATAACTTGAAATAGACAACCGAGAAATATAGAGCAGTTCAAGCTCAGACTAAATTCCAACTTCCACCTAGTAGAAATGAAGGGTTATCTGTAAAAGCACACATCCCCTGTGTTAAATCTCCGCAGCAAACGTAGACACTGAAATTTGCAATCTTTTGTTCTGTCACTACAGGCTCAGTAGAGTTTAAAAGTGCAGATGGAGAAGACAACAAACTACACACTTATAGCTGCTGCTATATAGAGTTAAAATGAGTATGCTAAAAATCATCCACGGACTTTTACTTGCAGTTCACATGGTATGAGCCATCTTTTCTGTCAAATGTATATATTACTGATCTGACTCACCATCATAGTAAAGGTTTTATACCCCCTTCTGCCAATTTACAAGGTTGAAAGGCTCAAGTAAGAACAATTTGTTGCTGACTGCTCCCATAGCCATAGTAATAAATGAGCAAAAATACACTGAATATTGTAGACTCCAGTGAAAAATCTAAAACTTATTCAGGAAATGGGTTGTTCATTAATACTTTCACAGCAAAGCTTCTGTTGATTTTAAATCAAATAAATAAAGAGTTACTATACTCCAAAAGGTGCACCAAGTTCAATAGCTCTACTATGGAACAAGTATATTAAAAATAACTTCATAAGGCAAGGTACATAGACACAACCTGAAAGCATTTATGACATCTCCTTTCTATTCATCCAGCTAATACAATTCTATCTACCAGACACTCACAAATACGCACACTCTCTAAAGAGATAACTACAGAGGATGTGAGAGTCTTGCCCTTAAACAGGTCTCTACTTCTAGCTATTTCTTTAATCTCTCAGTTGAGGAGTAGTGAAGAGATACCTACACCATAACAAACCCTAAGACCAATGTATGTCATGATTTTGCAGCTATAAATGGAAAGTAGGAAATCATACCATCTTTTCAGAGATCCATGAATATTTGGAAGAATTGGTTGAACTCTAAAGAAATGTCAGTGCAAAGTACAAACCACTTCCAAATGGTGTCTAAGGCTCCTTCTGAATTTGAATGTTTTCAAATCTGAGTAACACAGTGACAGCCAAAGGGAACAAATATCCAGCCAAAAGAGAACAAGAAAGAACAAACAAATCAATTTATAGCAAGATTTCAATCTACAAGGTTCTGACATTAAGATTTGTGACCTTCACCACCATGGCTAAGAGAAATCTTTCAGTGAATAGCAAGTTTCAGTGAACAGCAAGACCTTCAGTAGCATCAATATTATCTGTGAATTCATATCAAATTCAGTCATCCATTTCAAGTTAAAGAAATGGGGGATAGCCTTTTATACTAGCAGAAACATGGATTATAGTGGTAAGATTCACTTACATGAGGGTCCCATAACATTTAAATAGGTTACACCCACCTGTTAAAATTAAAAAAAATGTATCACTGCCATTGATTCAGTTCCTCAGTTAAGGAGTTTTCCAGGGACTAGCTAGGAATCATTACAAGTTACGTATATCCGTAATGCAGAAGGCTTAGCAAGCTGCTAAGACAGTGTGACCCTGGTGCTAGCCAGCTCTCGTCTCCATGCCCAGAAAGCCATACAGAGGAAGAAGCAGGTCTTGTTGTCAGCTGCCTGTTTCCTTAGATAGTTGCTGCTGCTTCAGTCACTTTCACCTGGGAATACACTCAATAAAACATGATTTCTGACACTGGCAAAATTAAACTGCATCATGATCTAGTCACACTGAGATGGCACAAAAGTAAATCCAAACTATGGCCTGGGACATTAAAATCACTTTAGATAGCAGCTTTTTACATTATTATTTTTGCCATAGTCCAGCTACGCTGTTGTCATAAAAATAATAATATTTACAATCTCAAAGTTAAGTGCTTTGCAAAAAATAGTTTCAGAGTAATACCAGCCTTAGTTACACACCCAAATGACACCTGCAGAGAGGTTATTTGGGCTTGAGCCAGGAAAAACGAAGGCTGTCACCTTAACTAGAAGTGTAACCTCTTCTTCCAGCTTCTTGGAGACACACAGAAGCAGAGCTAGGTTTCCTATCTGAAGTCAAAAACTGAGTTCATAACAGGAATTCTATGTCTTCATGACAGGACATAACAGATGCAGCACTATTGTAATGCTTTGTCACTTCAGCCACCAGTTTCAGATTGCAAGGCCATTCCTCTCTACCCTGCAGAAGAGCTGTTTACTTCCACCCCCACTCTGCACTAAAAGCACAGAGAATGATAGCCAGAGCTTTCTAAATTTATTTTTCTTACAGGAGAGGAAAGTGGAGAAAAGTGGTTCCCCCCTCATCCCCCTACTAAAATAAACTCTGAACTAGCTTTGGTTTTATTTTTTTTTCAAGTTATAGTCATACCATCTAAAAGAATTCAGAGAGAAAATATTTTTTTAAAATACCACCACTCCTGTACCAAGCAAATGGCTGTTACACATGATAGAGCATTTCCAAAGGGCTGCCTGAGTGCATCAGACAAACTGGCACCTGCTTTGAGGCCTGCAGGACAGAGTTCTGATTGCTCCTTCATTCACCTATAGACACATGGGGTTGCATAACGGCAGCTCCATCTGGTGTTAAGAGACTGATTCATTGGTGGTAGTGATTGTCAGAAATGGGTCCCCTCAAGCAGTATCTTTTTTCCTTGTCACTTCAGAAAGAAAGAAACGTGATTTAACTAGTAATTTAAGCAGCATTAAGTGTTTGTTGCTTGCAAATGCATATTGAAAACCTTGTAAAAATTGTTGCCATTGCTAGTATTTTCAGACTGTGCCAGGAAATCCTTGTTAATTAGGTAAGGAAGGCACTCATAAAGAAACAAAACATATACCCCAACAGTCCAGTGAATGACACTATATTGAGGGATACATTTTATATATTAAAAGCTTTTTTAAAGAGTATTTCCCCTCCTTGCCTCCTTTATTCCACAAGTTTCCAACACATTTTTAAGATGAGGAAACAGTCATGGATAACAAGCTGCTTGACTGAGTGTGAAAGACACAAAGCTGAACAGCAACAGCCATCATTGCACCACAGAGTCCTGAGGGAACCGGCTGATGTAGTTGCCAAGCCATTCTCCATCATATCTGAAAAGGCATGGGAGTCAGATGAAGTTCCCAGTGATTGGAAAAGGATGAACATTGCACCCATTTTTTAAAAGGGCAGAAAGGAGGACCCTGGGAACTACCAACCTTTCAGCCTCACCTCTGTGCCTGGGAAGATCATGGAACAGGTCCTCCTAGAAGCTATGCTAAGGCACATGGAGGACAGGGAGGTGATTCAAGACAGCCAGCATGGCTTCAGCAAGGGCAAGTCCAGCCTGACCAACCTAGAAGCATTCTGTGATGGAGTGACTACATCAGTGGACAAGGGAACAGCTACCAATGTCATCTATCTGGACTTCTGTAAGGCCCTTGACATGGTCACCTACAACATCCTTCTCTCTAAATTGGAAAGATATGGATTTGATGGATGAACTGTTTGGTGGATGAGGATTTGGTTAGATGGTCACATCCAGAGGGTAGTGGTCAACAGCTCAATGTCCAGATGTAGATTAGTGACAAGTGGTGTCCCTCAGGGGTCCATATCAGGACCAGTACTGTTTAATATCTTCATCAATGCCATAGATGATGGGATTGAGTGCACCCACAGCAACTTCGCAGACAAAACAAGCTGAGTGGTGCAGTTGCCATGCCTGAAGGACAGGACACCATCCAGAGGGACCCGGACAAGCTCAAGAAGTGGGCCCATGTGAACCTCATGAGGTTCAACAAGGCCAAGTGCAAGGTTCTGCTCCTGGGTCAGGGCAACCCCCAGTATCAATACAGGCTGTCAATGAAGGGTTTGAGAGCAGCCCTGCAGAGAAGGACTCGGGGGTACTGGTGGACGAAAAGTTGCACATGAGCCATCAATGTGCGCTCACAGCTGTCCTGGTTTCAGCTGGGAGAGAGTTAACTTTCTTTCTAGGAGCTAGTATATTCTTATGTCTTGGGTTTAGTATGAGAATAATGTTGATAACACACTGATGGTTTTAGTTGTTGCTAAGTGGTGTTTGTACTAAAAGTCAAAGATGTTTCAGCTTCTCACACCCAGCCAGCAAGAAGGCTGGAGCAGCACAAGAATCTGAGAGGGGACACAGCCAGGACAGCTGACCCAAACTGGTCAAAGGACTATTCCATACCATTTGACATCCTTTCTAGTATATAAAATGGGGGCAGTTGGCCAGAGGTGGCAGATTGCTGCTCAGGGACTAACTGGGCATTGTTTGGCAAGTGGTAAACAATTGCATTGTGCATCACTTGTTTTGATATTCCAATTCTTTATTATTTTTTTTTATTATTATCCTCATCATTATTTTCTTCCTTTCTGTCCTATTAAACTGTCTTCAGAGATACACGTTTCAGAGATACATGGACATAGCTCGGTTCAAAGACAGAACTTTTTGAAAGCATGAATATCCTAGTTATATAGTTTAAGAATCAGAATAGGATCAATACCATAGCAGCAAAAAAACCACCAGAAAATAGAGTAGGGTGGAGAATTGACACACAAGAATACATGGTGAAATTTGTGCAAGGCAGTGTTGTAGAAATTAAAGACTCCTTGCTATTATTGCCTGTTGACTCAGCTTGTTTTGGTTTGGGGTTGGGTTTTTTTGTGCAATTTAAAATGTACCTTGAAGCAGATCCCAAAAATGGCACTTGTAAGCATAAATTGCACATTACACCCTTCAGATGTGAAGACAGCGCAAGCTGAAAATGCTATAAACCCAAAGAAACCTTAAATGTTTCCTAGTGAATCAACATCCAGCTTAGCAAATATCTGTGCTAACTGAAGGTATTATCTCTCCCTCAGCTGCTTTTACCTGTTATGCAACATCCCAATGGCTTTGTCATTGGAAGGGATGGGCTATGGGGCACTCATACAATCCAAGCCAATTAAGATAACTTAAACTACCTTCATCAGGTGTTTAATCTTGCTCAGGTGACTTTGCCTGAAGGAATATAAGCAGTAGTTTTACAATCCCTTCATTCAGCAGCGGACTTGTAGGTCGGTACAGGAGACAGGATGATGAGCAACACAGAAGGGGTGTCTTCAACTGGCATAACTGGATCAAAGAGTCTACATTTGTAGTCAACAAACCTCTCTGTCTACAGACAAAGAAGCTCACTAGAAGCTTAGCTTTGACAGTACATGGGGTTGCACAGGGAGCTTTGATTTTCTTAGTGGTTTCTGCCACACCACACCACAGAAAATCAGCAGTAACAGCCATGGTCTGTTCTGCCTTAGTATGTCATCTCATCCAGACCATACCCTCTGCCTCACCTTAAGTTAGACGCCAGGAAAGGATTCTGTAAGAGGTAGCAGAACATTTCTGCAAGTTCTTACAGTTTTTCTTCAAAAAATATATGGAGAATTAGTATTAAATACTCTATAGAGTATATTCCTAAATGCATACCTATTTTGGGACTAAGGAGGAACGGATCACTGCTCTTTATAAAGATAGTCCAACAAAACAGTCCTCATTATAGGCAGACACAACACTCTCCCCCTTTATTTTGGTTATTTACTCTCATTCTTTGGAGTAAATTTCTTTTCCCCTTAACAACAGATGAGTTCACATGCAAAAAGATGTTTATTAGGGTTTTGAGTGGATTTAAATAAAAAGATATATGGTCTGTAAGCAAATACGCTTCCAGAGATGAATACTGAGTACTAAGGGAGTTAGCAGAGGTGCTTGCCAAGCCACTATCCATCATTTACCACCAGTCCTTGTTAATGAGGGAGGTCCCAGATGACTGGAAGCTTGCCAACATGATGCCCATTTACAAGAAAGGTGGGAAGGAGGGAGGAAGGAAGGATCTAGGTAACTACATGAGAAGCTGGCATCTCATGGCTTAGACAAGTGTACTCTTTGCTGGATTAAAAAATGGCTGGATGGGCAAGCCCAAATGGCTGTGGTGAATGGAGTTAAATCCACTTGGCGGCTGGTCACAAATGGTGTTCCCCAGGGCTTAGTTTTGGGGCCAGTTCTCTTTAGTATCTTTATCAGTGATCTGGATGAGGGGATCGAGCACACCCTCAGTAAGTTTGCTGATGACACCAAGTTGGGAGGGAGAGTTGATCTGCTCAAGGGTAGGAATGGTCTGCAGAGGGATCTGGACAGGCTGGATCTATGGGCCAAGGCCAATTGTATGAGGTTCAACATGTCCAAGTGCCGGGTCCTGCACTTGGGTCACCACAACCCCACACAATGCTGCAGGCTTGGGGAAGAGTGGCTGGAAAGCTGCCTGGCAAAGAAAGCCCTGGGGGTGCTGGTCAACAGCCAGCTGGATATGAGCCAGCAGTGTGCCCAGGTGGCCAAGAAGGCCAACAACATCCTGGCCTGTATCAGAAATTCTGTGGCCAGCAGGAGCAGGGAGGTGATTGTCCCCGTACTCAGCACTGGTGAGGCCGCACCTTGAGTGCTGTGTTCAGTTTTGGGCCCTTCGCTACAGGAAAGACACTGAGGTGTTGGAGCGTGTCCAGAGAAGGGCAACCAAGGGGGTGAGGGGCCTGGAGCACAAGTCTTATGAGGAGTGACTGAGGGAACTGGGGTTGTTTAGCCTGGAGAAAAGGAGGCTGAGGGGAGACTTTATTGCTCTCTACGACTACGTCAAAGGAGGTTGTGGTGAGGTGGGTGTCAGTCTCTTCTGTCAGGTGGCTGGTGATAGGATAAGAGGAAATGGCCTCAAGTTGCAGCAAGGGAAGTTTAGGTTGGGTATTAGGAAAAATTTCTTTACTGAAAGGGTTGTCAGGTATTGGCACAGGCTGCCCAAGGAAGTGGCTGAGTGACCATCCCTGGATGTATTCAAGAAAAGCGTGGACAAGGCACTTCATGACGTGGTTTAGTGGGTATGGATGATGGTTGGACTCTATGATCTCGAAGGTCTTTTCCAACCTAAATGATTCTGTGATTCTGTGAATATTACTATAAACAATGCATGTTATTTCACTTTCATATAACAAAGGAAAAATAAATTACAGGCTTCAAAGAAAAAAAAATAGACAAAGGAGACATGAAATGGTATTAAATGAATAAAAATCCAGGCCCAAACAGTGACATAAGTAAAGTCCTAACCACTGGTCAAACACTATATTTTGTGTAGAAAATATAGGGTCTGGTGTATTTCTATTTTTGACCTGACTAAGTCTCTATCTATGGAATGATAACCAAGCCAGCCAGGCACAAACAGAGAATTACCCCTATGCAACAATTACCTAATCAGACATTCACCAACGTGCTAGCTAATTATCAGAAAGGCTAAGTGAGAAAGTGTGTCTATTTCAATCACATGCACTTCTTAGATGCATACAACATTAGGTATACTCAGAATTTTTCCCACAAAATTTGATTTCCTCCATTCCTATACACATAGAATTTTCATCACAATGGGCATTTACTAGGAAAATGGAGAAGAACAAAGAGTCCATGAGGTCTCAGAGGAGCAAGTCTGGAATGAAAGTGAGAAAGCACCCAGCTCCTTCTAAATCTTCACCGCTACGGCTTTATCGCTGCTCACCCTGGGTAGCTGCATTAGACCAGTTACAGGTCTTTTCATTCTTTCAAAGGTTGGAAATAATCCAGGAAATTGGATTCTCTGCTTCCTTTGTTCCTGCTTCTCTCTCTTTCTCCACTTATGTTTTTTGTTTTATCTCAGCATGGAAAAGCACAATGGATGCATAAGGAGGAGGGAAAAGAATGAGTAGAAACCAAAAAATTTTCAGCTTCAGAAATTCAAGATTAAACTTTGCATTTCTCTGTACCCATCCAAAAAAAAGAATGTAAAAACAAGCTACTGAAATATCTTCTAAGTATGCAGTGAAAAACTTCCAGCTTGATCTGGGCAACTCTTACTATTCAGAAATACCCGGAAGGCTACTTTCATATTTATCAGGTAGGCAGTTGATAAATCTGTAGCATTTTAAATGTTTTTCCTTCAATTTCCAGCACTTCTTGTTTGAAAATACATGCTTGCTCATGAAACAGCTCATTTCTTCTTATTTTAATGGTTTTGTGTCCATTCACAGCTCTTTTGTCAACTGTTACAACAATTCAAGTTATCAAAAGCTTAGCATATTGCAATCATTAAGAGACATATTTCAGCCCAAATCTGCCAGAAAATGCAGCCAAGAATCAGCAAGTCTTCTTCCTGAGCAGATAAAAAGAGAAATCACAAATAACTTGCTGTCTGGTTCAGTAGGGCAGAAGAACATGAATGTGCTTTATTCCAATTAAGACTCCTTTAAAGGAATTTTTTTAAGGAAAGCTAACATTTGTTTCACCAAAGAGGAGACATTCAGGTGCTAGGCACCTGACTGCAAAAGATTCATACTGATTATTCTCCACATAAGATGCTAAGTTGTCACCATTAAAAATTATAAAAGATAACAAGTATCCAGGTTTTCAAGTTTATTGTGGCTGCCATGTGATAGTTTACCATCTTCGATCTTTTAGAAATCCATTACTCATCTCCATGCCTGAATGGCTTTAAAACTGTAAGGACAAGTTCCTCATAAATATGTGACAAGAATTAAAGCACCATGGCAAAATGCAACTGTGTGGTTCCTTCTCATTTTCAACTTATTTTGCATTATTTAATATTGTTTGTCTTAAAATACAGTTTTGTCTCAATTACTGTGACCAGGAGAATCCATAGAAATATTCTCCTTGGCACCTTGGTCAGGAGGTAGACAACAAATCTTATTTTATTGTCAATTGCAAAACTTATCATTCTTTTTCAAGCTGTTTTCTAACACAGGTGCCAGATACTGGCAGCAAGAGCTCAGTCTGCAACTAGTCAGTGTGAAAATAACTTGGAAATGGTATAGGACAACAGGTAACAAGAAGGAATGCTCTTTAATAGTTAGCTATACAATTGTAGCTGCATCTTCTGGATAAATAGCATTTCTTTTCAAAGTTGCAGCTTTTCTGATTTCAGAGAGCTTAGTACTTTCTCCATTTTCTCAGCAAAGATTTGCTGAAAGATGACTTCTTTGCATCAAGAAGTGAGTTTGAATTGGGGCCATTCTCTTCACTCCTTTTCCAAAAAGTGAAATACTTCACATTGACTTACTTAAACCATTTCACAAGAAAGCTAAGATGTTCCAAATAACTTTCTAAAGTCTTTATACGAGCCTACATTTCTACTCCCTCAAAATTAATGTTTATTCCACAGACTTTGTCACTTCTTTGAATGTTAGCTGCCTGGAAACTAACATGATCCCCCCACCCCATCACCTGAGTTCCCTGCTTCCCCCACACCATTACCTTTAAAACTAGCTACAATTTTTCTGGTAAAAGTAAATACTGCCATTTCCAGAAAGCATAACAATGTCCAGCCATGACTTTTGGAAGTTCCAACAATGAGCCAAAAATCCCCTGGTGTTCTTTACTCTTCTTCACCAAGTAGTTACTTATTTTAAAGAGTGTCAAGATTTTGGAGACATTTTCCAATACAAATATAGACAGTTCACCACAGAGACTGAATAAAGAAGATGTAATGACATACTGAAATTTTCTGGACATATACTATGGGTAACAAAAAGTCACCTTCAATCTTTCTATTGACGTGACATGTAATTTTTTAAAAAGGAATACACACTTTGCAAGTTTTATATCCTTATTTATTACCAGTTCAAAATAATTGTAGACAAAATGAGGCTGCATTGCAGTTAAGTTACCAAAAAGTCTCATCTCACTTTTTAATTTTGTAAGTTCCAAAACAATACATTCTTCCACATACTTTGGAAATACGCAGCCCTAGTAATGATATCAATACAGGACACTTTCTTTAAATGTAGCAAAATATACATGTTAATCAAAGTCAAAAAGCTGAAGAAAACAGCAAGTGACTGATATATTTATCACGGTGAATATTCAGGAACAGTAGCACAGATTTTGTAAAAGTCAAGAGGGCACTTAACACTGCATATTTCCAATCAGTATTCATAGGCAATATTTAATACTCTTGATCTAATGGATATAGAAACACTACAGTGCTTCAGACATCAAACACTGAGCAAGCAAATAAGGCCTGCAATCAACAGGCTAACAAGCCCACATTTAGAGCATGAAAATATTAATGAAAAGACAAGAAAAAGAGGATGCAAGAGATAGGAGCATAGATTTTAAGCAAGTGCTGAAAGTCATTTCAATGACATTAAACATACTGAAGCACTGTGCCAGACAACTCCTGGATATGCAGAATCAGCTTAGTTTAACTGAGTTATTTTATATTACAGCAGAAAAGTCACAGATTACATAAAATCATTGGTAACACATGTAAACTCTAAAATACAGATACAGAAGACATTTTCATATGAGTTATAAAATCTCTGAGAAATAAAAGGGACATTCACCTGCTTGTGTTAGCAAGGCTAACTTTGCTACCACAGAGATCTGTTAATGAATTGGGAAATGCCTGCACTTTCTTCCCACCTACCCAAGTGACTGTAACTGCAGACAATTGTGCAATTCTCATTCAGTCAAATATAAAGCAATACTACCTCCTGCTTTGTTACCCTACCTACCATTGTGTTCACTTTGGGACCCTTATGCTCTATTTTGTAGAAGTACAACAGCTGCTATTTCAGCACTCTGTAACATCTAATTGCTTGCATCTGTTACAGGTTGGTTGTTAAAGGAGCATGCAACAGGCTGTGGTAGGATAGCCTCTTAACAACAAAGCAAAGATACAATGATAAAATAGAGTGAGGAAGCAACAGCAGTTATTGTTGCCGCTGAAGTTCTCCTGTGGAGGAGAAAGGGATTTGATACCACCCACTGAGTATTGCTTTTAAAGTACAGAAATACTACTTCTGGAGCACTTACTTCAGCTTAGCAAGACACGTAAAACATATCTTCCTCTATTTGAATAGTTCTCACACAAATAGGCTTGCCGCTCATTTGGGAAGTTTCCTGTTGGTTTCAGCAATTATTGAGCCACACCTGCTGGCACAGAGAAACCCTCACACCAGCCAGTAGCAAACTGGGACAGATCCTGTGTCTGTGGCAGAAATCCATCATCACAAACCACAGCCACATGCAAGTATCTTATTCCACATCCTCTCCCCCAGGAAATCTATGCCCTAAATATTACTTTTTTGTGTGACAAATGTCAGGTTACATAAAGAAGAGGAACATCAGTAGACTTGAACCTCCAATGCTGAGGCATTCATTAAAATTTAGGGCTGCTTTACCACAACATTAGCTACCAGCTGCCTGAGAAAGGTTACCATATTCACTTGCAGCAGTAATTAAATGAGGAGTCTCAGAAAACAAGCCATGATTTTAATTTAGCTTAACCCTTCTTCAAAAGTAGAGTACTGAATATTTCCTTTAAATAACAATTTAGTAAATGTATGTAAATATAAATACTAAAACAGCTTGGACATATAAAGTGATAGCAAGACAGCTAAGAGCAAATCAATATTAAATGTTAGTGTGAACATAGTATGTGTGAACATAATAGTTGCAATCCTACCTCCTCCTTCTTTGTGCAATTATATTGTCATTGTTTTGGGGGAACAAGGAGGGAGTTGTTTGGTTTTAGTGCAGAATTAGATGGATAAACGATTGGCCACATAATAAGACAATTTTGTTATATATCACTTGGCTTTAGGGTCTAATTCTGCATAGTTTTTCACATCCTTTACACTATCAGATAAAAGCTGTTTGATGGCCTCTGAGAGATGTGTAGAATACCTTAATCCAGTTTCTCATCCTCTGGTTTTAGAGTTCACACAAATTCGCTAGAAGGCAGAAAGGAAAACTGGTTTTCATTCAAGAGCAGTGAAGATGAAGGACTTAACTCCAATCAAATTACAAACCCCTTTAAAAACTGTTTCTTTGCCAAAGACTTGGGGTGG
>JANZLQ010000079.1:61622743-61664758 GCA_026212715.1 Elanus axillaris | reverse complement strand
GGGGGTGGGGTGCAGGGAGCAGCAGAGACTTAGAAGTTATATAAAAGAAGAGAAATGGGGAATCGTGCACTGAAGCTTACAGTTCCTTTTGAGGTTAGCCATCTGAATTGTTAAAGTTGATCACCAAAATCCCCAATTTAAATATCAGGTTTACACAAAGGGCAGACAAGCTTATCATGAAGCTTAGATACTCCATGCTACTTGTCCAGACAAACCAAGCAGTTACAGATATACAGAAAAGTATATGAAAATGAGAACATGTACATTTATACTACATACCTGGATTTCAGGACCAATTTTTAAGCCAACTACTAACAAATCTGTAAGGAAAAAAACAGACCTGTGGGTATTCATTACAAGCACTCCTGCCGTTAGCAAGAATTTTGTTGTTTTTCAAGTAAATATACCCACAAAGATAACATTATAAGAACTATTTTAGGACACATGTAAAACAATTACATTGTGATCCATTGATGAGATGCCACAGGCATACTACTACAGCAGCGTGTCTCAGCAATTGCTGTTATCGTACCTCTTTGGAACACAGATTATTTCATCAAACTGTTAATCCAGAGTCCATTTCAGTTGCTTTCTTGTAAGTCTTGTGAAGAAATATGTATACTAACGCTCAAAACTGTAGATGTTTATTTGTATTCTAAATACAAGTGCTGAAAAAGTAGCATGAGCTCAGATACTACATAATAAGCAGCATGGAATTCCATATTTTAATAAGTATAGTATAACAAATAACTCTATTTTCATCCAGCAGAAATAAAGACGTCAATGTTCATATTGCATTCCAAACTTTAATCACATGAAGCACCCAGGAAGTTATTCTGCAACCCATGAAGCACTAACATAACTCACGTTTTACTATAAAAAAAGAAAGATTGACATTTGTTTTTCATTTTTATTGCAAAACCCTGTGTTCTCCTGAGGATAATACTTTACTGAAACAAACTATTAAGTGAAAGGATATTGACAACTTGTAGTGCCTGCAAAGCAGCAATGTTTTACCTATCAAGAGGTGAAGACTGTTTTCATATTTAGAATTGGAAAAAATCTACTCATTTGTTATTTTCTTTGTTTGAGCATTCTGGAATTAACCCAAAACAAAGCAGATATTTGGAGTTCAAACCACTAGTTTAATTTGCAATGCATATCACCATACCAGAAGCTGGGAGGCTATGTCAGAGAAAGCATTGTTCCATACATGCCCTCTTACACGCTTCTGTAAGCATCCGCTTCAGGCCATCATCAAATGGCAAAAACAGCATTCAGTGTAGCTTTAGGGTAACCAAGACATCTATGGTTAACAGGTAGCACCACTGACACAACAGAGAAAAGAGAAAGCACAAATGGTTAAAAAGTAATATAAAAAGGGAATAGCAGAAAAAAAGTAATATTGATTACTTTTGTCCCTGAAGTTCTTAACAGATTCCACAAAAGCACCTTTCAGAGTCAGTTGGACTAATCCAATTTCTTGCAGTGAGCTCAAAACTGAACATGTATAAGGAGCAGTGACCCATACACTTGCACCACTAAAACTTGAGAACATATAAGGAAGATTTTTTTCTTACTCAGAAGCTGACAGTATCATTAACTAGGTGATACCTCATAAAATGTTTCAAGTTTAAAGCTGGAGTTTTTCCACTTCAGTTATAAATAAATTCTACATAAACTGAGAGGCTGAACAGGGACAATTTCAAAATACAACTTCACTATCCCTAATTGGATTAGATTCCACTTCATTACATTCATCCGACAATGAACACAGTACCTTAAATGGAACCAATTTGCTTTTTTGCTCACTCTTTCATAAACCATGGAATTAAGCTATCAAATTCAATAGCACAAGCAGCAATTCTTCATCAAGCAGCAGAATAATGAAACAGAAGCCCAAATAATGCATGCTCAAGAAGGAATACACACTACAGGTACATCTAGGAAACATTTCAACTTGCCTGTACTATGCCCACCATGTTTGTATCCATATGTGTGTACCTCATGGCTCTTTTATTTAAACTCTTGATCACTCACAGCTATTCACACTAGAATAGAAATATTTAATGTAATCTTTAGTGACTAAGAAGAACCTAATAGAGAATTTTTGCACATCCTAGATACCCATGTTCCCCTGACCATTGGTCCTCAGGACTATGCCAGGAGGACTGTGAACCACAGGTGCATTTAACCAAGGCAGACAAGTAGAAGAAAAGCAATCACCGGTCAAGTAGTCCAAGAGCCATCCAGTATTGCATCATGCTTAGGCCAAGCCTAAAGTCATGAAAACAGAAGAAGGTGGTCACCTTACCTGAGCAAGTCCTTGTCCTACGTGCCTTGTATTCAACATAAGCTTTTTCTTTAACATGAATGTGCTAATTGCAGGTTGATTAACAAATTTTTCATTAATTTTTCCTCTTCTTCTTAAGCAGAGTTGCCTGGCCTTCATTTGTTCCTGCTGTTTTGCCCTCTTACCATTCTAATGATCCAAAGCAAAACAGTATTTCTTTTAGAGGAATAAGTAGCAGTAACAAGCAGTTTCATGAAAACAAGAATGGGATGCACACAAAAGAGAGCAGTCAAAAAATTACCTCCAAACAGAATTGCTTGAAGGTTTCTATATTCAGCTGTTGAATTGTAAAATTATACAAATGACATAAATTCAGCATCAAAAAAAAAACTTCTATGCTGCTCTAGTAATCTTGAGAGTAATAATTCCTTGTTATATATCATTTTCAGAGTTCAGTGTGGCACACATGGCAGAGTACTGTGCTGACAGATGCTGTTTAGTGACTTTGGTGTAACACAGAGGTGGCAGCTGGGAAGCCAACACCAGGAGGAAAAGCTGTTCTATTAGAAAAATTTACTTACTCATTAAACTTGTTGCTCTGATGGCTCTGAAGTTGTATCTGATTCTGTCAAGTTGAGCAGCTGAAGACAACCAATCTGGGACAAGGACTTTCCCCAGACTATCTTCCATGTTATTCTTTCAAAATCCAATATACACCAGCATCTTAGCAACTCAAATATTTAATGAAATCTGAGCTGAGACTTAAATAAAAAAACCCAGGGGAATTAAATAAATTCATTTCCTCTGGCAGTTTATAAGCTTTTATTTTCCCTTAAAGAAAATGCACACACCTTCCCTACACACATATCTGGTTAATGCATCCCTTGTGCGCATACTTTTCAGTGTGAACTGATAATGAAATCCATTGCTACCAAATGTGTAATGAAAGTAGTACAATTTTAAGTCATCCATCCAATTCAAACATTTTAAATAAAATAATTATAGACTAATAAACCTATCTTCCCAACTAAAATGTTCAGCAGTATTTGTATTTAACTTACTGTCCAATTTTAGACAAGCATCAGAATAGCTTTACTTTGTAGATAAAAAAAATAAATTCCCAGAAACAGGCAATGGGGATAAGTACTTGAATTGGAGTTTGTCAGCTCTGATTCAACTTTTATGTTAATTTTCCCTCAAACTGGCTCACTTACAGAACAAGCACACAGATAGCACACATTTTCAAAAATAACTATTTTGTAAAAATGTGCTCAATTCAGACAAGAAAATTATAAAGAAAAACACAGCATAAGAAAGTCTAAAACCTTGAAATAGGTTAGCATACTAAGTAGGTAATTTGGGGCTTTCCCAAAAATCATGAAAAATAAGAGGAGAAATTGAGCAGTTTTGGGAAAACAAAAAGTTGTTTCACAACTTAATGTACTATGAAAATGATGATACAGGGAGAAGCTGCTATTCTACATGGTAAAAACAAGTTTGCATATTGAAATCAAAACATCAACATCGAATGCTAAGGACTTTATATTATATGATATGGATGATAACACACCCATGAATGCCTGAGTTATCCCTTTATCACCTCTTAGATGATAAAACTTCTTAATGAAAGACAGCAACTAAAGATGGCTCATGAAACACAGTAAAAAAATCCATTAATGCAAGTTTTGGCATATTTCATGTTGCATTTCAGACAGCTCCTGTGATTTGAACTCTAGAGCATACATATTGGTCTACTGGTTGAAAACAAAAACCAGAGATGAAGTACAAAATACAGTCCTTACCAAGCTAAATTCAAAAGCAAACAGGACCCTGTACATTTTCTGAAACACATACATAAGAGCCATTGCATATCAACCAGTGGAACTGGTTACAGCTTTACTTCTATGCTACTTTCACTGTTCTAGGATTTCTTTTTTTCCTTTTAAACCAAATTAATCTAGTGATCATTGAACCTTCCAGTTTAACAAACTTGAAAAACAAAAGTTTTCAATTTATAAATTAAATTATTTAAGATACAGATCTCTAATGAGGTTGCAGTCTGAAGTCCTGGCCTCATATCGCAAAGAGTTGTACCACAAGAGAACATTACCTTGGAAAGAAATATTACAAACTTTTACCCTTCCCACATTTGCAATGAACTGAAAATAATTTCTCTATGCTTGTATGGTCATAACAAACTGTTGGTATTTAATATCCAAGCACTCAGCACAGGGTTTTGATACCTACCCCAAATGGTACTTCAACGGGCAAAGATCTTAACCTTAACTCAGGACAAGTTGCATCTTATCTTCAGTTTAAGCAGCTCTGTGTACCACACAGGACTGATGCATAATCCAGCAAAAATATACCTGCAGCTATGTGTGGGTGAAATTTTTATACTCCATATTTTTCCTGAGTTTTAGAAGTATTCTCTCCTCCTTGCCTCAAAATCATTACAATGCTATGTCCAGATGGGAGGGGGAAAAAAAGGTTTTTAAAACTCTTTTATTCCTTATTATTTATCCAGTTTTTCTTCCATCAATGATAATTCTTACAATAGTTCCTTCTTTAACAAAATTTAATAAAAACAAAACAGTTCTCTACCTTTCCACATTAGTAATGTGAAGACGATAGACATGGACAATACTGCAGGCAAAAGAAAATCCCAGCTGAAAGTTAAGTAGCACAGAAACAGAGCTTACGCACGGCAACATTTCATGTACCAAGTAGTGGCAATGCTTAATATTCACTGCTCAATGCAAATTATTGAATTCAGATAAGGTCCCCTAGAAAAGGTGCAAACAAGCAAAGGCTGAATTATATTACCATGTGTTACAGTAAAGCAATAGGTTGTTAGCCTTCTGTATCCACTGCCCCTGTAGTCCTAAACTCAGCTGCCAGAGTCTCAGCTCACTGAGCCAGTCAAAAATGTCAGAAAAATGCTTGTGCACACGGTGGAAATTGCAGACTTATGTTAGAACGTACCACAAGAAGCAAGGTCAAGGATTTGAGAAAGAAATGTCCCATCACAAGTTGTTATGGTAATTGAGCAGGCAAAGAATTTAGTTATACCTAGAATTGGTTGAAAAATTCAACTTCCTCAAAGTTTCTAACATAACAAAATAATTTTTATTCAAATGAAGTATAAGCCTTTTTCCCTTCCATGGAAAGTAAAAGCGGAAAATGGTATGAAAGGTACAGCAAGGGAACAAGGATGCACTGTCATACAGGCACACAATATTGGGGGGGGATGACGACGGATAGTGTTTTATTTGTTATTACTCAGTTATACTCCCAACAGCAAGTCCAACTTTGTCCTCTTCAGCAGGCAAGTCTCTGCTGCCAGCGTTGTGCCAGCTTTGTAAAGGATGAGGGGCATGACAGATTGCTGTGTTACTACAGGCAGGGTACAGAGAAGTTAGATCAAAATCACTTTAAGAAAACCTGTCAGGCACAGAAAGGAGTACAGTTACCCAAGATAATGGGTCAGGGACAAAAGTCATAAACAGGGTTTTAACAGTAAAAAAAAAAAAAAAAAAAGGCAACTCAGATTTGAGACTCATTTTCAATTGCATTCACACTACATAGCCACAGATTTCTGTCTAGGTGTCTAGGAATTCTCACTGACAGCAATCGTAGCCCTGCATTATGGAAGATGTCGTACTAATTTACTGCCACTGTGACCCCAAAAGGGAAGCTTTCAATACATGGAAGCAGAAGTCAAGACACAGCAAGCATTTAAGAAAAAATGGGATGAATCATACGGTCTAAGTTCCGACATGAAAGCCAGGGTCTTTTTCTTTTGATCTCCAGAATGACTATGCAATTTATCTCACAAAGGCTTATTAAATCTTGTTGATTTAAGGCAATTATTGCAATACTGGATGCCAATAACATGACATACACAATTTTGCTACCTCGTACCAGAAACGGCAAATTTTTACAAGATGGAGGCAAAGGAGGCTCAGTCCTAATGGCTACCATTGGGGTGGCCACAACACAGGAAAACAGAAAGCCTGGAATCTTTGAAACCAAGTTTGTTCTGCCTTGTCTATAAGAACAGGAAGGAGCAGAGGGAGGAGAGAAGTAGAATTTTCCTGGAAGGGTTAAAGTCTATATATTTAGGAAAGAGAAAGGGGATGCAGAAAAATGGAGGATAAAAAGAGGGAATTTCAGGGACTGAGGATGTCAGAGAAGAATTACATGATTTAGAGATGCTCAGCACACCACAGGACACCTGAAAATTTGAATGAATCCTGATTCAAAGTCCAAAGGGGGCACAGAAGAACTAACGAGCTACAAGGAATGGCAGACATGTATGTCGCTGCTTTACCCAATCTAAAACGAATCTAAAGTGTCTAAAATGAATCACTGTTCTTCAGTGCAAAGTCTGGATTGGATTTAACAATCTTCTGTTCTTGGAAACCACACACCAGAGCAACCTCAGTGGGACCACCTATCCTCATCTTTCAGGAATAGCACAGCAGTCACTGCCACTGTGTCAGAAGGTCCCACTTGAGGAAGGGAAGTGACAGCCTCTACTTGCAGAAGACATGAGGACAGTGGCCACTGTAGGTTCAATAGCTATGGGCCTGATCCAAAAACCAGAGGGAGTTTAAAAATCCAGGCACGCAGCATGCAGTCCAAACAGCAGCCTGCCAAAGCATGATAGAGAGATTTTGAGCAGAGCAGCAAGAGAGCACAAATACTAGTTTGATTTGGATGTGGTCTAACTGATAGCACATGGGCCAAACCACCTTGCTTTAAAAATATCTTTCAGCTGAGTCTTTCCCCTCATCAGTAAGGAAAAGCTGATGTTCAGGAACATGTGTTACCACCAACTAAATAACCACTTCCACACTTACACATGACTACCTGCTCAGACCCCAAACAGCCTGATACAGAGTAGAGGAAGGAGAAAGTTAAAGATTCTCCATGCCACTGTGTCACTGTGGCAGACAATATGTGGGAACTGGAGAGTACAAAATCCACAGTTCAGTTGCTGCAACTTGTCCGCCCTGCACAAGTCACTGGAAGGTTCAATTAATCCTTATAAAAGTCTTCGGAAATGGGAATGGGGTTTTTTGCTTTGCTTTATTTTTTAAAGGACTTAAGAAATAGCACCAAGAATGCTAACTCTTACTCCTCCTTTTTGAAAAAAATTATCAAATGTAAGATGAGAACTGATGAAATGCAAGGGAATCATGCAAATTCTCCATTGACAAATCAGACATTTGATGACAAGGGCTGAGAAAACCACAATTACTCATCAAGCTGCTATCAGGCTTGCCCTGGAACTTGCAATATTTCTCCTACAAAAAGAAAACTTGGATGGGAACTGGTTTCATGCTTCTTGACCTCAAAACAAATTTCTCTACTGCTGAAAGCCCCTTGTACTGCCTAGGAAACAAATTCTGTTTGTCATATAGTCTGAGAACAAGCATATGGTAGTGAATGAAACATGCTAATATTCCCTTTCTGCCCAAAATGTAAAAGAAAATGACCTTGAGTCATAAAAAATAGCCATGAAGATCACACATGTAAACCAATCTGGTTGAATTACCTGGGCCTCTGCTAATGCTGTTGCATGTTACGAAAGGCTTAACATGTGCAAAACACATTTTGTATTAGATTTGGACCTTTCTGTAAGAAAGCCCCCGTATGGGACAGAAAGTCTCAAAATAGACATCTGAAAGCTTCCAAAATGTGTAATTATTATCCACCCACCAAGTTAAATTACTTACAAAAGAAAAAAAGATATAATACTCGGCAACATCTAGACAGTTTCCATAATTTTACATATCATGGGATGAATCTGGCTTTGTGAATAACTGTTGTCATGGCAGCAGTGTCATGGTCCCAAAGGGAAATAAATCCTCCTAACAATTTGTGACAAACCAGCCTAGCAAAGAACAAAATTACTTCAATCTTGCTAAAGGATTATTGATTTATTATTTGAAGCTCAGCATTGACTATTGAAAAATCACTAACATCTCTTTTTTTTTTAATGTGTTTCCAAGGACAGGATGGGAGATAGCTAAAGAATTTCCTTAAGGGAAATCTTCTTTCAGAATATGCAATTGCTGCAAAACCAGACTTTCTGTTCCTATCCAGCACAAAATTCAACTTTATTTAAAAAAAAGCTGAAAATAGGTATTTAGTTCTGATTGTCTTGAACTAATACAGCATGTTTTGAACAACTGGAAAGACACAAAACATTTCTCTTTAAAACAGTCCAATATTAAACTGAATTTCTCATTCATTGCCTGCAGAAGATGTGCTTGCAGTGAAGGAGGTAGATAAGGCAAAGCTTATACCAAGGTGGATAAGAAAAAGCTTATATTTTCATATAAATAATTGACCTGTATGACTCCTACCCACATGGAAACCACACCCAATTTAGGAAATCCTACACCTATTTCATCACAGGGACATCCTGGAGTTCATTGGAAGTTAGGAGAACATTATGGGGAGGCACTGTCTCTGCTTGCTCTGTTTCTACTCCTCAGCCACTCCCACCAAAATTGAGATGGGATAACAGGGAAAGATGGGCCTTTGACCTTTGCCACTTCAGGCATTTCAAAGAGATTCAGGCATCTGAATTGCCTACTGAAGTTAAACTTCATTTTGCTAGATTAGTCTAGCAGGGACAAATCAGGCTTCTCTGCTGGATGGTGTCTTCTGTGGTGCAACATAATCCTCTCCGACACTGACATGCTATATTAAAGAATGGCCATATCAAGGTAGACGTCATATAAAGATGCAATCTCATAACTGGAAACCCAAACAATAATTCAAACAGCCAAGAAAATCTGTTTTAATATGGAATTGACCCAATATTAAACTCTTGAATTGTTCTGAAGCTGAAACAGAGTATTCCCAAATAATAAACATGTTGAAGACTGGAATTCTCTGTAAGGTGGAAAGCCTTCATTTTCCCAGTTTCAATTCCAATTTAAGTTACTCTGATGATCTTTCACTCTTCTCAAAAGACATGCTGAGTACCCAAAATTTTAAATCTCTTTTAACAATTAAGAAAAGTTATTTTCATTGTAACTGCGGCTGATTAAGGTTTTTAAAAAGTTAAATGCCTATTAGTCCAAATTGAAAAATGAATTAGCAGCAAATAAATATCAGTATTATGCTTGCAAAGAAATCCAAATAATTATTTTTTTCTAATTCATTGATTCACAGCAATACAGGTACATTTTAATTCACTATACCCTTGGATAATGTCTAATAGTATTCAAAATAATGCTTGTAGCATCATGCCAGTAGTCTGGCTGGTGTTCAGGTTAAGGCTTAAGGAAACCATTTACTCCCTTCTGATACAGAACTTCTGTGATGATCTCCTCCTAAACCACTCAAGCCCAGCTCTACCACAGCTCAATCTTGCTTGGGTGACTCACTTGCCCTCAGGCTCTGAGCACTGCTGGCTCAAAGCTGAAATCTAACCCCAGCAACAATTCCATGAGATATAACCACCCCAGTTAACAAATAGCTGATCTGCTAGGCTAAATCAGAGAAAAAAACTTAACTGATGTTTTAGGCCTCTAGTTGTTACTGCCAGAAAGGGAGATTTCTCAGAGTTTAGCTAGAAGACTCAGCAAACTGTGTGCCCAGCTGATGCTGATCAGGACTTTGCCACATCCCTGTTTAAGGCTCCATTTCACTCAATTCCCTATTCTGGTGACTGCGGGGTTGAAAACAGAGGAGCGGACTTCCTTCTTCCTTGCCCAGCCCAAGGACAGTAACTGAACAATCTCC
This sequence comes from Elanus axillaris, assembly GCA_026212715.1. Classification (NCBI taxonomy): domain Eukaryota; kingdom Metazoa; phylum Chordata; class Aves; order Accipitriformes; family Accipitridae; genus Elanus; species Elanus axillaris. The sequence goes on along the minus strand of JANZLQ010000079.1, from coordinate 61,654,698 downwards.
TGCTGAGTCCCTCTAGGCTACAATAGACAGCATGTCCCAATGCCTTTGCCTCCTAATTCCTCATTGGCTCACTGGACTGCCCAAACCTCCGTGAACCCTTCAAAACCTTACCAAGGCTTGTCACACCCTCCAGATGAGATAGGTATGATGAAGCAAGCAGCACTTACGAAGCAATCGTTTTGAAAGACTTCTCAGTTTTGCTCCCATTCATCCATGGCAGGGTGTTTTATTGATATCTGAGTCAGAGAACAAAATGTGCAACAGAGAAAGCAAACAGCTGTGAGCACATTTTGAGGAGGGAGGGAGCAGGGATGGCAAAGGATGGCAGAGACAGGAACCATCTCAGTTGCAGAATGAGCCAAAAAAGGATAGAAACTACCAAAAGGAAGACATTTCCTACAGCAGAGTGATCATCATGGGGAAAAAAGATGCCTCGCAAGTGATAGCAATGACTAGGAGACAAGGTTAAGCAAACAGGAAAGGATCTGTTGTGGGCAAGAAAAGTTGTAGGCGATAATTCTCAGGTAATATTTTATGGAAAGTTTTACATTCCTCATGTAGGGATGAGCATGCTTTTGCTCCCCACAGGAACAAGGAAATTCACTCTAACAGAATTTTGTACGAGCTTCATCCCTCAGCAGAGCTGAGGCTGTCTTGTGAACTCCTACTCCTGTTGTTTTCCAAGTGCTTTATGAGCTGTCATACATTAAAATGCAACATTTTATCTCAAGGCAGACATTTTCAGTCCCAAGCAACAGACCCCAAGTCTCAGAGGAAGGAACTGAGGAGACGGGCAGCAGTGATGTGGCACAAGTTACTAGAAATTCAGGAAGTTTGGGCAGAGATAAGAGAAGAGCCAGAAAGGTTTCCTCCCAGGAGACAGAAGTAGAGGACAGAAAACAATGTAGTTAAAAAAAAAATTTAGACCTTGATGAAAGAATAAATGCATAAAGGAACTCAAGTAATGGGAAAGAATCAGTGGGAAGGAGAATGTCATGGTTTAAACCCAGCCAGCAGCAAAGTACCATGAGGCTGCTTACTCACTCCTCAGAGGGAGGACTCCTCACACTCTTCCCCTGCTCCAGCATGGGGTCCCTCCCTCAGGAGACAGTCCTTCACAAAGTTCTCCAACGTGGGTCCTTCCTATGGGCTGCCATTCTTCAAAAACTGCTCCGGCATGGGTCCTTTCCACAGGCTGCAGTCCTTCAGGCACAGACCGCTTCAGCGCAGGCTTTACCATGGAGTCATGGCCATCTTGGGGGGCATCCCCCTGCTCCAGCGTGGGGTCTTCCCTGGGCTGCAGGTGGGCATCTGCTCCCCCACTCCCCTCCATGGGCTCTGGGGGGGAGAGCCTGACATCTGTCCATGGGCTGCAGGGGCATCCCCTCCTCCCCTGCTCCTCCTCCCCTTCTTCATCACTGACCTCGCTGTGTGCAGAGGGGTTCCTCTCACATCCCACTCCCACTACTCACTGCAGCTTCTCCTTCTTAAATGTGTTTTCCCAAAGGCACTACCACCATTGCTGATGGGCTTGATTTTGACCAGAGGCAGGTCCGACTTGGAGCCAGGGAAGCTTCTAGCAGCTTCCCACAGGAGCCAACCCTGCAGCCTCTCCCCCACTACCAAAACACCACCACACAAACCCAAAACAAGGAAGAATATTAAACTAACCAATCCACAAAAGTACAACTGAAGCATCAGTACTTTTCTTTTGGTTTCCTATCCCTTTGTGACAAAGTTTAACTCTAAGCATCTTAAAATATGATAGTCTTGCCAGCCTAGACAATACATCAGCCTGACACCAAACATCCTGATGTTTGTTTTTATCTATATCATGTTTTGGTAACTCAGTCTCTGGGGTACCACTCCTGATTGCCACCAAATTGTTGTCATCTGAAAAGGTTATTGAACTGTACCCTGCATGTAACAGCAGCAGCTATACTTCACTGCATATTGTGAAGCTTAATGAATGTTCTTAATGAGCTTTCAAGGATCATCAAAACAAAGTAACTATCTCATCAGCACATAGGAAAAGTGAAATTAAAATAGGGAATCAGTATGTGTGGGGGTGATTGTTCATATGCATTAATTTCATCTGCCATTTCTCTGTGTGCTCCTTTCAGCTCTATAATGAAGCAATTTCAAACCAGACATTTAAGGTTACATCTGCAGCTACATTTTAAAACTACCAATTTAAAGTTCTAAAGACCCATGTCCATAATTTTCAAATTCAATTAAATATGGGAAATATTTATAGATACAGTTATTACTTCTACTATTATACCATGGCAAATTGAATCATCTACTAGAGATACTCCAGCTGATCAAAAGAATTTGAATCAATTCCTCAGAAATAAGGGAATGAGAGACCTGCAGGCCTGGCATTCCAGACTAGCAATATTATGCTAAGATCACTATGTTTCTTTTAGAGTTTCTTCACCTCTTAATGTAATGACTATTAGAAAACATCCTGTCTAAAGGTCTTTTTATTTTTTCCAGAATCTTCATATAACTACTCTCAGTTTCATTTTCACTGTTGCTTTTGCTCTGCATTTCCTGCTGTGTAATTCCAAGAGACTTCAATATTAAGAATCAAAGTACTTTTCCAAACTGGATGCTGTCATGACTCAGTTTCCTTGCTTTTGCAGAATGCTCCTCAAATCCTCAGCTCAGACGGTGAATTTGACTACAAAACCTTCTTATAGGCAACACATTTACAAATTAACTCTACACTTTTGTGTATAGGGCTAAGCCTTTTTTCCTGCTTTGGCACCAGGCTTAACAATCATTCTTGGCTTTTCTTCTGCACTTCATCAAAATGCCATAAGACCCCTGCCAACCTTGTTTCTCAACTTCTGGCTGTGTTTGCTGCTGTACAGAAAATATGCAGCCTGTGGTTGTGCTTGTCTGGCAGAGATGCTTGGCTGTTTCGTGCAGAGGACACACCACCTGGGGTCCACGTAGGTCTCAGCCCAGACCAGATGAAACTGTTGGCAACACACTATACAACTGCATCAAAATCTGAATCTGAAGAAAAAAACATTTTTATTTTCTTCACTGAAAGAATCAGGAGTACAAAGCTGAGGAGAATGTGAAAACAGCTTTCACACAGAGGCCCAAGAAGTATGAGCTACTACTGGGGCATTTCTCCAGGTACTAGCTAAAGACAGTTAAAATTTTTCCAATGAGGTATTTTATCAAGGAAAAATGGCTATGTGGAAATTTATTCATTCCAAAGCAAGTTTGCTTCAAAAAGGCACTTACAAAGATAAAAAACATTTTGGTATAGCTGAAGAATTGCTTTGACCTTTTTAAAAAAGGAACATTTCTATCTGTCATTTCAACAGAATTCTTCATGTTTTAGTTTTAGAGAACACAGAATGACCGTCGAAATGGAAACAAAACATCTCATGTCAGCTGAAATGAGTTTCCAGAGTTTGTTTCACTGAGAACACTGAAATGTATTGTTTTCATTAGATTGTGGGACAGATACAATTTTTTTTTCTAACTGTGGATTTGCAGATATAAACCAAGATCCCACTCAGTTCAAGTCCTTATTGTGCCAAAATACACTGCTGAGGGAAGCTGCAAATATTATACCCATACCAGTATACCAAGCATTAAGGATCTCCCCTTGCTCTCCAGGAAATGGAAAAGAAACATGCATCTAATGCTGCTTTAACAAGTAAAGGCAGAAATTAGAAGAAAGGCTTCTAAACACTGCTACTCACTTGCATTCATTCCCAAAGCCACCTAAGGGTGGCCACAGGTCAGACCGAAGACAGCAACATAATCCTTACCCAGAGCACCTAAAGTAACTCTGGCTCACGTGAGTTGCTGAAGCAAAATGCCAAACAGTTTACTTACACATATACAAGACAATTGTTTTACTTTCTCCTAGATTTCTTAACAGTTGCTCACTTTTGTGATATTTAATGTTTCTAGACAATACTGGTTTACTTAAATTTAACTCCTTGAACCAAAAAACATCCAAAAGGCATGGAAGTATGTGAATTGATTCTATGAAAAAGTGATGACTTCATGTAGCAATTCTGAGTAATTTCTACTTACTTGTCTCAAGACTGCATTTTCCCAGAACATTCCTGGAATTTAGGAGACAAGGATGCTAGCCTATGCATACCTACTCCAAATCAGGCAACTGTTAAAGACCCTTTAGCACACAAACACTCTTGGCCTAAAGTAAAATATAATTCTAATCTTAGTGAAACCTGTTCTGCTCTATTTTGTTGGTAAGAAGAAGAGGCAGGGCCAGAAGAGTGGAAAATTCCCAAATGGAAAACAACCCAGCTAACAAAGTGGCTTTTAAAGGCTAAAATACTAAGAAAATCAGGAAGGTATAGAGGTACGTGATTCTTAGTAAGCAGGAGCTTTGACTCCCAGTGAAGCCAAAAGGAAGCTAGCACACAGGAAGGAGCCAAAGTAGCAGCCAGGAAAAACCTTGGTAGAGAGAACTTGCAAAAAAACATGGAGCCAAATCCCTAGGAACACTCAAGCATACAGAGGAAACTGAGACCAGAAATGGCAAAGAAATGATTCACTGTGTTGCCCAGATCCTGTAGTCAAACTGAGCTTGTGTACACAGTGTTACAAAGCCATACTCCAAACAGGCTTAGTAGTAAATGTGCTAATTACAGCAATACACAACGAAGACATGCTGGACTTCTATACCTATACAGACCACTGCCTATTGGTATATGTTCCCTGTACTTTCTGAAGCAAAGAGCACTTGCTTTATAAATACAACAGGATAATCTATATGCTACTTCCTTTGTATAATTTGTCCTTGAAAGGATAAAAAAGAATACCAACATGGGGTGGGGGAAGTGGGAAACAAGGAATATGTGCTTAAATCACTAGACAGTTTGGGAGATGTTAAATATTTATGGCCAAGCAGATCACAGTATCCTACTACATATTCTTTATGGGCTTCTGTAAACATCTCTGTGTTGGTTACACAGCCCTTGTTTCTGAATGCTTTTTCACAACCAATGCAGATAGATGATTACTTTTTTCCTAAGTAAGACTCTGGAAGAATGATGGGCATGTGTGTACCATGAGGAGGTACAAATTGCTCTATGTTAACTTGCCCTGCGCTCCCCATGACAGTAGCTGTGCCAGCAGCTTTAACAACAGCTACCTGCATGTGCTCACAGGACAGTTTCCAAGCGAGTAAAATCCACCTGACACTTGCCAACAGGGGCATGCTAATGTGCTACAGTGTCTCAGAGGCTCTCAGAGCAGGGTCAGCTTGTCTCCTGCTGGCCTGGAATCCATTAGCCACACAATGACACTTTGGAGAACTACAGCTTGCTTTCCATGTCCATCACGTGCCTGCTCTCATCATGGAAAAGGGAGGCAACTGCCCTTCTTCCCTGTTCTAAGTAGGGCATCAGCTGACGTTTTTCCCCAGATAAGAAAGAAACAGTAAAAACTAACCCTTAGAAGAGAGGGCTAGAGGTCAAGATGGTACTGAAAACTGAAGTGTGGGAATACAGCAATGGGAATGCTGCACTCCCATAGCTGCACAGTGAGGGGGAAGGAGGAAACTGAATAGCTGCATTGCTTTGAGATATATATTTATATCATTTGTCAAACCCCACAGCTCCTTACTACCCAGTAGACACCGTGGGGGTGGATGGAAGAATGTCATGACCATCTTCATGAATCGCATAACCTTCCACAGGGATGGATAATGATGTTATAAGAAAAGGGCTGCAGTTCTGCCTGAACTCTGCCTAATGGGGCAAGAACTAATCAGCTCACGCAGAGGAGTCAAATAATACAAGACCCAGGCAAAACTTACCCAGGAACTGTTTGACCACAGTGGAAAAAAAGCCTTGGAAACTGACCACAGCAGAACCAAACTGCAATTCTGCATTGAGAAGGATAGCAAAAAGCTTTTTCTTCAGCCCCACTGGAAAGCCAAATTCGGTGTCTGCAGCTTCCACTGCAGGACTCTGCGTTGTGGCCATTCCAGGCCTAAAGAACACTGAACTTGCGAGTCAGAAGGTAAGAAACTCCCCAAAACCAGAACCACATCGAAGCACGAACTTTCATTACTGCATTCCTACACATGCACATGGACCATGCCACTTCACATAAATCAGTTCAAATTAAAACAGAATCCTGTTTTACCCACCAACATTGGATGGGGTTATATTGATATCGAAGGTGTTCACAATGATATTTGTGACTACTAAACATTAGCTTCTGAAAAGATGCTGTTTAAAGCAAAAATTAGTTTATACAAGTTTTTAAATGGGCAATGTGAGAGATCATAATTAAAAAATATGCTTCTATGTCTGTGTCTACACATGTATATTTTCAGGGTTTAGTGCTTTTCTTAAATGAGCTAATGTGTTTCCCTTTACAAATCTTGTTCCAACTAAACAACTTTCTTAGGGCATTTCCTTTTATGTACAGCTTCTAAATAAAGCAGTCTTCTATCCTGCATCTCCCTTGATTCTTATCAGATGCCTGCAAATGCCATGTACAGCCTGCACTGGACTTACCAGACAGAAAAGTACAAAATCCCTAACCATGACGTATTTTAAGTCATAAGGATCAAAACTACCCTTAGGAGAGGTAGAAAAAGTAAATAAACATATTTATAGCATCGGACTGACAAAGTTTCTGAAACCTTTTCCTGGCCCATTTTATAGTGAATAAAGGACACTATTGACATAAGCAATGATGACATGAGAGATAAAAACTTGCTAGTATCTCAGATTAAAAATGCAGATTTCTGTTTTTCTACATTTCTACATTGCACCAGAAGATAGCATTCACTCTTATTTCTTTAATATTTAAAACTGTTGTGCTCCTATGAGCATCAAATTTGTATCACAGATTTATCTCTACCACTGTATTTCAATATAACCAATCTCCTTTAGTCCACCTTAACCTTTGGGTGTTGTCATATTACTATATGTCTCCCCTAGAACAGAAGGGAACTTTTTGGCTGCACTACCAGTTGCACGCCCAGCTATACCTGGGAGAAACGAGAAGACCTGCACTCCTGGTATTGAGGAAGGGAGAGAAACCAGTGTGAACTCTAATGCCATATGGGTGTGCTTGCTTATTTTCCCAAGTACTGGCCTCAAATGACAATACAAAGATACAAAGGGGCTCAAATACTGTTTTGCTAGACGACCTCAAGAAGCCTAAAATATACAATCAGTGACTATTGTATAAATCAAAATTATTTTGTTAACTCAGTCAAATAATTTAACCATATTGTACGTCAAATTAGCTTGTTAACTTAGGAGTAATAAAATACATATATATGGATAGGACACTTAAAGAAGATTAGCTCCTTGAAAGTCACAAGGTAACCTTAAATGAAGCAAACCTTGTAGGAGAACAGTCTTATTTTTGTTGATTATGTCATAAATATAGATCTCTTCTGTTCAGAAAGATTTCATTTTTTTTTAATTAATTTTTTTTCATGTTATTTTTCCTCTTAATTGTGGTTTCCTTTTTAATTTTCTACTGACAGTACAAGATTATGTTTTGTTGGCTGGAAGATACATTCTATCAATTTGTGAGATTGGACATACTTGGTTTTAAACAGCCTAAGCATATTCCCTGAAAACCAGTAATTTTAAGTTACTGTGAGGCAAGGCATAAGTGTAAATTTGCCAGCCACATGTTAGAAATTATTTTGTTATTGATATTTGCACACCATATTAATATATGGCTAATAAATATGAAGGATAGCTCATGAAAGCAAATTAATATTTTTCAAATTTTCTCTGCAGATTGCCAAGTTTACTTGAACTGTCCTTATTCATGTCTGGTATAGTAAAAAGTCAGTGAGCCATGCCAGCTAAGCCAGACACACTTAAAGGTGTGTTATTAATAAATTTCAGGGATTTACCTGTGAAAGATGCATAACAAAAACCTTAAACTGTCAGGAAGATAAACAACTTCATTTGAAGTGCACCTTTTCTATCTAGCTTCTTGCATGTCTTTTCCCAACATACATAGCCTTTATGTCTGTCATAATAAAAAGACATTTAAAATTTAGCTAGGCACCTAACTGTGTAAATAGGCAACTAATAGGTTTTTTCAAAGGAAACAGGAGCATAAATTGCCTGCATAATTTTCATCTTCAGGTAACTTAACATGTCCAAAAGATAGCCTAAAATTTTCCTATGTAGGTGCCCATATTTAGACACTTGAAGTCATCCTTCAGTACTTAGCTGAAGCCAAGTTTAGAAAATTTCCCCAGTTGAGAAAATAAATCAACACTAAACATTAGTGAACACAAACCCTTCTCCCTGAGCAGCTTTATATACCAGGCTCTCTTGTTTAACCCTACATGGCACCATCTTGGCAGGTATCCCCACTCATAATAAAATTTCCTGGATGAACTGTAGCTAAACTAAGAAATGCAAAGTCAGAGAACACAGACTGTACACAATAACTCACAAGCTCCCACTGCTCAAAGTTCCTCATCCTCATTTTTGGTCAACAAAACCAACAGCTATGTTTTAGTGCAAATGTGATCCCTTCTTTAAAAGCGTTGAAACTGGCAACTGAATTGCCTCCATTAGCTTATGAGTCATCTTTGATTTCTAGCAGGCAATTAGTTTGAAACTATTTTTGTTTTCACTCTGCTTCCTCTAATTTTCTCACACTGACTTGGTCAAAAGAAGAAGGAAAAAACCCAACAAGTAAGCAAACAAATAAATACGTTTTCATATCAAGGGTATATTTAAAGGAGTTATTTCCTCTCAGCTTCATCATGCCATACCTCTAGGCATGCTGCTTGATGTCTGAATTGCATTTGCAGGGTCTTTTCTGCACTCTGGAAAGTCATACTCAGTTTCTTGCTTACTGACTGTTTTCTGAAAGATTCTCTGTGTCATTAACTGCTGCTTACAGGCTAAGCATCCCTAGATTTCTTTATGCTGTATCTTTCATCTTCACAGATACTCTTATCCAGTTTGAATGTATTGCATTGGATATTCTCTACTACCAGATTTACACTATTACCTGAAAGATTTATTTAGGCTATGACTGACAAATCCTTGTGGATCTCTCTACACGACTACCTTGAAGCACTTACCTTTGGCAATTTACCACAATTACTTGCACACAGTCATTAGGGACAGCATCAGAAGAAGCCCCCATACACATAGCTATAGCATGTGTACAACATACATACAACATAAAGTGTTGCTGTGGGTACTCAGGGTAATCCTAGTCTTTTCTCAGAAATAAACTATTGCTATCCTTTCTGGACCTATTGCCATTTTTGTTGCATTTTACAGACTGAAAACCACATTCAGTTCTCAGTCAACAGAAGAATCACCTCTTCATAATCACTTTTGCACCATACACTGTCAATTATTCTTTATCCCTGCAATACAGGATTTCCAAACACTGCCTACCTAGCATGTGGCCATCACAAAAAAAAAGGCTGTTCTTCATTTTGAGGAGCTGACCTCACCACAGAACACATTTATTTCATTTTCCATCTTGTGGCATTAGCTCTTCACCCATTGGTAACACAAGTGGTCTCACATAAAATTCCTTCAAAATGTTCTGACAAAACACAGCTGGGGCACAGACAGTACTAAGTATTTATGGATTAACTCACAGGCTTCAGAGGAGACTACCTGATGATATGAGGCATTCCTGCAGGACAGCAATTTGCTCCTAACAACTGAGTCCTTTTCATGACCAAGAAACATCTGGAAAGATTGTGGTGCTCAGTAAAGTCCTTAATTTGATTTTCTATTTTACTGTACAGAAGATTCTAAATACCTGTAATTTTTAATGTAATCACATAAAGAATATTTTAATATATTTACATTACCTGCTGCTGTACAAGAGATGTATTCCACACATTCTTACCTTTAGATCCCCATTCTTTTGCATAGTCAAATATCTAGACAAAGGGCACATTGATATTAATCTGAAAGTTAGAAATGCCAACATCTGTGCAATACACAAACATTCAATAAAGGAGGAAGGACGCAAGTAAAGAACAAACTAGGGTAGGCATTACTCACACTCCACCATAGGTAAATATCCAAGTATTTGCCACTGCATTCTTCTCAATATGGCAATGTGTATTTTTATGATAGAAATACATACAAAGATCTGCAGGGCTTTTGTCTTTTTGTCAACAAATAGCAAGTCTGCTCATTCTACAGGTACATGCCTTAATAAAAATAACCTTTAATCTACAAACTGTTTGGGGATAAACTTGGATACATGTTCTTTTTCTTTCTTGTTTGCCCCAGTTTTGTCTAGCCTGAGTCAAGACCCCCTGGTATTTGTTGTAAATCACCTTGTTTATTTTGTAGACATAATGCTGTTTTCGGGACAGTGTGTTTGTGATAACTGGGTGAGCTCTGAGGCACTTCTGTTTTTCCAAATTTATTTTTAAAAGAATTTTCCAATTTGCCTGTTTCCATAGTCTGAGAGCTTTTTGTGTTTCTTATGTGAAAGAGGGACAAGTTTTTCAAGGAAAAATCATCTGGAAAAATGTTTTTCCACCAAAGGAAGTCTATCCTGGGCGAAAAGACTATGATAGGCACTTTCATATGTTGCTTGACTTAAATGGCTAAAATTTTTTGATAATAGAAAAATAGTGAAAGAAATTAAATAAAGTATTTGGAAACATTATAGGAGCTACCTGACTAGACATGGTCCTGGGCAACCTGCTTGGGTTGACCCTGCTTTGAGCAACGTGTTGGGCTAATTGCTGTCCAGAGGTGCCATCCAGCCTCAACTACTCTGTGATTTTCTCTGTTGTAACCAAAAGGAAACAAGTTTGCTAGGTACAGAATATGATAAAAAAAAAATTCCAATTTTAAGTTGCAAATGCAACTTTATAGTGTCATAAGCATTGGTCAGTTGTTAACAAAACTGATGATCTCTTAAGCAGCTGAAAAAACCCTATGCACTTTAAAATATATCTTTCAGCAGCTCTGGTGTACATTTCAACAGGAAGATTAATTCCTAACTTTTCTTTGGAAAGGAGAGGCTGGATCTAGGGAACTATCTTTGTCTTCATTTAACCAAACTATCTATACAGTTTTCTTTCACCATCCACTCAATATTGAAGCAGGAAATAGAAATTACCTTGGATTTTTCTTAGTGTTTTTTTAACAAAACTAATTCAGGTATCAAACTAGTGGTACTTAACATAAAATGTACATAATTTATGTAACATAATCATTTACATAACATTTGCAAAACTGTCTTAAAAATTTGCTGTGAGAAATTAAAGCCACAAACCTGCATTTAAAATTTCCATTTCCTCTGAAAAGCTTGTGCAATGCTTTTAAAAATGCTTTTCAATTCACACCTGAGTTGGGAAAACCGTGTTTTTATTTGAGCTTGTCTAGCAAATCTTAAAAACAACATTTAGATTAAAGATAATAAAAAGTTGCTCTCTAAAATGGCTTTGTACTAAAGGTGAAAAATTTCCTGCTGTACAGAATCTGTCCTGTACATATCAGCAACGTATTTCACAAGAAGCAGAATTAAAACCAGATGAATATGGAGCAGAAGGGAATGCTAAGCCTGATTTGGAAAGAATCCTTTAGAAATTTGGGGTCCAGATGGTCAGCTGCATCTCAAGCCAGGCTAATGCTGGTACACAGATATGCTTTGTCAGACGACAACAAACACATGCCTGTTCTGGTTTAGGGGCAACTGTGTAAATCAGCTCCTAGCTACAGGAGGAAGCAAGGCAGCAAATGCTGACACAGCTGCCATGGTTCATCACTGCGAAGCTGGCCGCCGTCTTGCCTAACCCAATCATGTCGTTGAGCAGCACCAGGAGCTCCCCTTCCCTGCTGCCCTCTGAAGAGACCAACACCTGTGTTGTCATCCTTATGGATACAATTGCTCAAGGCTCGTGGGGTAAGGACTGCTAACCACCCTCCAGCCACACCTTCAGATAAAATTCCTTTACCCTTCTTCTCATATGAACCTATTTTCAGCTACTGATAAATTTTGCCAAACTTCATTTGTTCAGAGTGAAATTTCCTTTAACAGATGTTTACTTCCAACTGAATTTTTGGGACACAGGTTAGCCACAGAGTTCAGTGAATCTGGAGAAGGGAATGAAAGGAAAATTTGCATAAATGAAGAACACCAAGGGTGTGTTTTCAACCATTCCTGTAAATATTCTTAAATATAAAACCTCTGAGAGGAAGAGAAAAATAAAAAATTGTCTGACACATGCACTACAGGGACCAAGTTCTGCAGCTGAGTTTTCAGAAAACTTGGATCAATGAATCATGTTCTGTCCTGTCTCATCTCTTGCAGGCATCACATTATGGTGGAGTACATGGAGACTGAAATGGATAAACAGTTGACATGTCTACAGCCAGCGGGTCATAATGGACTGACATCCCAAATACAGAGCAAGTACAGGTTTCCTTAACTGCCACAACTCTCCTCACTAGTACAAGACTGATTCTGATTTTACATGAGGCTAGAACTAAGGCATAAGCAACCATGGCAATACATCAGGGAGTGAAAGTATCTGGATAGAAAAGGGAAAGACTTGAGACAGAGAGGTTAACAGGTTGGGAAAAACAGAGGCAAGTAAGTAGGAACAGGAATCAATATGGCTAGTTAGCTAGGAGAGAGGAAAAGTTACCATAGATGGGCACAGAAAAATATAGGAGTGGGTGCCAAAGGTGAGGACTGGATTAGAGTACAGGAAGAAAAGAGATATGTGGAGACACAGAGACACTTATAACCACCAGATTCTAATCATAGAATCATAAAATGGTTTGGGTTGGAAGTGACCTTAAAGATCACCTAGTTCCACCCCCCCTGCCAGAGGCAGGGACACCTTCCACTAGACCAGGTTGCTCAAAGCCCCATCCAACCTGGCCTCAAACACTTCCAGGGATGGGACATCCACAGCTTCTCTGGGCAACCTCTTCCAGTGCCTCACCACCTTCAGAGTAAAGAATTTCTTCCTTATAGCCAGTGTAAACCTACCGTGTTTCAGTTTAAAACCATTGCTCCTGGTCCTGTCACTACAGGCCCTGGTAAAAAGTCTCTCCCTATCTTTCTTTTAAGCCACCTTTATATATTAAAAGGCAGCAATAAGGTCTCCCCTGAGCCCTCTTTTCTCCAGGCTGAAAAATAATCCCCCAGAAAACCTGAAAATGAACCCAGAATTCTACTGTCCCTAAAAGGAACTGGCCGAAGGCAGCAAACACAGCTGAAACCACTGTCCATATCCATTCCCTTTTCCTTGTTGAATCATCTGCACAGGAGTAACTGGCAGCAGTAGTCCTAAAATTTTGCTACAGTTACATGTTTTCTGGGACCTGCATTTTGATCTTAAAGTTCCAAAGTGAAATCGGTGGCGACCAGCTGCATAACATGCCACAATTCAATGATGGTTTATATTTCTGCTTTCTTCAAATCTAGTGCCATATGAAGTCTTGCCATGGAATTGGCTTTGTTCAAATCTAGGGTTCTTAGAATAATTAAGTTAAAATGTAATTTCATGAATGGATTAATATTATAAATGCATTTAGCACTATGCTGCTTTTAAAATAGGCTGTTTGCAATTTGATGATTTATATGGTCTTATATAAGTTATTTCACTGAATTTTATTAATAAAAGCATAATTGAATTCCAAAATTACTGTCTGACAGCTGATCACTTACAAATCCGAATGATGAGAAAATGAGTTTAAGTAGCAACTAGGGAAAAAAGAGGAATAACAATAAAACCAATAAATTACTATGAATTGTCATTCTATTGTAATTACATGATTTGCCTCTCAATTCAGCTGTCCTTTAATTCAGTCATTAGTGCACAGCTGATCATTGCAGAGTATAACACACTTTAAAATACTTAGTGTGTGTGTCAGCAAGACTTTACACACAAAGTGGCACCTGTAAATTTCAATTATTCAATCGTAGCTTCAGGGTCAGATTTATTTCACCCAGTGATATACTGGGGGGAGGGGCAGTGTGTGTACATGTAGGTGTATGTGCATTTATATTTTCATAGCCTATCCATGGATTAACTCTCTCAAGCAACATAACTGCCTTATTTCAGATTCCTAAGGAACCATCAGTGCAGATTTATTGGAATTTTGATTTTATGCGCATATGAACCAATTCCCTGAAGCAGCATGATAATTTTTTTTTCCCCATAGGAGAATTAAAGTACATGTGTAGTATTGGATAGTCAGACATATCATGGTATAAAGTAAATCAATAAAAACCTAAGCAAATACAAAATGCTTAAAAAAATCCCTGCACACTGTGCTGCCCATGGATTATCCCTCTGACAAACAGCAAAAATTACAAGCTTTAATATAAAAATAGCACAAGCTACAAAAGTGGGGAAAAGTTGCATTTTTTAAACTTTTCACTGTAGGTCTCTGAAATGTATCACTAACCAAAGACAGCAAGGGACTACATTAGTGCCTGGTTTCAAGCAGGTAATTCCAACAAAATCCATTAGCTTAACTTCTTGTATGCCTTAAAATGTTTTGTACTGTTTCTTTGTGCTATCCTGATACATCATAAACACCTCAATGAGCCCAGACACAGCTTCCCAAGGCAAAGCCTCAATTCTGTGTTTTCAACTCAAAGTTTTATTAAGTCTTTTTGCACAAAATTCCCAGAGCACTTGTGAGCAAGGCAACTGCAGCAGGAAAGGGGTTTGGTCCAGAGCCACAACCCTGGGGTCACTCAGGTTAGTTGCAAACTGCGCCCAAAGCCATCGCAGCCCACGCATACAAGTCCCTGTGCAAAGTACACAGCAGGTGCCCCAGGCAGAGTACATCCCACTGGAGGTAAAGCACATGCAGTCCCTGCTCTGGGGAAAGGAATTCCTCTCACCTGTAGGCTTTTCTTCAGGGAGCTGCCCTTCATTAGGCAACTGGAGGGCAGTTGGTTGGGGAAGACCTGACTTCCCCAGCAAGCAAAGAGCCGACCAGCAAGCTGCTCAGTCATTGTAGGAAGCGGGCTGAGAAGTTATCCAGACAAAAGACAAAGCGCTAGCATGACGAGTAAACACAGCAGATAGATCTGTACCCCTGAAAGCCAAACAAAGCGTGGCTGGAGTGCAAGCTTGAACCCTGCACCGCTGATCCCCCACAGGAACTGCAAACACGTTTCTTGGCACAGTACTGGCTCTGCCAACTAACACAGGGGGACAACGCGTGCTAGCTGGCACAGTCTTGAAGGGCAGCACATTGTGGGGGCTGTTCCCAGTAGGAAGAAGAGACAGAGTTTCACTAGGTTTGTCTCCCTCCACCCTTCACTG
Source organism: Elanus axillaris (assembly GCA_026212715.1). Taxonomy (NCBI): domain Eukaryota; kingdom Metazoa; phylum Chordata; class Aves; order Accipitriformes; family Accipitridae; genus Elanus; species Elanus axillaris. Next base: position 61,639,400 of record JANZLQ010000079.1, on the reverse strand, counting down.
TCCCAAGCTAGCTTTCTACCCTTAAATACTCCCACCATGCCAGACTCTGGAGCATACTGGCTGCATCATGTTTCATACAATAAAAATTTCACCTGCAGGAAATTTTCTGCAAGAAAGCATAATTTCAACATCATTTGGGATACTTTCCCCTAGGGAGGTGGGTGCAAGTGTGGATAGATAGATAAATAAATAAATAAATGACATCTGAACTGCTTTAGGGCCATGGGACCCAGAGCTGCATAACATGGGTGGGTGCATAGCCTCAAGTTCATAGTGAACTTAATTTCTGCATTATTAAGGATTCCAACACTGCAGTCTTGCACAGAGCAACCAGTTTAAAAATAATAATATTTTTTAAAAAAATCACAACAACACAGATTTTGCTTACCATCAAGTACAATTACAACTTTCAGTGGTCAGCTTGTAGCAAATCGTGGTCAGGAGGAACATGAAAGAGCAGATTCCAGGGAGAGTAAGTACATAAGAAAATAAATGTGTTCTTTCCAGAACAGGCTATCTTAACACTAATACAACACACATGGTAAATTGCTTAATATCACTGAAAGTGGAAACTGCAATGAGCCATGAAAACATTCCGAGGATGAAAAGCAACCTCAAGGAAGAGAGGAATTTTTGGAGTAATTCTCCATATAGTTTAGATGGATCAAGAATATCTAAAACCAGGGATTATATTAAAAACCTTAGAATCTTATCCAGGACTGGGAAGTATTTGTAATGATTTTATCACACATTATTAACAGACTTTGAAGGTGCTATTTTGCGTTTAAGCTGCAGTAAGAATTACTAAGTAATAGAATTTAGAGTCAGTAGCTAGAGGAAATGATATCCAAAAGTAAGCAATTCTGCTTTCCTTAAGCCAGCATGTTAAGTGTAGCATTTCAGAAAGAAGCTAGTGTAAGACCTGCAGAAAAATCAAGTCTTCAAGCCATAAAGCATCACCTTCAAATGTCTCAGTCCAACACATTGCAAAAGTAGATATTTCCTGGCTTTTCAACTAAAGGCTCCTGAAAGGGCTATTTCATACCATATTTTTTTCCCCTTACCAAGTATGCCAACAAATGTTGTTAAACACCCTCAAAAAGCTGCCTTTTTTTCCTTTTTTACTATTGCTGTATTTTCCAATTGCACTCCAAACCTGGACATAAAAGGCCATATATATAGACACATTACACTGATGTAGCTCCTTTCTAGTGCTACGTTTCTTGTGGGTTTTAAATGCTCTTTCATTATTCCTCTTGCACAGAAATATTACTACAAGACTGCCATTTGATCAGTCTGTATTACCTTTTGAGGAACACCACCATTATGACTATTTCTTCCCATAGGTTACCCTATACATCAGTATTCCCACAGCTAGGCACACAACAAAGCAATTCAATCTGAGTGTTTGAATAAAGGGCCTTAGCATTATTTCTGTGAGAAGGCTTCAGGAAATGGCTGTAATGACTGGGGTTTATGTTCTCAGATTTTGTCATCAGGACTGTCTGGCTTCATCCAAAATAAACTTGAACAGATTATTCAGAGCAACAGATATTTTTCAAACAGGAAGATTTATGTTTAAATAACCCCTGCTCCCCTGCCAATGTTGATTAGTGGGGCATTAGGTAGATGGCTCTATACCTTGTAATTTTAATTAAATGCACAGCACATTGATAACCAGTCTTTTCAGGTCTCAGCTAATTGTTTCATTTACTGTATACACACATGCTGTGCTATATCCACTCTATGGGAATCTATTATAAAAAAAGGTTAGTGATTAACAACTTCCTCTCTCTTCATAATTGAATATCTTGATAGGAAGCACCCATATGGAGATAACAGAAGCAAATAACAGATTTTATACCCTTGAAGTCCAAGGGCAGCACACTGCTAGAAATTTCATATTCCAAAAGTCTGGAGCAAGGCCAGTCTTTTTAATGGTCAAAGATAGGTGGATGTACAAACACATTTGTGCCAGACACCACATTGCACCGCAAATGCTTGGGACATCACAGATCTTACCATCTGTTTAAATGGATGAGCCACAGATGTTCAGACCTCCATATGAGCTGAGTCCAGAAGTTGCGTACAGTACTCAGATTCTGAAAAGTGCAAATATTAAAAATCCAACACTGAATTTAATTTTTAAGAGTGGCTTCAAGTATAATTTGCATTTTATAGTTCCTCTCTGTGTAAATTATGGTTTGTACACATAATTATCTACTCGGCACAGTAAATTTATGTTGATAAATTTATTACTGAGTAAGGAAAGTAGAAAAGATATTCTCATACAACTGTGTTTTCTCTTCTATATCACTTTACTCATGAGGCAGGAAAGAAGACACAGAAGGATAGAAATCAATGCAGACTCTTTGGCTGTAAAGTAACGAAACTACAACACTACATATCAATGCCCAGATCTGAAAGAGCTTAGGGAGGATGAGATCCCTTGATAGTAAGATAAAGAATAGACAGACTACATTTCAACTTCTTAACTGTTAAGTGTTGATTTTAAAACAAAATTCAAAATGTTTTGATTCAGAGAGAATGAAATCTTCTATTTAAGATTTAAAAACAGGACACAAAATCAGCATCACCAAAATTCAACTTTTAATCGTACATACAAATTTTTATATATGTACAACCATACACTAACTCTCTTTTTGGGGTATATCATCATAAATATCACATGTAAAACACATTTTTTTTAATGCTGTAAAAATAACTACATTAAGGAGCTTAATGTTAAGTAAGGGCCTACATTTTCAAAATTCTACATAGAATGAGCCAAATCTTTTTTTTTATTTTTAACTGCATTTGCAAAAATGTTGAACCCTAGGGGAAATACAGCTATCACTGAAAACTGGTTGAGTCATGTATTGAAATTCAGCACTGCAAGACTGTATGACACAGTAGAGGAAAGAGATACAGACATTTGTGTACTGCAATCAACTGCAATTTTTTTCAACAGTAATCAAAAAGCTTAAGGTATAGGAGAGCTGTTTGGGATAACTACAACCACAGACAAACATAGATTTGATTAATCACATTTCAAGGCATATACATCCCTTATGTTCTCCAAACTCTGGCTTTCCAGTGAAACAGTGTAAAACAGCTTTCAAGCATCACCAGCTTGGTTTACACAGCAAACAGAATCCATCTAGAGCCTTTTCTATCATTGGCCATAAAGCCACCTTCTACCTTCTTCCACTTCAGCTCCTAACTTGCCCACAGATAACTTCCAAACACATATCAAGCACAAAGAAAATATTTGTCATCCACACCTTACATCCATACAGATAATACACAAACAGCTGTTTCTCTCCCTTTATGATCTTTTCAAATCCCTTACTGAATTGGAAAATTTCATTTTTTGGTTTCGCATCTACAAATTATAGAATCATAGAATCACTGAGGTTGGGAAAGACGTTCAAGATCATCAAGCCCAACCATTGTCCATGCCTGCTAAACCATGTCTTGGAGCACCTTGTCTACATGCTTTTTGAATACCTCCAGGGATGGTCACTCAACCACTTCCCTGGGCAGCCTATTCCAATGCCTCACAACCCTCTCAGTAAAGAAATGTTTCCTAATATCCAACCTGAACCTCCCTTGCCACAACTTGAGGCCGTTTCCTCTTATCCTATCACCAGCCAAAAGACAGAAGAGACCAGTAGCACCCTCACTACAACCCCCTTTCAGTCAGTTGTAGAGAGCAATAAGGTCTCCCCTCAGCCTCCTTTTCTCCAGACTAAACAACCCCAGTTCCCTCAGCCGCTCCCCATAAGACTTGTGCTCCAGGCCCCTCACCCGCTTGGTTGCCCTTCTCTGGACACGCTCCAACACCTCAGTGTCTTTCCTGTAGCGAGGGGCCCAAAACTGAACACAGCGCTCAAGGTGCGGCCTCACCAGTGCTGAGTACAGGGGAACAATCACCTCCCTGCTCCTGCTGGCCACAGAATTTCTGATACAGGCCAGGATGTTGTTGGCCTTCTTGGCCACCTGGGCACACTGCTGGCTCATATCCAGCTGGCTGTCGACCAGCACCCCCAGGGCTTTCTCTGCCGGGCAGCTTTCCAGCCACTCTTCCCCAAACCTGTAGAGCTGCATGGGGTTGCTGTGACTGAATACATATACTTGCAGTCCTTACTTGAGAGCCTCCAACCATGAAAATTCAAAAAAGTTTTGGTCTGCATTTCTTTGGCAGAGCTGGAGAAATAAATGATGTATCAAGAAACCTAATAGACTACCCATGGGCTATAATTCAGATTCCAGGCTATAACAAGGCTGAGCTTCGCTAGCTCTAAAAATCACTGTGACATATAAAACTTGCCGGCAAATTATTTAATAGAAAAGACACCATCATTTCTCATACAGAGAACAGCAAGTTCCAGTGAGCCCCTGAAGGAACAGCATGTTCTCTGTACACAAGCCAGGAGCTATGCTACTTGGGGAGAGTATTTGTGTAACTGCCTGAAAATGTAAATACATCTGTATTACACTTTGAGTAACTATACTTTCATTCAGGGAAAGCAAGCTGGAATGCCAGAACAGAGTACTACCTTTTCAGGTGCACAAAATTCAAATCCTGACACAACAAAACCAAAGCAATCCTGTCCTTGATCCTGAGAATGCAAATACATGCAAACAACCAGTCCCGGTTTTGCTTAAGGCCTTTTCCACATCTATACAAATATAAATGCTCACCTGCTATGAAAATCCACACATGCATCTCTGCAGTACTTTTTAGTATCAGTACATTTATTGCACAACTGTTTACAGAAAGTGACTGCAAAGACAAAATTACACAAGCAAGCCAAAAGCTGCATCATTAATAATATCACTTGGAGGCTTTTTCTTTTCCCCTCTGGGCCAAATTGCATCACACACTTTGTTTAAAATTATAAACCACCATTTTCAAGATACTTTGAAGATACTAATTTGAAAAGCTAATTTTAGCTTCAATATTCCCACTTATTCCCTTTGATTTCCTCCTATCTCCAAATGTGATTGGAATTCACTTGTTTTTTCTTCTCAATTTCTTTTTTTCTTTTCTCTCTCTGCCCCCCACACTCCACACCTTTCAATCTGCTGTGATCTACCAAAGATACCACAGATACATGTTTATGCTGGTTTAAGAAGTTACAGTACATTATTGTACTCATATCATTACAATTTTTTTGGTTTTTTTCCCAAGGCTGTTTTAAAGATCAGCCAGGAAGAAAGCAAAACTCTTCCCATTTAAAAAGAAGAAAACTTTTTTTTATCTTAACCTAGTTATTTATTTTTCAAGCTATGGAGTAATCTTTATATAGTGCATAGTTAATTCAGAAATTTAAACTGACCACTGTAAATGAGAGAAGAGAAAGTTCAGTATACCTTAGGCTAAGTGAAATTCCTTTTCTTTTTTTATAACCAGAAATGTAGAATTTAAGTTTTCTATTTTTTGTATGAAAGATTATAACATAAAACCATAATAACACAGTCACATTGATACATTCTTCTGCGAAGCCAAAGTATTTTAGATCTGTAAAACTGAGGCATATAGAAATAATTTTTTTCCAAGATAAGCAATGCTACACTCAAAGTCACTTAATGTTATCATACAAATAATATTATATAGCAACAGCAACAGAAGACCCTGTCACATCCTCTGCTAATTTTGACCTGTACTTAATTCCCAGAGGTGCCGTAATTATTAGCAGAAGCAAAGGCAAGGGCTACTGAGCAATGCTCATACCTTTCTGGGGTTTTGTAGGACCAGTCCTGTCTGTTGCCTGCATGAAGAACCCACCTTTTGTACAGGCTTAAGAAATGCCAGCAGCTAAGGTGGGCACATTTTTTTTTGTGAATGCCCCCCACATTTTTTTGGTTAGTGTTTTGGGATGGGGGGTTCTTCACACAACTGACAACTGGCATACAGAGACACCAATGGAAGAAATGCTTCTTACCAGCTGCAAATGGCTTACAATTAACTGTTCATCAGGAGACTGTAGCATGGGTACCAAGCAGGACACACCTGCAGCCAGTACTCTGGTGCTGTACTGAGCAGACACAGTTTTAATATTTGTAAGCAAAATGTTTACAAAAATATTTTACAAAACATGTTGCAGTTTTTATATAAATTGTGTTGCTGACATGGATACCTGAACTGACACTGAAAATTCACAAGCAAAGCATCACATCTTCAAGTTTAAAGGGAAGTTCGGGGTTTTTTATAAGCTCTTCCAAATTATGTGAAGCATTTCTTTGTATCAATCTTACATATAAGCAGACACACACACATGAATTTCATCTGCTTTGGCCAAACACCAATACATACAACTTAGCCAGCAGGACTCAAGGTAGGTGCTATATAAAAGCTGCAACTTGTGCTGTCTTCCCTGCAGAGTTAAGCTCCCTTGCATTTTAGAGAAAAGCCTCTGGCATGTTTTAAACAAGGATGCAAATCTAAGAGTCTGCTAAACAATTGGAAAAAACTTTTCAAAGACTTCTGAAAAAACACCTATTGAGACTTCCTAAAGTGGATGTAAAATATTGGAATAGCTATTTAGCATAATAGGAGACAAAAGGTTTCTTTCAAGTAGCATCAGCATAGCCAAAGAGGCACTGAACTGTGAATTAGGGGAGCATCTGTACAAGAAGCAGTAAAATGTTCACTGCAATCTAATTCTGCCCTAATTAGCTTTGGCATAATGTACCTATACTGCTTCGGGCATCAAGCAGGTGTCTTAATGTGGACCTTCACTGCCACAGCTTTTTGCTACAGATATCTCTAATAAAATATCATATTGCAGATATATTCCAGGATTTCATTCCTTCTTTGGCTGCTGACCTGCTCTGACTTGCCCACTTTATGTTTAAATTGTGCATATTTCCATCCTGTGCCTACCATCCTGTTTAGTTTATAATCTCATAAGGGCAGGGACTGCCTTTTACTACTTGTTTGAACAGCATCCAGCACAACAGGACTTTGATCCAGCCTGTAGGCACTGCCTGTGGTATGTTGGATTCCAAATATCACCTATAGAAGTCTGTATCAATACAGTTTCAGTTCCTGAAAACTTGGTATTAACAGTATTGAAACAGTGCATGTACTCAGCTACAGCACAGGACCAATTTTCCACATTACTCCCCTTAGGATCACAGCAAACACAGTGCCAGAAGAAACTCACTTAAACTTGCAAGTTTTTTTCCATAGTCTCTCTTTTTTGTTCAGCACAGGAAAAGTAAAGTAGCAACATTCAGAGCTAAATACCCTGATTGGATTTAAAAAAATTATCACAGCAGTGATAACTTTCATTTAAATGAGACATGACAAGTCACATAGCTGTTCAGACCACCATAACACATTCTCTAAGTTTCATGTCTCACCAAGTTATTTTCTTGTGCTTCACATATGTCAGAGAAACTATGCCGAAACCAGCTTTTCACATCAAAGAAAACTACTTTGTATTTCTTATTTCAAAAATATCATAGAAACTAGCAGTTTATACTATAATTCACTGCCTAACTTAATGCATAGAATCTCAGTTAAATTGATTTCCTTGTGCTTTAGGTTTTATATTAGGTATATAATAGTGTACCTATTTACTATGCCTGACCACTAAGGTAAAGCTGGCAAAAGTTATCTCAGGTATTAACTGTGTGAGCAAAACCCTTTTTTGTTTAACTTCATAAAACCATTTAGAGGAGTTAAACAGTTAACTTTGCTGACCCACATCTAACAAAAATATTTTAGACAGTATCACCATACCATTCACTTTCAGTTTGTGATGGTCACTTTAATTTTGCATGTTTCTATGCATTACAACCTAAGGCATGCAAGCAGCGATATATCTAAAATTACCTTCCTATTTTCTATTACATGTTAAAAAAAAAATCACTTTCCAAGTGAAAAAAGATTTTTACACAAGTTTTACAAGGGCATTTTATGTCCCCAGAATCTATATTCATTAGGAAGAGCAAGTCATCTGTCTGAAGAATATATTTTAAAATCATTTACTCACACAAATCCATCTGAAAAGATATGGCTTCAAGAAGTAAAGCTAATAAGAAACAGCACAGGCTTATATCCTGCTAGCAGAAAGTATGTACTTCTTAGTATAACCCAAGCTATTTACCCACAAATGCTAGCTTTATTACACCACACAATGAAACGATGTTTCCAGTGGAAAAACAAGCAATGTGGAAAGTTCTTTGCATGAACTAATGCATTTATAGCAATGAATATGACCTTGTAGCATTTACTAGAGAGGTGTAGAGCACTAGCTTAATAGCTTTCTAATTTCTGATTTCAATCTGCTGCTCTATTGTTTTAAACCAGAGTTGTGCAGAGGTAACACCTGACAATCTCAGGAAACCAACAAGGGAGTCACTGTGATAACTCCTTCTGATTAAACCGCAGATTCTGAACAGCATTTCCCACTGGTTTCTAATTCACTGTAAGTAGAATTTGTTTTTAAACGTGTGAACTCTCACCTGCTGGCATTTTGCTTGCTATAAAAACAACATCTACAAATTAAGGAAAGCATCATAACATGATAGAAAAGGGGGCAGGGGGGGAGACGGTGTTAGTTAAGCTTTGCAGCTGTTTATAATACTAGACGCTAACACTGTCCTGCTTTTTACTGGTATGTCTGTTCTTATTTAGAGAAGATGCAGGGGGACAGTGTGAAAGGAGTGAGGGTTCTTCGTTATACTGCAAGCTGAGAATTGTGTGCATTTCTTCAGTAGTTCTACCACAATTGCTAGTATGCAATATACAAATTGTATTAAAATGTAAGACATGCCACATATCTTGTTTAGGCACAAATGAGGTGTAATGCAGCATCAGTATATTTTATCATAGAAGAACAAAAATATAGGGACCAAACACAGCCCATTTCAGAAATGAATGAACTCCAAATGCACTGACCACATGCAACATCATGAAGCTATTTTAAACCTAGCAAAAGAAGAGCCACAAAGTTAAATGTACCTGCTCACACACAGCACAGAATGTCAAATGTTATCTGTTAGTGAACTACTTCCTAAACACAAGCATTCTTGTTTATGGTATGTAATTAACAGAGTAGAAAAAGTCAAAATTACTCACAGAGTCCTGAAGATGCAATTGCAAACTATCTAAGACAGGAAATTCCAGTGCAATATTAGAAAATAAGTAGGAATAAATATGCATAAAGTCAGGCACTGACAGGCCTCTGGATTACTGCAACTGTAGGAATCATGCTCGTGCATGCTGGGCTATAATTTATGAAACGGAGCCCAGGAAACAACCAATCACTTAGCTCCTCCTAACAAGTCCAACTGGCTATGGAAAGCTGGAAGTGCTGCAGAGAACAATGAAGAGGAGCTATCCCACATATTAATCTGCTTATCTAGGATTGCCTTCTGTGCGTAGAGAGGGAAGCATGTAACAAGAAAAGAAAAAAAAAGAAAGAAAAATCACAGATTTACTGTTGAAACAATAGAATAAATTTCAATCAACAGGCAAGTCTTCCGTTGTAGTCAGATGGCTAGTACTACACTGAAACATTCATAGCATCAGCTAAAACATTTCAGAAGACCACGATCCTCCTTAGTAGTGGGGTTTTTCACATTATTGACAGAAAGCTACACAAACTGGATTTATATTTCCTATGCAATTGTTTCAGTGCTCTTCTACTCTTAATTTAAATATAATGTGCCTGCTTAATGTGCAACAGCCTTCCATAAAATCTTATTAGAGTAAGATATATCTTTTTCAGATCACAGGTGGCTGTTCAGTGCATTAATGAGCAGCCCTTCTTGGAAAGCCATCTGCATGGTCTTAGGGTTTAAGATTTAAAAGGCAATCACTTATCAGAGAGATGAGGAACAAGAAAGTGTGTCTTCAATTAAAGACCAAAACAGAAACACTAAACAATCTGGAACAGAGGAGGATTCACACACTAGAGCATGTGGAGCAAAAGTTGTCCTTCCTGGGAAATTCCATGGTTCTGAAATGTGGTTTGACCAACATGAAACTAACAGTGCTTTGATGTTTTCTGCTAAATAACACTTCTGAAGTGCTTCAGACTAACAGAAAACATTTTATTCTTAATTCTGCTTTATTTTCTAAGAATTTATAAAATAAAATTTATAGTTTCATCTAGTGAAAAATACACAGGAATCTGGCAAGATAAGAAATTTTGACCTTACAGAACTATCTTCCAGTAAAACATGGCCACTGAATTTTCCATGTTGATAAATTCTTATTTACTCAAATAAGAAGTAAGAAACAAACTTTAATACATAAAAAGCTACAGTTTTTTTTAAGAGTCTGTTTATACAGAAATATTAGTAGTATTGAATGAAAACATAGATACTGTGGGGTGAGTTAGCATGAATTTTACAAAGATGAAAATCACATAGGTTTGGTTGCTTTATCTTTAAAACCTTTTTACATATGGTTATTCTTCACACACCTTCCCTTTTGTCCTTCCTCTTGCAATCCATGCCTTAACCATTTCTGCAATCCCCTTGGCAAAACGTATTTTATAAAACCTACTTCAGTATTTGTTGTTATGACACCCATATTCAACAGCTTCTACAGATATTTTGCAGTTCTAGATACTTTCCCAGAAGACAGTTAGTAGCTGCAGATGACCATCTGGACCACCTTGTCCTGCTGGGTATCATTACTTGAATTAGAGAAACAGAAGCCTTTAATCTCACAAATCGGGTCTTTTTGCATACCTAAACAGTCTCCTCCCCAGGTCTCCAGTCTGTCACTACATGTAGTAATCATGAGCTACTTCAGCATTCCATCCTTTTAAATGGCTCTTAATGAAAAACTACTATGCAAAAAGAAAAAAACCCAATGTGCTGAAAATCAACAGTTTATAACAGATACTCAAAGTTATATTCAGTTACCTTGTTTCCATTAATTAGAATTCTTAATGTCCTGTGGATTTCTGAGCAACAAATAAAAGGAATAACTTTATGTAAAGATTCTACAACTCTGCAATGACTGAAGAGCAGCCACCTGCAAAGAAGAGCATTTGCTAATCAAAGGAGTAAATAGAAGCAATAGTGTACATAAAAATAAAATATTAAAATATGTTTTAAAAGGGGTAATATTATACAATTTAACATAGAAATCTGAAAATACAAAAATCTTCAGTTACCTATATCCACTGGCAACCTTGTCACCATTGCCTATTCTATTTGACAAATACTAGAAAGAAATACAATGACTTACATCTTTTGCTTCTTTTTATGACTTTCCCAATTAAAATGTGAAGGTGCTAGCTCTAGTTCTTTCAAAAAAGAAACCTACCACAACTCTTAGCTACAGCCTCAAAGAGTGACAGTCTCTGGTTTTCCTTCTCAAGATCACAAAGAGCATTAACTCCTACCATTTCCACTAGTGCAGAAGATATACATAGCCTGACACCCATATTCAGTGTTTGGAAACAAAATCCACTGTAGTACCATAATAAATTGGTACCATTCCTTTATTTGCTGTATAAGTCTGGACAGTATCACATTGCCAGTTTGCTGTAGTTAAATTTAAAAACAAGTAATTTACTAAAACAAAATCAGCAGTTAAGAAAAGCCTTCACTGAATAACTGGAATGTCTGAAGCAAAGCAATACAATTAATACTTCAGTACTTAAGATGTCATATCCTTGGCATTTCATTTTTCTTCTATCTTGTTAAATTATTCATGTCCATAATAGGAGTTTTTTGCATGTAATTCCTTTTTTCTGTACTAGGCTTTCTTTCAGAACTGCCTGATTTATTGTGTTTCTGGATCTGCCACACTGCTATCAACTTCACATCTACTAATAAAGTCAGCAACCTTATAAGTAATGCATTCTCCCGCCAGTCACAGGTTTTTTTTTTTAATGGTTCACCCACAGATGATTTCTCTTTGTCAATATTTGAAATACTTTTGTTAGTTAAAAGCTTTTTAAACACTATAGCATACCGCTTAAAAAGAAAACATATTAAGCAGGAACTTCAGCAGTTATCTGCCTGGAGGTTAGTCTTTCTGGCAGACTGAAGGGGAATCCCATTTTCATACATGAAAGTGTCTGGGCATAGTAGACTGTGAGTGTTTAATAGGAAGAGGTAGACACAGCCTAGGTATGAGTGAGACAACTTGGTAGTTGCAGCTGGCTCTATGGGAAAGTGCTAATGGGGGGTACTTCCTTCCTCATCTCTCCTTAGGTAAGTTAGGACCTGTGAAAAAAGGGCTTACTCTCGTCAGTGGCAATTAGGTTGTCCCAAAGAAGAATGCAAGATTAAGTTATGTTCCAATATATTTCAGTTTTCTCAACACACTTTCAACCCCATGGTGGATTATGCTGCTCATCCCTAAGGTTTCACATTCCTTTATTCCTGCAGTTCCAAGAGTGTCTTGTAGATGACCATTTGAACTGAAATATCTGCAGATTTACTTGATCCTGCAGAACGTATTTGTGCTTAGCTTTCCTAGTATTACTTGCAATCCATGAAGTTCATACATAATTAATTGTTACCAATTTCTCTGTATGGACTAACTGTATAAGCAGCATCTACAAAATCACCCTTTGCAAGACACACACACAAAATATATGGAAAGAAAGGCATATTGCTATCACATCCAGCTCTAAAAACAGCAGGGAAATTCTACACACTAGAACAGCATTGAAAATAGCAGATAAGAACAATGGAAGTAGAGATCTTCAGGCAGGCTACAAGAGACATTCTGACTGTTTACTCCTCTGATTAATCAGCAGGTATAATCCGCTGGTGAATGTTACATGACGACTAAGGTTTCTCTGATAATATTGCACTATGTGTTGAATGACTTGAGGTATAAACAAACATACAATAGTTTAATAAACATGTGTTCATGTCTCCAGATGCTGATTTTATTTTATACAGCAGCAATGCCAACAAATACCAGATCGTAAAAGATAATTGTACTCTGTATGATAGTTTTGTGAAGGAAATCTTTTGAACAGTGCAAAAAGAAACATGGAAAATATGCAAGGAATGGAACATATGATTCATGAATACACATCCTACGTCAAAAGCAGAAGGACCTCATCCAGCATGTAAGTATATAATTATTTAGCAAAACAATATGTAAAAGTACGTGAAGCTCCTGCTTACAATAAACAAGAATAACCCCTAGCTAAGGTTACATTATGTGGCTACAAAAACCAAGCTGAAGAAATAAAGTGTATGCATAGCAGACATTTTTTTTTTGGTTTTTTTTGGGGGGGGATAAAAAATCCTATATACATATATTCATTTAGGAACCCAAGAATTCGTATGTTCTGCTGGTTCAGATGCACATGAACAAACTCAAACAGTGCTGAACTCACTACTAGATGCACAGTTAACTGATATCTTCAGTACATAAACAATATAAGTAATTTTCATAGCTAATCAGTTCTGCATGGAGAGAGAACAGTGTTGTACAGCCTGACTGTATTATTTGCACACCTTAGTACATAAGCCCCCACAAAATTATGCTGTATTATATGCATGTGCTTGTATTGTGCTCAGGATGAAGATGCTTCAAGATGCCTAAGAAGTTCTAAGCCAACTTGATATTTAGTAAATATTCTTATTTCAGTAGCTAGAAAACTACCTCTTACTGATTTTAATAGAACAGTTGCACCAAGTCAGACTGAAAATTACTTCAGCCCAGTATCCCAAATTTGAAAGTGAGCTACATGAGATGCTTAGTGGAAGACGTGCCAATCACCATCAAAACAAAACAAAACAAGACAAAAACAAAACACACACACCCCCAAAAGAAAAAAAAAAAAAAAAAGGAAAAAGATAGGCTTTATTATTAGCATCCTTTGCCTTTTAATAAAGCCTGGAGGGTTTGACTGAGATCTAGAATGCATTTCATATACAAAGAAAGGAAAAACCCACACTCTACATAGCACTTATTAAAAAATATGAGTGTGTAGAATTCCTCTCAGTTTAACACATGCCAAGCGAGACACAATATTAACAAACTTTTCCCATGATCACTGACTCTGGAATGGAATCCAGTATTCTAAGCCTGACTCCAGGATCTAAGCCACAAGATACCCATCTCCATAACTATTTACTACAGCAAGTTACAGCTTATAAACTACCTATGGGGCAATGAGGTTATATAAACTGCTATTGTATGACTGAGCATCCTGCATACATAGAATCAACTTTATGCTCTCAAAGTTGTATTACCTAGATCCCAGACCAACAATGATGGAAGACTGTTAAATCGCACTGGTCCTCTGGAAAACAGAGTCACATTTAGACTAAGGAGAGGCTGAAGCCAAAGGAAATCAGTCCACCCACACTGGCTGGTCCATGAAGGGAGAAGGATAACAAAATTATTCCAGAAACAGCAGAAGATATGGGGACCTTATTAGGAGTCTCAGTAACTAGAGAGCTATAGAAGAATTCATAGACTTTCACAGATACACAGGAAGCTTGATACAAGGGAGGGGATCACAGGACACAAATATAAAAGAAAATGCTTTCACTTGCACATATTCTCTCTCACACACAGGTAAGAAATTCACATGAAGAGATGGAAGAGAACTCGATGATCTAGAGAACCAATTTTCATGAGAAGGGGCTCCTTTTCTCCATAGTAACTACTAACATCTGGTCAAGTACGATGAAACTGTCTCCAAGAGCCTAAGACAGTATGTCTTTAAAAAAATGATAAACCTTATGCTAAGACACATGCCAGATCAGCTAAGAAAGCAGACATCTGAAGTTCAGCAACTAGCAGACCCAATATGTTCGCAGCCTTGTCAATAAACCTCCTATGTAGTACCAAGCTGGGGAAGCCCTACAACACTTCAATTTTCTTGCTCCCAGAAAAGTCCACTTGTATTGGAAGAATTGTTTGCATTGAGAACCTAGGCACTAGAAAATTTTAAAATGACAGCTCTACAGTTGCACACAAAAAATGATGCATTCAGTCCCAGCAGCAAGAAAGTTTGGACTCCTTTGATAATAGGTAGCAACTGTGCGAGAGACTAGTTACAAAACTATAAAACCTGGCATTTCCAACCTCTGAATACTAATTTCAGAAACAGTGTAATATTTTGCACAGTATTTGGAGGGAGGCTTTTCTTGAGGGGGGAAAGGTGATACATATGTAGTTTCCCAGGTTTATACTGAGAAAAACAGTATACATTATACCTGCCACTTTAAACCTTCAGTGATGGTTGGGAGGAGCTGACAGTTATCTGCCCACGCAGCAGATTAAGCACTGAAGCATACAGCTACCATTTAAAGACATTATTGACAAGCCCAGGAACTTGGTAGCCTGCTGGCACAGATGGATCACTGGGACCAAGCACTGGCTCTCAAGGAGTGAGAATTAGTACTGAAGAATGAAACCTCCCTCTCTCCCTATCCTAACCTGGGAGCATCAGGTTTTTCTTTCATTGCTGTCAGTTGGGAATAGTACAAATATTCAAACTATTTGTTGCATCTTGGTCTCCTATAAATAGAACCAGGTACAAAACAGAGCGGAGGAGATTTACCCAGCAAATTTCCTGCCTAGTGCAATTCCCAAAGGTTCCATGAGTGAGGAAATACATGCAGAGTGATATTAACACCAGAAAAACTCCAAGCACTTCGTGAGACCCCCACCAAGTCACTGGGAGAGAGAAAGGAAAAGTTCATAGCTATCAGGACGAAATTAAAGTTACAATGTCAAGGGAGTAGAGGCAAAAAAAACAGCGTACGTGTTACCTTTTTTGGGAGCCCCACAAGTTCAATGGTAGTGATGGATCTCTGCGAAGCTGGACTCTGGCCCTGATCTTCCCTTTCAACCCCTCTGGCAATCTCAGATGTTCTTAGTGAAGCAGCAGCTGTCACTCTGGCAGCAGCAGTGTGAGCCCAGCTGAGTTCATATGTGCAGTTATTTTAGCATATTTCCTTCTTCTCAGAAAAAAAGTCTGCCAATTTAATACTTCGGATAGCTCAGCTAGAACTAGACAGGATTTGACTGTGTAAAGAAAAAAAAATTCCCTAAACAACCCAGTTCTTTCAGTCCTGGTATTCTTTTTCTTAAACAACTGTTGTAAACAAGGGCACAAGAGATTTAAGAGGAAGAGTTTTCTTTCTGATGGGAAATATTAAGCAATCATGTTATAAGCAGATCAGGTCACATTTTTGGTTGCAAAACACCAACTGAAATTGTCTTAAGAACATGAAATAGTTTTTTAAGAACTGTCAGTGTAATCTTTAGATCACAATCAAATTGTAAAGCCTGTGACACGGAAAACCATGCTGGTTCTTGCTTTCACCCCCTCTTCTCTGTTGCTCATCTCATAGCAAGCAATAGCCTGGAAGCTGAGTTATGGTTTAAGTCCTGTTTCTGCCCAATTCATCCTCTAAAGTCACAATCTGTCAAGACGTACATCATCCACAGCCTTTTCTGGTCAGAGGTTTTCCACTCTATACAAAATACGAAAAGTTTGGAGAGAACACTTGAACTCCTGTGTCCTCTTACCCTTGATCCAAAGAGACGCCATATCTTTCTATCTCATAAATAAGTTCTAATAAATTTATATCATCACTTTGAATACTCTGTGTGCAGTTCTGGGTCCCACAATTTAAGAAGGATGCCAAGTCCTTGAATGCATCCAGAGGAGGGCAATAAAGCTGGGGA
>JANZLQ010000079.1:61565118-61614092 GCA_026212715.1 Elanus axillaris | reverse complement strand
GTACAAAAACCATCCCGGCATATGGAAATTATATGGGGCAGCTATGGAATAACAGCAAAACATGTCCACATGCTCCTCACAGACACCAATAGACAAGTATGAAAAATAAATGGTGACAAAGCTCCTAATTTAATTTACCAGGAGTATAATAAAAGAAATGACTTTATGAAACCAAGATTACAATTAGCACCTGTTAAGCTCTTAGGACAATCTGAGGAAATATCAGTCCTACTACTCTGAGGTGTCCTAAAATGGAGCCCAATGTACCTCTGCTCATGGAGGCATCGCAGATGCAGAAGCTTACCCATAAGTCTCTTTCTTGAAATCTACAGCAGTTAACCACAATTTAAACTACAGTACAGTATTGTGAAGCAAGGATCCTTACAGAAGGTGTTATCTGCAATATAAAGGGAAATACTAACAAGACTAAAAGCATTCTTGAGGACATCATATTATTTCAATTTCCCTTATGTTCTTTAGGTAGCAAAATGCAGGTGATACTGGAGAGACCATTACAAAGTTACAACAGTAGAGATATGCCTCTTGTCCTAAAAAGTAATACAGAACCATTCATAGTTTCAGCTTGCTCCTGAAGATGCTTAGTGGTTTTTCTATTTCTCTCCAAGTAAATTTGCAAGGGGTTTTCTTAATACAGAACACTACATGGTTCTATTATTGTTTACTGCAAATTAACAATCCTTTAAAAAAGCTGTCTGAAATCCTTTCTTGCCTCCTGAGCACACATTAGCTTTCAGCATCTCTTCACAGAGAACTGCTGGGACACCTTTTCCTTCCTACTGTTTTGTATTCCGTTTTGGCAAAGACAGAAACATGTCCTTGGTATTAAACAACTCAGCCAACTGCAAACCTTGAAATCGATCTGTGAAAAGAAGTAGAAGATGAAGGTCTTTCCTCCTCCCTGGTAAACCCATAGCTACCTACAGGTAGCCATCTCTACTGTCCAAGTCTTCTCTTAGTTTAACTTTCATTAAACAAAAGAATATCAGACTCAGCTAGTCTCATTATGGAATATTTCTGATTGCCTTCTTGTGCGTTATTTTAATTTCTGTGGTTCATACACATTCATGTATAAAGCCGAGTGAAACCATACTAAGTACTAAAACAGTGCCAGACAATTCCCACATGGCTATAACTGGCATCTTGACAGCCAGAAAAGGTTCCATCTCTTTCCAGCAACATTAGTACATTGATTTCGTCCAAACTATAATCGCATTGCTTGCCTTCCTCCACACGGCTGTTTTTGCCCATCCTCTTTTTGTATTACCCTCAACAATTTAACTTATTCTGCCAAACTTGCATAATGGTCTTGCGCAGCATCTCAAGATAACACTAAGAAGGCCTTGTTACTCTTGGAGGCAATCAAGTGCAATCGTGATCATACTTGGAGAACACGTTTCATGAGAGTCAAGTCTGGAACTAGAATTATAGAGGTCATATACAGAACCTGGTCATTACTCTGGTAACAGAGCATGTCTAAGTATTTGACATTGACATACAAGCATCAGAAAAAATAAGTGAGAAAAGATGAGTCTCTGCATATACCACATTTTGGCACTTTCCAACTAAGTGATAACCCTGTTAGGGCAAGGAGGAAAAATATGGGAAGCTGAAGACATCGTCTTAATGCTTTCAGTGGCATAGAAATTTTTTTGGCAGAAGCTTGTATTAATAGTGGTTGTTCTTCCTTGATAAAAGGTAGTTACATATATTGAAAAACCTTTCCCACCAAAAGCAAACACCTTGGAGAGTAAGTGTTTTTTAAAAAAAAAAACAAACCCCAAACCACTTTTCATAAAGTGGGTGATTTACAGTTTGCATCTTTCTCATTGATCTTTAGCATGTGAACAGCATTCAGCCTCATTTGTTCAACGCTTGTCTCAGGACAGCTTCTGCTCTGTGATAAGCCTTTAAAATGGTGTCAGTAGTGTTGCTTAAGCATACTTTTATCCAGTCATTGAGACAACCTACCTGTACCAACAGTGGTGGCCACTCTTCCCTGCTATACCCGTGACATGCTGCAGCATCATTATCAGGATACCTCACCCCCACAAGCATTAGGGCAATTCCTTTATCCAGGCTGGATAGCGGCAGACAATATTCTTCTTTACTTTCTAAGTAAAAATAAAAATTAAGTTTGACCAAAATTTCTTAAGTAACACACCAGAGCTAATGCAAAAAAAAAAAAAAAAACAAAACAAAAAAGAGGCCCACATGCTCTCTATGTTTAGCAATTGATGACATCAGACACCTGTTCCTTCTGTGCAAACACTAGGTAGAGTGCCTCAAGCAGCATCACACTACTCTTTGCTACTCCTAAATGTGAATAAAGCACCCCATGAGCCAAAGTTTGAGGGCAAAATTTTAATTATATGCTGTGAACCATTATTTGTACAGTTTTCATTTTCTCATTGAATTTTTTGTCCATGCAGGGCAAGAAAATTGAAGTTCTTACCATGTCACTGTCCTGTCAGGGTAACTTATCCCTGACTCTGACCTTCAGTTTGTCAGGAATAATAAGCTAAAAAAAAAAAAAAATTTTGATTTGCATGTTAGATTTATCATTCAAAAACTTTTGAGGCCAATGTCCCCCCTGCCTCTTTGACTGCTTAATGTCTCCTATTTAAACAGTTAGAGATTTTACATAAATATTTATTAAAAAAAAATTTTTTTAACTTCCTTTTGATTATATATACCCACATGGCTGGGTACCCCTCTTATTGTGATTCATGTATCCATTTGGTTTTCCCCTATCCTGAAGAAAAATCTCTTTATGCATGTATGTCATACCATATCTTTCATAGATAAATACCGAGAATCAGAGAAAATTTCAGAATACATTATTTCTTTTCAAGCCTTTCATTTTCCCTAGGTATACCTAGGAATAGGTATATTTCTAAGTTTATCACTCATCATAACACTCTAAGAGATGGCAGAATCTTTCTTCATTTATCGCATAAGTCATGTAGGATTATCAATTCCTTTCTTTAAATATATGTTTAAAGTTCAGTTTTACTAACATTTTTGTAATTTAAATACGCAAGCAAGTTCATCAAAACTGTATACAAGATAATACTCTGTAAACCTATATTTGGATTAATGTATACTTTAAGAATTTCTTATCAGATAGCCTGTCAAATCTTCTTTGTCCCAAAAACATGTTTCATACACCTGCGATAAGGAGACAGCCATAGTTTTGAATTAAGGTAACATTAATAACTCTCCTAGCAAAGATCATGAGAGCAAGGGTTTCTGAGTAGGCCAGAAACATGAGTACATCTCTGTGGTTCCTGGCAGGCTTGCAAGCTGCATTGAAAGCTATGTTTCTTCACCATTATCATCCATGTTACCACATCAAATTAAATTTAGCATATTATACAGTGCTGCAGTCTTGCCTACATTTGGCTTCATAAACATGAAGGCATAAGTTTTTTGGATGATAGCGTTTATCTACACTTCTGTTACACCAACAGAGCAATACAGGCACTTTCTGAAAAAAATTCATCTCAAAAGGCAGGAGTTGCATAAAATGATTCCCACCTTAAATAAGAATAACAAGCCTGCCAAGCTTTGTCAATCACTCCACCTCTGAATTCAAATTTCATTTTCATGGTTTCAGGCAATAGTTTTCTTCATTAACAAGAATCTGAAAAATTGACAAAATTGGGTGAAAAATACAAAGAAGACTGCAATATTTGGTAGTGAAATTGTCCTGACAGTGCAAGCTTGACTTCCAACTGGATTTAAAGGGGGGGGGCAGGGGAGGGGCAGAAATCATATTTTATGCCAACATTACAAAACTGATATTACATCTAAGAATATTTTATTCGAATCTGAATTCAAGTGTCTAAACAAAGGTCTTTTCTTTGATGTTGTGGGGGTTTTTGAAAATAAAATTGGACTAAATTTGAATTTGAATAATAAGACTTTCTAGATTAGAAATAAATTTTCTTCAGATGTTATAAACCAAGTCTATTCTTGTCTTATTTACACATTTGGCACTGAAATAGTCTAAAGCTTTCTTTCTTCCTTGATTCTATTTCCTGACCCAATAGGAAAAAAAACTAACAAAAATTTATTTATGCTTTTAGATACCTGTGAAATGATCAAACAGATTGTCTAGAATAAATCATTAGTTATTTTGTGTCAGTTAATATTTTGCAGATATTTTGAGTATAGTCAGACACAGTGCCAACCAAATATGAAAATAATTTGGGAAATCAGGCAGTAAAACGGGACACCCAGCACAAACCTTGACTCCCTTCTTTTTCTTTCATAACTGTAAGAAAATGAGCAATATCATGGTAAACACAGACATTACTATTCCAAACTCAGATAATCTGCACATTATCACAGAGTAGTAGATGAACCTGGCTACAGAAAAACAATGCCCGTTATTATTGAAAAGAAAGTCATGAGAAGAAGTCAACAAAGGAAAATTTGAGCCTATTTTGAGTCTAAGTGAGGACAAAACCCCTCTTAGTAGTCTGTCCTGTAACAAGACTGGCTTGAGATAAAGAAACTCAGGCAGGTGTTTCCCAGATGAGCTTAAAGAAAACTTCACGGGTGAGCCTGTAGCTTCAGGAAGTCAAACCTGAATTGTATAGTCCACTCCATGTTCCTAGTCTGTCAAAAAAAATTAGAGCCCTTATAAAATTTAAAGTCTGCACTAATTACACATCACAGAACACTCTCTTCTCTAAATCAGAGCTGTCTGAATACGTAGTGTTCCTTCTTAGGTGCACATGGTGCAACTTTTCTGTGCACATCTGCACAATTACTTGTATTTTCTCAAGTTATGTAAGCATCCTGTACTGGGTTTCTGTGGCAAGGTTTTGGTAGCAGGGGGTGGCAACAGGGGTGGCTTCTGTGAGAAGCTGCTGGAAGCTTCCCCTGTGACTGATAAAGCCAATGCCAGATGGCTCCAAGATGGACCCACTGCTGGCCAAGGGCAAGCTCATCAGCGATGGTGGTAGCGCATCTGGGACAACAGTTTTAAGAAGGCAAAAAAAGACTGGACAATTGTAGCCAGGAGAGAGGAGAGAGAATATGTGAGAGAAACAACCCTGCAGACCCCCAGGTCAGTAAAGAAGGAGGGGGAGGAGGTGCTCCAGGTACCAGAGCAGAGATTCCCTTGCAGCCCATGGGGAAGACCATGGTGAGGCAGGGTGTCCCGCTGCAGCTCAGGGAGGTCCACACTGGAGCAGGGGGATGCCCGAAGGAGGCTGTGACCCCATGGGAAGTCCACACTGGAACAGGCTCCTGGCAGGACCTGCAGACCTGTGGAGAGAGGAGCCCAGGCTGGAGCAGGTTTTCTGGCAGGACTTGTGACCCTGCAAGGGACCCATGCTGGAGCAGTCTGTGCCTGAAGGACTGCAGCCCATGGAAGGGACCCACGCTAGAGCAGTTCATAAAGAACTGAAGCCCATGGGAAGGACCCACGGAGGAGGAGTCCTCCCCCTGAGGAGGAGGGAGCAGCAGAGACAAGGTGTGATGAATTGGCCACAACCCCCATTTGCCATCCCCCTGTGCCAGTGGTGGGGAGGAGGTAGAGAAAAACAGGAGTGGAGCTGAGCCCTGGAGTAAGGAAGGGTGGAGGGAAGGTGTTTTAAGGTTTGGTCTTATTTCTCATTATGCTACTCTGATTTGATTGGTAATAAATTAAATTAATTTCCCTAAGTTTAGTCTGTTTTGCCCATGATCATAATTGGTGAGTGATCCCTCCCTGCGGTTATCTTGACCCACAAGCCTTTCACTATCTTTTCTCTCTCCTGTCCATTTGAGGAAGGGAGTGATAGAGGGGCTTTGGTTGGCACCTGGTGTCCAGACAGGGTCAACCCATCATACCTCTCCTCACCCCAAACTGGGAAAAAAAGGTAAATTTTACCAGAACTTGTTTTCTAATAGCCATGTTGTTTATCTGCCTCATAATCTACCATGCTCAGTTGAAAGGACAGAAATGGGCTGTTGTTCCTGTTTGATGCAGCTATGTAGAAATTTAGGAGTAACACACACTGGGTAAAAGCATCTAGATCTTTTGAAAGTTTAGGAAAAACTTTGTAGACAGCATCCCAGAAGCTGTGTATTTCCATTCACCTGAATTATTTGTCTGAGGTAAGTTTATGCACCCTTTATGGATGCAGATGTCTAAAGTCTGAAGAGGTTTCTTGCTGAGGCTTACATACTTGATGTGACACCTTGAGAAGAAGGCTTTTCCGTCAAAACCAGACCTTTCTGCACTGCATTCTCAAAAGGAGGTGTGGTGGGGAGCACAGTGCAAATGTCTCAGTGATTTTCTGCTTAGATAGTCTAAGTTCAGTTGGGTTTATTAGTTTCAGTACACCTAGGCCCAAGCTGGTTCAATTCAGAACACCTGCCTCTGTACCTACTTTTGTCTCTGTTAAAAGAAGGCTTTTTAAATTGAAGAGTTGCTTGTAAATCTGAGGTTTCTATATAACAACTAAAGTGCTGGCAAAAGCCATTATGCTAAGGACAAAACACGCTTTTCAATGAAAGACTATTAAGACAGCAGAGTCCAGGACTCAAGGGCTAGGAAGCACCATTAAATGATAGTTACTCATGCAACATTAATTCACAGTACCTTTTCTTTTTGCATAACCATCAGGTTAGGGCCTAATTACATAAGCATATACTATTAAGTCCACAGGATGCCCAAAGAACTCAACACTATTTTCATTTCAATAGAGTGAGCAAACAGGAAAAGGAACAACATACACTGTTGCTGATTAACATTAAATGGGGTTCTTTGTCTTAATACCTTGGCTATTCTCCTATTCTCCAGCCAATAATAAACATTAAGAGTCCTCAATAACATATTCAAAAAGAACATGTTACAGCACACTAATAAAGGCTACCATCTCAGGAAAAGCTTCAATTTGAACAAAGTTCTTATTTTCTGTCTCTAATTGGAGACCATTTCTGTATAATGCTCTGTCTGGCAGGGGTTTGGGTGGTTTGTAACCATCCTTTACAAAAGATAAACACAGTTGCTGCTATTCCTTCAAGCTGATATTGCCTCCTTGAACATAAATTAAAAAAAGAGAAAAACAGAAGAGGGTTTTAAAAGAAAAGCAAGCATTAGAAAGCACAGGCTCTATTCCTAAGGCTGATTTTCACTTGCAGCCTTGCTGCTGCGAAAGACACGGAATATGTTTTTTATTAGCTACTCCAAAACCTCAGAATATTGTTCTCAAACTGTTTTTAATGTCTGAAAAACAACTTCAGAATATATAAAAAATGCAGTAACAATAAAAGAGTAAAACATCTTTGTGAAGTTCAGAAAACAAACTGGCTGAAAAAGGCAACATGTTTTCCCAGTTGCCAATGTCATGCTCAAGTCACTTATGCACGTTCTATTGCAGAAGACTCATCTGCAGCCTTGACAATGCTGTTATTGCATATTGAGTTCTCCTGTCTAACTGGATAAAACTACTTTGGAGCTAGCTCAAGATACACAAAAGATTGTGTTCAAGCAGAGCAGAGCAATTACATCAACCACTGTTGAGTTTGCCAGTTGAAACTAAACTTATAAACCAGGTAGTCAGCCAATTTAAGACAGGACTGCCACTATTCTTGATGAGGATTATAATCTGAATCATCAACTTTGTATACAATTAGACCCTCATTAGCATGAAACTACCACTGATCATTCTAGCATTGCAATAAAACATAGGAATAGCATTTTACATTGTGAACAAATAATTTGTGCTGCTGAGTTGATGTGGGGAGCAAATACTGATTTCCCTCCACTCCTCAGCTGTCATTCTTTTAATCATCACAAAGGAAAAATTGCTCTTTTATGGAAAGGTGAGAACACATTTTACTTTCATAGACTCTTAGAAAGAAGTGACAAAATACTTGCCTTTCCTTCCCAACTCCCTCCCCACTTTCTCTTGCCCTGCCCCAGTCATTAATGTTATACAGACCCCTACTTCAAGACGTCATTGTGAACCTGAAGCATGTACCATTCAAACAACAGTTCTATATGTTCCCTCTTAATGTTGTTTCACTGAACTACAGAACCAACTCTGGAAATACAATACTCTCATCTAATCAAATCAGTAAGTAGGTATTTTAGTATACCAACAAGGCTAACATTTGAGACCATTTGTAACAATTTTACAAACCAATAAACATTCCCATTACATAAACAGAAGTTACATTGAGATATTTAAGCCACACACCTAGCTACAAAACAGTAATATCACACCAACTCTAATTTGCAGGAATGTATTTTGTATAACAATATTCCAAAGGCTTTTATAATAAGAACTTTGTCTCTAGTCCTTTTCTTTGAGCATGTTTTGAAAAACATCACAAGACTGACCTCTGCTGGGTCATAAATTACCAAGCATCTAGAATGATACACAAAACATTAAATAATTATCAATGTGAAGAAAAGAAGGAATATTTCACAGTATGCCAAAATATATTGCATAGATTTCAACATCAAAAGGACATATTATTCTTCACACTCTCTCTTGCAACAAGAAAGTGAATACACTGCAAGTCATTATAACAAACAAGAAACTAATGATCCCACTATTCTTTCTCTTGCCTGCGTTTGAATACAAAATTAGCTGCAGGACTCAGAACTACTGCTTTTTATGAGATTAAATTTAAAAGCGAGCACTGCATATAAGCTTTGAAATCACATAGCAGATCTTATTCATGCACAAGGCCAGATCCTCACATGAATAAGCACTCAGGTTAAACAAGGAAACAAAAGAAAGACTTGCAAACATGTAAATATATTACATTGTGCCTTTTGTTCACCTTTGGAATCTGTTTGTAAGTGCCAAGGTCAGTCCATCCTTTCTTCAGAAGGCGCGTTCACAAATTTTTGCCAGGAGCTTCTCTCTCAGTCACTGCTTAAGTTTCAGAGAACCTTGCAGTGATTTGAAACCACAATTATAGAGAAAGTATAAAAAGTTCACAGAAAGAAGTAGCTATAGATAGCCTGAAGTTAGTGCTAAGATGAGAGATACTTTGGGCTTCTTTAGATGTTCAAGAGTCATCTTTCCTAGATATGATCAGTTCAGCATCACATAATCCCAGGTTAAAAAAAAAAAACAAGACCAAGACACACATTTTAAAATACCTACTTAGTTCATAAATCAGCAACAACTGTGTTACTGTAATTCATACCAGCCACCAGATCACATTTCAATGTATCTTATGCTCTCTCTCAATCCCAGGCAAAGCAACTGTAGCACACCAGAGACATACCTTACTCTCTCTGACCAGAGTGCTGGGCAGAGCAGAGCTGATCTTCATTATTCCCAGAAGCAGCTCTGCCCTGGCAACTCAAAAGGTGTCCTGTCTTTGCCTGTATTCGGTTTGGTTTGGCTGAAGAACAAAAGTAACAAATGCCATTTTCTTTAGTTGCCTCAAAAATAAGAGAGGAACGAAAACCAAATGTTTCACATCAGCTCCTGACTATCAAGTCACTGACTGAAGCTAATGAATTGGAATGGGTACGTGACTCACATGTGAAAATCCATAACATGTAAAGACCGAGGAGCCCTGAGATTTTGTCCAGTCTTCCACACATGAGTCATTATATTTCCCCTCTGCACACCCTGCCCAGAGCTCAATGGCTTGGGTTTTAGTAAAAATCCACCAGAGAGATCTTCCTCTGA
Source organism: Elanus axillaris (assembly GCA_026212715.1). Lineage (NCBI taxonomy): Eukaryota > Metazoa > Chordata > Aves > Accipitriformes > Accipitridae > Elanus > Elanus axillaris. Next base: position 61,604,412 of record JANZLQ010000079.1, on the reverse strand, counting down.
AGACACCAGGAAAAGTTAAAATTCATCACATTCCCATCATTCAATACCCTCAACATAAAAAAACCCCACATATCCTACTCCATCTTCCATCCACAGAGTATTACTCCCTTCTCAACTCAAGTCTTTGCTGCTTACCAATATAAGTACTTCTTTATGTGAATGTATGCCACAAGATAATCAAGTGACCTCCTGTTCTTGTTTCTCAGAAATGGGAAAGACTGAAGCAATGCAAGCTCTCAGTTTAAGGAAATAATTCCAAATACTCACCTTGCATCATCTACAGTTTTATGAAAGCTGCAAAACCTGCGATGTTTCAGTGTCAGTCAGTCAGTACTGAGTGTAGAGGTCACACGGGATGAGTCAGCTGATTTTACGTAACAACCTCCAATTTAGACCTTCAAGAACCACATTAGTCCTTTGTCTCAGCATAATGTCGGGAAGCCTTCTTCACTGTGAGAGAAACCTTTTACAGAGCTGTAGTTTTCCAGAACACAGTCTTTCCTCCTCTTTTTTTTTTTTTCTTTTTTACATGACCTACATATCTTGTTCTCAGACATATAACTTTGAAGTGACCACATTTGAATTCATTTTCAACCTGCACTGTTCCATATTAATGTCTCTATTATTACTAAACAGTCTGAAAACACTAATGAGATTAGCTAATGATGCTAACAGTGATTTTTATTTTTTTTTCTTGTCCTCAAGGAAAGCACTGGCTGATAGGAAAATCTAGTACTGATTTCCTGCAAAAACTCAAAGAGTATCTCCATCATGATTCCCTTGTACCTACATTTAGGCAGTTCTTTATCTTTTAAACACTAACATTATCCAGGAATAATTTTATCAGATGCTATTAAATGAAATACCATAAAAAGCCTATTGTACCCACAGTTTTCAGCCATATCCATGGCTCCATTCGTACTTCCAAGGAATGTATAAAAAAAACAAATAAGAGCAAAGTCTATTGTCAGTTTACTTAAATCTGCTATATAAACATCCCACTCTCACTGAAAAATTTTCAGCAGTAAAAAACTGACATATTATAAAATAAACTTGTAATCTCCATCACTAACAAAAGCAAGTTTGCCATGCAAGAGAGGATACTCTCTACAAAGAATTAAACAATGCATTGACTAAGCTTTAGCTCTATTACTGTGCTTTTTTCCCCACTAAAATTCTGCATCAGTTTTTCCACTGTTTTGCCCCAGTTTGCCATCAGACTTATTTGCTATGGGCCATGTAGATTATTCTCAGTTACCCTCTTGAATAATGGTGTATTTAGCAGTGTTCTGGTATTTTTCTGCTTTTGCCAGGACAAGCAAGAGATTTTTTTCAGGCAGCTTCAGACACCTTAAGTCCCCAAAAAGCAATAAAATTGAAAATTACTGTCCCTAACCAATACTGTTTAAATATCCTGCCTCTTTCAATTACTTTCAGAAAGGACTTCACAAACATGTATCAGCTTCCTTCTTTTTAAACACAGACCTCAGCATCTCCTCTATGTTATTTAATTATCTTAGTAAAATCAAATGGGAGTTAGGCACCAAAACAGAAACTCATGAAGAGGGACTTAATTCACCTAATTTTATATGTTTATACTTAGTAAATTGGTCAACTCCTTTTACAGACAGTAGAATGCAACACTCACTTCTCAAACATGATTTGTATAGAAAGGAGAGAAGTAGTGTCCTGGATGCATAACTATTCTATAATCTGGATTTCTGGAAGAAAAACCCAACAGCAAAAGAAGTGACATCTAAGACAGGAAGAAAAATTGATAAACAAGTACCATACAGCAGATGCTTCAAAACAGAGCTAAAAATTTGTATAAATTCTAATCCTGTTTTACAGGCTTTGTTTTCCTGAAAAGCTTGTCACCTCACACTTCTGCTTCAAGCCTAATGAATTGATGAAAACAGTAACATTAATGCATTACAGCTAGTATAAAGTACACCAGCTGTTCCAAATTAATAAAATTAATTCAAGTGCACTTATATACCTACAGAATGGTATCTATGAGTTTGTGGATTTAAAATCTAAGAAGTATGATCTTATCTAGAGCTACAATAACTAGAATCATAAGCTCTGAGGCAGTAGGAGACTTAAAAAATTGTGATCAAGAAATAAAGCAAGTCATCTGAGTTAGCAGTCTCTGTGAAAGAAAGAGGATCTCTCAATGTAAAACAACTTTTTAGAAAAGAGAGGAAAAAAGCTCTGACATATCACAGCAATAACTTAAGAAGTGTGGTATGTTAACATACTACCTTCTTCACTTCAGTTCTTGTTTCCACTTAGTAGAATGAGATGATGACAGCACCCAGATTTTGTCTAAGCTTCCTCTGATAGAAAGCAACATCTGAACGGAGTTCAGAAAATAACTTCAGTCATCGATCATTCTCTGTAGTCGTAAGTGTAAACAGCTGATACCACAATCCTGGTAAATTAGGTGAGTTAAACAGACTTCATACAAAATATGTGTAATTAAATAATTTTTATGTATTAGCAACTAACAGTGGAAGCTATTACTCAGAGAACATCAGAGGACTAACGCAGAAATAGACACATGTGAACCAAAAGGTTTTCCAGATGACTGATTGTTCATTTAGGAGCTGGAGCAAGCTGTGTTTGTGCAAGGAAAGCAAGCAATGCAACAATTGGCAAGAAAGAGCACTGTTAAGCAAAGACTCAGCTCCTTTCCCAAGAAAGGAAGATAAATACTGTTATTCCTTCTTCCAGGAAGTGCTGGAGCAAAACTGCCACAGATGTGTCACTAGGAACAAATAGGTCAGGAGAGAGGTTATGCTCCAAGTGGGGTGGCAGGTGAGGGAAAAGAGATTGCTCTGCTTGGAGCAAAGAACATAGCAAAGAGAAAAACAAACAAAAAAACCCCTAACAAAACCAAACAAACCCCACAGACCAAACAACAAAAATCACCACAAAACCAAACAAAAACACCCATACAGTAGAAGTTTCTATTCAAATGTCTTGTCCAAAAAGCTTAACAGTACCATGACAGCTAATGGTAGTACACTGGAAGTTTCAGTACTGAGGAGTTAAACATCATTATCCAAATTTAGCAATAAATAACTCCTACTTACATATGAGCTTACAGGTGAGTATTTCAGATGCTCCTCTTAGGGTACAAATGTCGGTCAAAGTAGACTGAAAAAGCAGCTGAAACATCTTCCACTTTTATTGAGTCTTCCCCCTGATGTACTTTAAAAGAATGTCAGCTAGTACTCCATTTAGTTAGCCTCTTCAGAGGGTAGCCACTAGATTAAGCAAAAGAATGTTTGGCTTATGGTCCTCACAGTTCAAGGGAAATAAACCCAATAGGACCCATGTTATACAATCTTGGCAGCATCAAGACACTGCAGGGCTTTAACACAGAAGTAAAGGTTAAATTCCTGAGGAAGTATCAAAACTTAAGTTTCTATTGACTATAGGTTAGGAATACAGAACTAGTGTTTTTTCTAAGACACTTCATCAAGCCCACAGTCTTCTCTGAAGTAGCTTTCAAGCTTTTGCTTTCTAACCTCCATCCTGAAAGGAAGAGGTAAACTTACTTTTGTGTTCATACCATATTTGTCTTGCATATTTGCAGCTGGTTCAGCTATGACAAGGAAGAGCTGTAATCGGTGGCCATAGTCACATATCTTTTATTACTAAGATAAGCTTTCCTAAGTGTCTCCCAAGATAGGGTAAGTTAAAATTCAGTCTGTGAGATTATGATCTCTAATAAAGTTCCCTCCCTACAGTCCCTTTTAGAGGACATTTTGTGGTCTTATTTTTCACAGACTTGTAAATTGTGAGCAAATGGACTTACTTGATTTGTTTTTACCACAATCAAGGAAATAATTCTTTGAAAGAAAAGTACAATTGATCCATAGAAACATATGACACATTCTTCAACTTCTCATGGAAACTAATAAGTAAAGTCTAATTACTGTTGAAAATAGGCTCAGGAAGGCTACAGATTTTGAAAAATAACTGTAGGGAAAAAATTCAACATGACAGTAGAAAGCTTATTGGCAGCCAGTGAGATTATTTCTAATAGCTAATAGATTCATTTCTACTTCTTGGCTATTTAGGAACTAATGTCAGATATTGCTTAAAGTGGTTTTCTGCCTTTATGCAAGACTTGTTTTCCAACTAGCCTTACTCATTACTATACTTCATGGATTAGTGCTGTAACCAGATTATTATATATGAGTAGTCTAGTCATAGTCAAAATTTGACTGCATGTAAGCATACAGAGAATACCATGACACATCTAAAAGGTTATCTCATGCTTGAAGAGCTAGTACAAAAGGTAAGAAGTGGCCTTAGATTACTTCTAATATTAACTTTAATATTTCCTTATTATTTGAAAAGTGTACCCTTTTGTATCACTTTTGCTTTAAAAAAAAGATTATTGATATGAAGTCCAAGTACAACCGCTGTCTGAAAACAGATCATGGAAACATGTGCTGTTCAAAAGCACATTGCCCAGGAAATATTGCAATCTACTAAACCAACAACTTTGTAATGTATGTCTTCAAGAGTATTGACTGGTTAGGAGGTTAGCAAAGTGAAAATACTGTCAATGTTGTATTACAGGATAGTACCATCTTGCTTACTAAAATGTCAGGTAGAAATCTGTTGAGAGGTCAGCTGTCTTCTCTCCTCCATAGACTACTCTGACATTCAATAAGGTATGAAATGCTGCTCTTTAAATCTCTAATGTGTAACATGAAATCACCACTTTAAGTAAACGGGAAAATGATAATGTTTTAATAGCTCAAAAGTGCTGTCAGATTCAATTATGTTATATGCACAGTCAAGTTACAGGTACAGTATTTCATAATGCAAAACAAATGAGATCCTTAAAGGTATGTGTGTTTCAATGTCACTTCAATATTTGAATTCCATTTCCAGAGGAAATGCAAGGCTTCAGATTTTTCTGATAAAATATGTTCTATTGTCAAGCATCGAATTTTGTTTGGCAATATTTAGTAAAAGTATATGGGAAAAGACTTAAAAAACAGGTCAGCACTACAGAGGACAATGGAATTTCAACAGGAGTTGATTCAAACTGTAATGCATCATATGAATCAGAAAATTAATAATGAGTTTTTACAGTTTTCCAAAATAAATCTTACATATCAAGAACACAAAGGTGTACAACAGCAAAAACAAAATCCAGTGTTTCATACTTATTAAAGCTTGTACAGTAAATTAATTCCTCAAGCTCTATATGAACAAACACAGCCTAGTTTATGCAAGAGACTCAATTTCAGGGGGAAAAAAAAAAGCTGTAGACAAGTTACCAACAATACATTATACACAAACATATTTAGACCTTGAAATGATGGTCAAATCAAACTACAGCAAGTGTACTTTATCACCCATGTAGCTTAATCAGCTTGAGTTTATTGTTTGGGGGTTTTGGTGTGGTTTTTTGTTGTTGTCTGTTACTTAAAAAAAACCAACAAACCCAACATTTAAAAAATAAGGATTTACAAAAATACTGATAATGGCTCATATTTCTACCATTTCAATGCTCTCTTCTTCTGACCTTTTCTACCATCTCAGCAGTATCTCCAGTAGTTTTTTGAGTAACTACATGCTGCTCAGGCTCCTTTTGCATAAGTTCCATTGACAATATTCTCTGACTCAGTTCACTGATACATTTCAAACCATTTACATCCGAAAGCTTCTGGTTCTGTGAAATGGTTGAAAAGGCTTTTTTAAGGCCCACATCAGTATTGGTGGCTTCTGTTTAGTTTTTTCTGGAAATAGCACGGCTTCAGTTTCAGGGGTAGGAAATCGTACTCTATACACTTCAGGGTAAGATTTCTGAAACTAGAAAGATACATCAATTTAAATGAAGAATTCACTCAAACTTGAAATATTAAAAAAAAATATTAAAGTGCAACCTCCATCTCTGGTACAGGAAAATGATTATTTCTCTAATGGACTTTCTATATCACTATACAGAAAATTAGGCAATATTTTCTAATATTGCTTGATCCATCACAGTACCCCTATTCCAAATGATTAAAAGGTTTGAAATCCCCAAGAGACCTACTGTTTTAATTCTCAGTCTTTCTCTAGAGGACTAAAGGCCTAAGACTTGATAAAACTTTTTAAGTTAAAATTAAAGACTGTGGAAGAATTTTTATTTACTTGCTTGAGCTTCTTCTTCTTGTCTTTCACAGATATTTCTTTATTCATTGCAATTTCTTCCAGTAAAGCTGCTAGTGGTTCTTGAGAGCCAGTTGCCCTTTGGTACTCAAATTCATCTGTACTGATTTGGTGACAAAATGATGGAGGAGGAAAAGTTGCATCAGTATCAGCTCCAGCATATTTTACCTGAAAAAAAAGAGTAAAAATAATGTAGCTATGTTTTCTGCAATAAATTTGCAAAAGCTGACTTAATCAGATTGACCATCTGAAGTCATTAATTCGAGAAGATATGGATTAAAGACCCTAAATTGTACCCCCTATCTCCTGTACTAATTGAGTTCTAGTAAGTAAAAAACATGACACAAAGGAAGCCTGTTTAACTCTTGGAAAAAAGTTAAAAGTTACTTTTTCAGTAGAAATTCAAGAAGGAAGAACTAAAAGGCAGCTTTGAACAAAACAAAATACAGTATCAGGAAGCAGAAAAAGTTATGAAAAAGCTGAGCAAGTAAGGATGTCTCTAAAAGGAAAGCAGAGCATTAATGGAAACACTTTTTAACCATTCACAGTTTTCCTCACTTTTACAACCTAGTTTGCCCATTCCATGGGGAAGATAGTGCTGACCAACAGGAAAACATATTTTAGAGTTCTTGTCTCTAAACCATTCAAGATCTGCTTAGTTTAATTTAAATACATAGTTATGGTTGAGTATCAGCAGTCAAAATTAATTAGCTCTTCATAAGCTAGCAGAGACAGAACAAAGTCTTTAAGAACCATCAAACTTCAGAGGAGAAAGGGTGCATTTGATCTAGAGGCACAGAGATATAAAAGGCCTTTTTCTCTAGATACCTACATGGACTCTCTGGAGATGTACAATGTGTTCCTCTATAGAAGACTTCAAGGCGGAAGGAACACTTAAGATCTCTTGGTAATTGTCCATGAGAAAAGATACTAGTTTAGCAGCAAGCAGTTCATCCAAGTCCATTTCATCCTTTGAGCAGAGAATACAACGGGAAAATGCCTGAACCATCTGAGAAAAAAGGAATCATTATTTATTTTTCTGTTTGGAGGGTGGGGAATCAGACTGTGTTTAAAATGTGATCTTTTAGAAAAAAGATTTTAACAGCACAATACTTACCATACTACCAACACATCAATTAAAAAAAAAAAAAAGTACCGAGTAGTGATGTCCGAGTGGATTGAAGATGGCTCTTGTCTCATATACATAATCTAACCCTGACTTTGGACTTAGAATGGCTGAATTACATTTTATTCTCAAGACTTTGTCAAATAGCCACTTCCCATAGCTTTTCCAGTTACAGGGCACAAATATTTCACAATTTTAAAAATAACACAGGAATTTAATAGAAGTTAAGCACCAGAAGGAAAACTTAATATCATTATTTTGAAATCATCAAACCAAACTGAGGTCCAGCTCACTTTATGTAGTCTCATGTTCGAGCATTCAGTTACAAGAGTTCCCTGTCTGTGCACCAGTCACTTGTAAAATTAAAAGCACAGATGCCATTAAGGTTTTCTGTCAGGTATGAGAGACTACACTGCTGAAAAAAAACTTAACACAAAATACTTAGAATGTAAATTATTTGCTTCTAAAAATAACATTTTGATTATTACATAATTATTTTAATCAAAGACCATTTACAGTTAATTAAATTATAAACTTAGCAGTAAAAATTAATTATTTTAATCAAATACTATTCATAGTTAATTAAAACCTTAATTGCTGTGGAACAAATTTAGGTTTATGCATGATACTATAGGATATTTATGGATTGGCTGTACAGCTGAGTTTTCTGTTGCCCTTCTTGCAAAAGACTTGAAAATTAACCAAAACAAATACATGTTCATAGCCAGTCAGAATTGCTAAGTTATGCCTAATAACTTTGTAATAACATGCTGTTGCAAACATCAATGATAACTCTACAAGTAGTCCTACAGATAGACCATTAGCAAAAACGAGGGCTTTGTCAAAATCTAGTTAAAATTACTTCCAGAAATTTCAGAAGTTGAGTGATGAAAAAAAAATTAGTACTGAAAAACTGGTAGGAATTTTTTTTTAAATGGCTAAAAACAGGCAAATCAAAACATTCAGCTACATATTTCTAAATAAGAAAAAGGCAGTCTGCTTCTTTCACACTGTCTGCAGTGATAAAGAGCAGGGTCCTCACCTACTGTATTTTTGTTTCTACTCAATAGTGAAATCAGTGGTGATTTAACTTTGAAAGAAAAGGAAACCTCCAAATGCTGAGTACATTCTTCCTTTGCTCACAATTTACCGAGAAATCTTAATTTAGTCAAATTCAGATTAGCTTTCCACATAGCTAGAATAGACAAACTGTTCTTCAAACAAGCAAATTGTATTTTGCATACCCTCTCCAATAAGAATCTTTTATCCATGCTACTCAAAAAGCCTGATCCAGAACTTTTGCCTTACACTATACGTACCAAGTTTCTGGTCCTCACTGATTCAGAAAGAGGCGGCAAATCCTTGTTAAAACTAATTCTCACCATCATCCTCACCAATAACTGCAGTCTTTTCCGATTTTCTGGTGGCAGCAAGAGACAAGATATCTGAAGAGCTTCTACAGCCTTGCTGTGTTTTTGCAGCAGACCTGGTTTATACAAGATCAGGAGATTAGGCAGCATTCCTCGATTATATGTTTCCATAACATTTAACACAACATTTCTAAGCCTCCCCAAATTCCTTTCCTACTCATTCAAGACTGTCTTAAGAACTCCACTCCCCAAAGAGTCTAGGAAGATATCCCTAGAACTGGCACCTTGTTTAAGTACTTAAAAGACTTCCTTACGATGCATTGGGAGATATTAATGACTATAATCAACAACTCTGGATATTAGTAGACATGAAAAACTACAACATTTTGGTTCATCCTTTGCTCTTTTATAACCCTCAGCTCTAAACACAGCTAAGATATATGGACAGATGTAGCAACCATATAAAAAAAGTTAAGTGTGGGGCAACAATCAGAGAATCTAAACAAAACGTGCTTATGCAGCTATGACAACTATGACAATACTGACATATCCCTCACAACTCTAGAAGTTAAAGCTATGACTAATTGTACTTACAAACTCTTGGGAAAACACAGAATGTGAGCATGGCAGAGATATTTGAAGACTGGACAGGCACAGTAGAATCTGGTAGTAGTTTAGATACCTATAAAGAGGTCTCACCACCAAAACATGATGCTCTTTTGGGTTTCTAAGGCTCAGTGAAGGAAGCATCTACTACACAACTGCCCAAATAGCACAAGTATCAGAACAAAACAGAAGTCAGGAGCAACATATCTGCATGGCTGAAATCTAACAGCAATTCATCTTAAAAAAGGAATAAGGAAGACAACAAAGAAATACACTTCCTTTTTTTCCATAGGATTATAGAGGTTGGAAGGGATCTCTGGACACTGTCTAGACCTCTCCCCCTGTTCAAAGCAGGGTCATCTACAGCAAGATGTTCAGGACTATGTCCAGTCATGTTTTTAATATCTTCAAAGATGGAGATTCCACAGCTTCTCTGGACAACCTCTTCCAGTGTTTGATCACCTTTCAACTAAAACCAGCTATTTTCCTATGTATAAACAAGTTTTCCTGTATTTCTGTTCATGCCCATTGCCTCTTGCTCTGTTATTGGATATCACTGATGGAAGTCTGGCTCTCTCTTCTTTAGTACTGACACATCAGTCTTTTATATACATAAGATCCTCCCTAAGCCTTCTCTCCAGGCTAAACAGTCCTTGCTTTCAACCTCCACCATATGACAGATGCTCCAAGCCCTTAATTTTTGTGGCCCTCCACTGGACTCACTGACTAGTGCTGAGGAAAGATCTCCCTCAACCTCCTGGCAATGGTCTTAATGCAGCTAAGGATGCTGCTGGTCTTCTTTGCCAAAAGGACACACTGCTGGCTCATGGTCACATTAGTGCCCACCAGGACTGCCAAGTCCTCAGTAAAGCTGCTTTGAAGTCAGTCACCCCCAGCATGCGCTGGTGCATGGCGCTATTCCTCCCCAAGAGAGGACTTGGCATTTGCTTTTGTTGAACATTATGAGATTCTTGCTTGCCCATTTCTCCAGCCTGTCAAGGTCCCTCTGCATAACCCTACAACCCGCTGCTGCATTAACCACTCCTTCCCATTTTGTACTATCTGCGTGTTTGTTTAGGGCACTCTGTCCTTGTTTAGGACAGTATCCCACCATCCAGGTCATTAATGAAGTGTTAACCACTATTGGCCCCATTGTCAGCCCTGGGGTACTTTGTACAGACTGAGCCTAAACTGGACTTTCTGCCATTGATCACAACCCTCTGAGCCCAGCAATTCAGCATATTTTTGGTCTATTTCACTGCCCACTTATCTAGCCTGTACTTCCTCAGTTCACCTGTAAGGATGTGATGGGAGATAGTGTTGAAAGCTTTACCACAGTCAACACAAACAGCATGTACTGCTGTCCCCTCAGTCACCATGCCAGGCAATTCCACACTATGTAAATAGTGGAAGCTGTTTGTTATTTAAAAAAGACAGAAGTGTGCAGTAGATAGTAGGGCAGCCAAAACAGACAGTATTCCAAGAAAAGAGTGGTAAAGCACTGTAGTTAATTTCATTTTCAAAGGAAAGCTTTTTCTAATTTCAAAGGAAGATTTGGCAAGCATACTAGTGCATATGTTCAGAAGAGGCCCTGAGGAATAATAATTAACCTTAATAGATTTGTACATAAAGAATCATTATAACCTGTGTAAAGAGCAAGTTTAATATTACCAAGTTAGTAAAATATCTGATGATCACTGACACCTTAGTCCTATTTTGTCAGCTATTCTGAAAATTAATTTCAGCCAACCTCTTGGAAGAGAAGTCCTGTAGACTTTATTCAAAAACAGAAGCAAGCAAGGTATCTTGACACAGTTACACAAGTCACCTATGATTTCTGCAAATATCTCTCAGGTTTTAAGATGGAGCTTTTAGACATGTACAAATCTCATCATGGCTGCCTCAGGTGACTAAAAATATAATCTGATAACACTTTTTTGGTATATGCTGAAGTCTTCTGCTAAACAGAAAGCTTATCCACTGAAGGAAGAAAGAAGTCCTATAATAAACTGTGGAAAGGTTGTAATTCCCTGAGGGTAGCAATATAAAAAGTCAAAGACTCAAAGACTGAAATCTTGGTTTATAAATGTCTTAAGATTAAGAATTACTGCCAATTTAGCAAGCCATACTCCATTAAAAAAAAACCACAGAAATGCAACTGCAGACATGGATCTGCTTTTCTGTAATTTGTAAATGCACAACTTGCTAAGCAATTACTGCTTCACAGGCAGCATTCAGTACTAACATGGACATTTACTACAAAATAGTATTCTGTGGTGTGCATTATCCTCTGCATTTACCTACAGCTTCATAATTGTCTGTATATTAGCCTCATTGTTAAGACTAAATTACATATTGAGCAGAGCCTAAAACTTTCCCCTTTCTCAGTTGAGGCCCCACCCCCCATCCCTTCTTCCTCCCTCTCTCCTCCTGACCCCCAAGTATCACAGATCAAATCTCAGAAGAGAGTCTGAGTGGTTAGAGAAAACCTTGCTACTGAAACTACAGATTAGGCTTCTCTGCCTTATATTTACTTGTTTATTTTCTTACTACTGGTTCTAAGTAGTTTTGAGTACAAACAGGAGAGTTGGGCTTCGCCACAGGAATGCTGAATTGTCATCTTGAACTCCCTCCACTGGCTAAATAGGGAGCATAGTCTTGAATTATAAAAAAGTGGAAAAGACACCGAGGGATCATTTGGCCCAACCCCATCCCCCAGTCAGTGAGGGTGCCTAACTCAGGTATCCCAAATCATCTCACCAAGGCCAAAAGCAGCTTTTTATCATTCAGATACCTGTGTTATGTGTCTGGAGGAGGCTGTTTAGGCAAGACTGCTAGAGAAATGTGATATTTTCAAACATATACAGCCAGAACTTTAAAGTAAATCGTATAAGTATGAAGATGGAAAACAAACTAAGTAGTTCTTGAAAGCCTGTACTCCCAGGGTTTTTTTGTATAAATATATTTTTGTTAGTAAGAAAGGATTCCATATTAACAACTCAATTTTTTGTGAATGAGACCACAAGATGATTTTTTGACTTTTTGAAAAACTGCACAATTTCCTTTCATTTCCACATAAACATTGACATGAATTCTTTCTTTTCATTTTTACATCTGTGAAATACTGCAAAACTAAACTCTTAAAACCTGAAACATGTGAAATGCAATGGAAAAACAAACAGAAAGAGTATGAAAGGAGAGGAAGAATTTTTAAAGGTGTTATTGTCAATATCTATTGTCTTAGAAAAAGAAGTCAGAAGAGGAACTGTATTCAGTTTGAAGAAGTATTGTCAACTGACAAAGCATAAACCCACTAAATTCCAGAAATAAGTGTTATTCTGAATTCCTTTTTCATCTCAATAGTTTATTAAAAGCAATGCTGTTCCCACTTAAAGACGTGCAGAAAAGTGACATACTACAAAGCATATTTACTTTTCAACTCCGTTGTTCTTTTCTGAAATGTAACTATAAAATGTAACCAAATATTTTCATATTTACTGTCTTTCAATGGGCCATTTATAGCTACAGGATAAGTGAATTTAATATAGTGTGAACACTTACAAATTTATAGTTAAAAACTAAACTATTGTTTCTTTAAAACACTAGATTAGTTAATGTCTGTTCTAGATTTAAACAATGAAAGATTTCAATTTCCTTCAGATGCCATATTGCCAGGGTTAAAAACAGTCCTTACGGCCCTAACCCTTTTTAATCTAGACTTCAGTCAAGCAATTTCTAAAAGCTTATGTGAGTTTTTAAGACGCTTAGGCATTTGTAAAAAAAGAAAAATCTGTCAAAATCCATTTGTTAGGTGTGGCAGAGACCTTTAAAAATTACAAAGGCAAGCAATGGAAGACTTTTGAACTAATGTGATTAAAAAGACACAAGAATAAAACCACCTTGTGATATGAAATAGATTTAAATATTGAACTGTTCTTTATGTAGAATGGACAGGACAGGTCCTAAAGAAATGAACTGTGATACTATTTGGGTATGGTAAATTAATTCTGGGAAGTTAATTCAAAAGAATAATTTTTTCATTACATCCCAAACTACTTACCTAAAACACTAACAAAAACATCAAAAAAATGAAACGTGAGAAGAGGTTCTTTCATCTGGCCAAAGTAGTCCACTATAGTTTTGAAGACATCTCTTTCAAATCCTGAGTATGTAGGCTGCTTCAAATCTGAACAGCTGGGCCCTACAAAGAAGATTAGGAACAAAAAAAAAAAAAAAAAGAGAGAGAAAATTAATTTGCAGACACCAACCATATCACTGTTTTCTATTCCAGCCAATAAAAATGCAACATCAAGTAGAAAAAAAACCTCACACCTAAAACTTAAACTAATTCTTCAAAATGTAAGTGAAATTGTTTTATCAATTGAATTGATCTATTTCCAGCAGGTTTAGTGAAAACACATAGTAGAGGAAAAATATTAATAGAATAGTTAAACACTTATATATTTCATTGAGATATGCTGCACTGGCAGGCGAATATATGCTGGTTGATCTTTTCCAACTTTGTTTAAGGCAATGATCAGAAAAAATACTGACTGTGAATATAAACAGGATTTGATAAAGCAGCAAAGACACAGTCAGTACAATTGATTTTTACAGGGGTGAGGTGGTTTGGGTTTTTATTTTTCCCTCCTGAATTTACTTACAATTTGCTAGACATTTCATTGCTGACAATATCCAGTGAGGTAGTTCCTCTGTATGGGGAAGAAACAGAAATTAAAAGGAGAAAAATACTGAGAAAAAATTTAAACTCTAAGATAAAAGAAAGCTGAAAATTCTTTAAGATGTTCCTCCTATATATTAGATCGACTGATTACAAAGGCAGACTATACCTTAATGTAGGATCTAGCTTGAATTACATCTATACTTCAGTACTGCCAGTACTCAATATCAACTAGTTATGCCCACTGCTCTTCCAACTGAATCAGCAAAATAGACCATATTGCAAATCCCTATCCTGCCCTGCAAAAATCAGCCAAAGTAGTTCAAGCTACACCTTCACTAGTGCATTACAGTGAAGTGTTTACTTTGCACTGAAGATGATGAAAAGCACTTATACATTCAGTTCTGCCATTTCTGCAAGGCCAGAGGTTAATACCTTGTGATGCTCCAATTGCCTTTAAAAGGAACATGTATATGCTCTGGAGGTTTCATTCACAAACCAAGCCAGGTTCCAATCTCATATTTCACTTCTCTACATATCTGGTGGAAAACATGATGGCAATAATCTTGTAAGTGATATATCACAGCAGCAAAGATGCTTCACTTTCTTCCTGATGTGCAAAGCAGTTTAAACTTGGTACTAGTTTCAAAACACATTGACTGAAAACTCAAAACTGAGAAATTTTAAGCATCTCTTAGTGTACATTTTGATTCTTTCCCAAGTTTTAATACACATTTCCTTTACGTAAACACTCCAGTTCAGGCAGTTAAGGGCTGGGCTGACAAAGCCAGCTTGAAGTGAATGATATCGCTGTCTTTATAAATGAAAAGTTGCTACTTTTTCACCTTCATCTTTCAACCCTGCTAAAGCAGGGATATGTTTAAGAGAGTAAATATGGAATAAAGACTGAGTTTACTATTGGGATGTCAAAGGACAACAATGGTATACATTGTAAAAACTTCAGTGTAGATGTAGTCATACAACTATAAAGAAGCTACAAGTTAGTATAGATTAGAATTAATACTTTTTTTATACTAGTAAACTACAATATAAAAAAATTAAATGAAATCTAAAATACTCACTTGATTTGTCTTCTAAAGTAACAATGCCTTGCTTATTGACATTGTATGCATTTTGGACTATGTGCTTTGAATTCACAAGTTTTGTGTCTAACACTTCATCCAGAGAATCCAAACCTAAGACCTTTTGTAGTCTGTAAAAATACACAAACACATAGCTCATACGTTATCTAATCCCAAAAAGGCAAACGTAGTATTAGGAGAGATACGATTTTGAAAAACAGACCTCTGCATTTCATAGAAACATAGAATATTTCACATTGTAAGGGACCCATAAAGATCATCAAGCCCAACTCCCTGCCCCCCACAGGACTACCTAAAACTAAACCATATGACTACGAGCTGCATCCAGACACTCCATGAACTCTGACAGGCTTGGTGTTTTGACCATTTCCCTGGGCAGCCTGTTCCAATGACTGACACCCCTCACAGTGAAGAGTCTTTTCCTAATGTCCAGTCTGAACTTCCCTTGGCACAGCTTCATTTCATTTTGTCATGTCCTATCGTTGGTCACCAGAGAGAAGAGATCAGCACCTCCTCCACCACGGCCTCCTTTGAGGAAGTTGTAGGCTGCAATGGGGTCACCCCTCAGCTTTCTTTCTCCAAGCTGAACAAACCAAGTGAGCTCAGCCACTCCTCCTAAGTCTTGCCCTTGAGATATTTCACCATCTTGGTCACCCTCCCCAGCACACACTCTAATAGTTTGATGTCATTATACTGAAGTGCCCAAAACTGCATACAGTACTTGAGGCAGGGCCACACCAGTACAGTGTAGAGCAAAACAATCACCTCCCTTGACGAGCTAGTTATGCTGCACCCCAGGACATGGTTGGCCCTTTTGGCTGCCAGGGCGCACTGTTGATTCATACTCAACTTGCCATCAACCTGAACCCCCAGGCCTCTTTCTGTGGGGCTGCTCTCCAGCATCTTGTCTCCCAATTTGTACTTTTAAACAGGGTTACCCCATCCCAGATCAGGAACCAGCACTTGCTCTTGTTAAATTTCACATGGTTAGTGATTGCCCAGCTCTCCAGACTATCCAGATCTCTCTGTAAGGCCCTTCTACCCTCAAGGGAGTCCACAGCTCCTCCTAATTTACTATCATGGGCAAACTTAATGTGCATTTGATTCCTGCATCCAGATCACCTTTAAAACATTATAAAGCGCTGGCCCTAAATTTGACCCCTGGGGAACACTGCTGCTGACTGGCCAACTGCCTGATGTAACCCCATTTACTATAACCCTCTGAGCCCAACCCATCAGCCAGCTGCCCACCCAATGTGGCCCAGGCTTATGTCTGGCAAACCTGGTTTTATCCTTTTCCCCCTTCAAATCTAGTTTAAAGTTCTTTAATGAGCCCTGCAAACTCCTGTGCAAAGATCCTTTTCCTGTTTTGAGACAGGTGTACCCCATCTGTCACCAGCAGGCCTGGTGTCTTGTAGACCAACTCATGATTAAAAAAAAAACCCTAATTGTGCCAGTGTCACCAGTCTCAGAGCCAGGTACTGATCTGCTGGCTGTTTCTGTTTCTTCCCTCCTGTTTCCCTACAACTGGAAAGATAAGAATAACACTACTTGTGCTCCTGATCCCTTAACTAGTCATACCAAGGCCCTGAAGTCTCTCTTGTTAGCAACTTCATTGCTGCCTACATGAAAAATCAATAATACCTAATAAACCAAGGGCCATACCAGGGTAGGAGGTTTTCTCTTCACATCTTTAACCTGGGACCAAGGGAGGCAGCAGACTTCCCTAAGCAGGTCTGGTCTGCATATTGGGCCCTCTGTTCCCTTCAGAAAAGAGTCTCCTATGGCTATGATGCATCTTTTTTTTTTTTGGAAGCAGTTTTGACACAGTGTGTAGGCCTTGGTGACACTTCAGACAAAGCCTCATCCTCATCATTTTTCAGTTCAACTTGCAGAGCCTTGTACCTGTTATGCAAGGGGACCTAGGAAGGTGGGGTAGTCACAGAGGAGACATACTTCCTGCACCAGGCAGGAACTTGTCACCATTGCCTCCTATGCCTTAACTCACTGTGTTCAGCCAGGCAGAGAGAAGATAGGGAACCTTCCATGTCACATGAACTGTCTAGCTGACAGGTCTGTCCCAAGAAAGGTTGAGTGTGGATCCAGTAGTCTGTCTCTCTCTCACACTCCCTGATACTCCTCAACCCACTCACATCCTCACAGAGCTCTGTCACTAAGTGGAGTAGTTCCTCTACCTGGGCACACCTCCCACAGGTGTGCTCACTGCTGCCATCCAGTACTGACATAGAGTAGGGCACACCTGCAGCCTGGCACCTGGATGGCATCACGTTGCTCCTGGAGCTCTGTCTGGGAAACTGTGCCAGTCGTTGTGGGTGCAGAGCTTAGAGAGGCCATGGCTTTCTACTGGGTGGATATCATTGCTCCCTAGTTGAGCTAGCAGAGCTACAGTTTCCTCTCTGGACGCCCATCTGTTCAAACTGCCATGCAAACTGCCCCACAGCGCCCTGTTTGCCTGCCCTGTTCACAGTGCTCCTGGTCACCGGTGCTCCCCAGGGGCTTCTTATAGCTGGGGGGGGGCGCTTTGGCTGTCCTGGCCCCGACCAGGTGCCATCAGCTGCTGTGGCACAAGCTGCAGGCTCCCAGCGGTTCTCTCTGCTCCCCTGAGGTTTCTCCCGTTGCAGAAACCCCCTGCACATCGTGCTAGATCGCTGTGCTGTGGACCGTGACAGCACCAGAGCTGCTCGCCTTAGCATCAGTTTTTATTACATGGAGATAATGTGCTAGATTTAGATGAAAGTAATCATTAGTAATACCTCAACTCTGCTGTAAAAATAGCTAGAGTATATTATTTTTTTCTCTCACATAAATAGTCTAAAGCAATGCCTTTATCTTTGCATAGGATATTCCTCCTGGAAATAGCAAAGAACACCTGAATCTCAAAGCCTTCAGCGCTCAGTTAGCTACTCCACTTCTTATCTCATACGAAGTATTGTACTTGGTAGTACAATACAAAGATGTCATGGTATCGCATTTCTAAAGAAGTTCTTCTATTTCATAGCAACAAGAAAAAAAGAGAAAAATGGAGGAAAAAAGTCATTAAACAAGACAAAGCCCACACAACAAAAGGACTTGTGTAATACAAGAGGAACAAGTCAAAAGGTATTAAGCACAATTATTTGCTGAATTCATTAGACAAATAACGAGCAGTATAGCTAGTCTAGCCACTATGGCTTTGATGGCAGCAATGAAAAGTGAGTGGGTGAAATTACAGGCATTACCAGAGAAGAGAGACAAGACTATTACCTACTACACAGTTTTACTTTAATAGCAAATGACTCACAAGTATACTTACTGTGACAAAGTCATGGATTTCCATATCTCTTCTATATTTGTTTGTGTCAGCTCCCTGCGGAACACAAGTTTGCATGCTGGTACTTCCCCTATAGCTATACTGTGTCGCTTGTACCACATCTCAGAGTTCTGAAATCAGAATAAAAGACTCTTCATTAACTGGTGACTTTTCAAGTATTAAACATTCTAATACCTTTATAGTACAGCATGCTCCCTATTACAATTATTTTAAATATTCCTAACTCCCAGTAAATTCTCCAGGATGGAAGTGAGTGCTTAGGTTTCACAGACATGCAACATCTTCTCCCAGTTATGTAACTAGTCCAAAGCTGAAAAATTATGTGTGACAAAATAGCCATTGAAGTCAGGAGTCAACGGCCTCTCATCCTGTGTTCAGATATGCTCCATGATTAAAATCAGTTCAGTTCACTTGTTTTCAACTGCCACTCTAAGATTAAAGATCTGGTTATGGAAAAATTATTGGAGAATTATTAGATGATATATCAATGACTGATATTCATCCTTGTTCAGCCTTTACTGATCACAACTAAACATTAAGTTCATTAGCAGGTTCTATACATGAAGAAAGTAAAAGGAAATAGCTACAGCTGAAGACACCCATCAGATCTAGTCCACAATTATAACAAAATAAAGTTAAGTAGAGAATGCAAGAGACTACTATCCTTTACTCAATCTTCATATCCAAGCTCGATGCTTGAAGATTGTCATCAATGTGTCGATGGGTGGACATACGATACCGTTGATGTCAGTAGTGTACTTTTTCAAGGCAAATCTCCCAGTCATTCCCAGTTCTTTGATTTACATCACAGAGCTGTCCTAAAGCACATTAACAGTATTCCTTGTGATCACAGCCAAATGACAAGATGCACTCCAGGAATGCATTTTAATTACTCCAAGCACTAATTGTCTGTCATTCTGTGACACTAGACTAGAGTAGTTTGAAACAAGTAGCACCCACTGAAATCAGTGTCTGGTCTTCCACATCAGTGTTTCACAACACAGACCCATACCCATCAATCCACACACAGACAGTAAGTGCTCTGACTGATGCTGGAGCAATTTAAGGTGCCACCACTTTCAGCTACCTGTCTACTTCACCACTGCAGAGGAAGCTATACCTTTCCATGAAAGAGCCAGGAGAAAGCAGCTTATTCCTTTGCCTCAGTTACTTCAACTTACGATACACTGTACTAACCAAAACTACCAGAAAGAGATTTTGAGCTATGCCAGACTGTATGCTGTCACATCTGATTCAGATGTATATAGGCAGTGTTTTGCTAACTCTTATCAGGCCAGGATGCTTGCATGGAAGTTTAAAGCAGACAGTTGGAGGCTGTAACAAGTTAAAATTACAGCAGATACTTGCTCAGTAACTAAATGCTCTCTTTACTTGTCTTTGGCATTATCTTTTCTTTCTTCCCTCTAATCTTCTACATACTATTGAAGTTCTAAGGATCATGTTTTTCCTCTTCAGAATCCTGCTGTACATGAAAGGTGCACTCAATCTGCACATAAGTAATTGGATTACAAATACAGGATAACCATTCATTCAGAACCTCTGGATGTCCAGTAAAATGGTAGGAGCTACTTTTCCAGACTGCTGATCATCAAGAAATTCAAGGCTAGTGTCCTGCACTGACGAGCATTAATGAAAAGGCCAAAATTATCAAAGTCCCAAAAGTTCACAAAATATGAGAACACTCGCATAGAAGATACACTGGAGGAAGGGTTTAGAATATACATAACTCCAGAAGCCTAGGCTTATAAGATGACCAGGTGGCAGAAGCTGATACAATTTTGTTTTACTAATAAAAGCAACATTTTTTTCAACAACTTTACAAAGGCTGGATCAATCCAGCTAAGTATGTGGCAAGATGATTCTCCAAGCTCACAAAAGATAACAATGAAACCAAGACCACTTCTCCTTAGCTGCAATACATTCCTTATGAAAAAGGAAATCAAATCATTAACATCGTCATAGCAGCTAGGAAGGCAGTAATACTGTATCTATTCTTCTACATAAAATGTCTGAATAAGAGTTACAGTGTAAGTGACAGTAAAGTAACTATTTTTGTTTTGTAGTATAATAAATGCCCTATTGGAACTTGAGCAAACTAGAATCCAAGCATACTGGCAAATACAGCCATGCTGAACTTAGGATGCTCAGGACTGAGCATCTGCAGCAGGAAGAACACTCAAAGCCAACATCCAGCCAGCAAATCATTAAAAACAACTTTACTTCACATGAGTTTCAAATAAAATAATTTTGCATTTAATTTTGTAACCAAGTTTTTGTGCCACAACAAAGAGATCATTAGTTCAGTTTTGCTTTCCGAATGTGCTTATGTCTGGGGAAATTAAAACTGGATACCTTACCATTATGACTGATTTCACTGGGATGTGTTCTTGGGAAGTTCCAGTCTTCGGTTCATTCCAGTCTGGAAATTTAATTACTTCCTTTCCACATGAAGATTTCTTTGGATATGGCTTCAGCGGTGAGGAAGGAGGAAATCTAGAATTAGAGAATATTTTTAATGCCTCTGAACTCCTCCCTATTCCATAATCACCACTGCAAAACTGTAGTAGGCCTTCACATGCAAAAATACAAAAAATGCCTTGGACTTTCACAGTGTGACTTAGTTGCCTGAAGACTGGTGTTGAGTGACACATAAAACATCCTAAAGTGTCTTGTTTGGCCTCCATCTGCTGCTCCAGAACAGTTCAGGTCCTTTGTACCTCCCATGACATAGCTGAGCCATGGGTGACTGTCTGATATCCCAGAGCATCTCAAGTAGCACCAGCTGCATATTTATAGACAACTGACTCAGGTCTTCAACAGAAGATGTTGATTCTGCTGAAAAAGCTGTGGGTAGAGTTGCCCCATGCCAAGTGCACTGCAAGCATGCATCTCCTAAAGCAAAGCTACATAACTAAGTCACATGACTAATGCTTGAATTTAATTAGTGTGCATGCAAGTGTCCACACAAAGTTTTGTTAACATTACCACGTACTTTTGTGTTTACATGCTTTCTGTTCCAAGATCATATCCTGCAGTTCTTTTCTGGAGTCTTTTTCCAGCTGGTTGTGCAATAAACTCATTCATTTTTTAAGGCATTTCAAGAAGTGCCTTGAAGAAATTAGCAGAAATAAACCCTAAGCTAGACCTTGCAGAGAACAGGGAAAACAAACCATCCCAGATCACAGTCACCTCAGTCACATCTCCAGCTTGACCAGAATTAAACTACTGCCAAACCTAGGTCAGAGCATGTACAAAGGAGTTAATGACAGCACATCAGAAAGACAAATCAGTTTGATGGCAACTTATCATCAGACTGCCCCAGATTAGTTCTTGTTTACCTGCACTCCTAGGTTTTAGATGCTGAGATTCCTAATGCTTCAAGAAATTGCTTCAGTCTCACTTACTCTTTTAATCAGAATGTAAAAGACAGTTATGTCTGTGACCATGCAACAAGAGCTTGTACACCACTGGATAGCATGCATTTATATCCTACCAAAATTATTCTCATGCTCAAGAAATCCTCAAGATTTCTCTAAACTTTCACCCCATCCCCTCAAGGCAATTCCAGCATTTAATTAGTTTTCAAATTTGGTTTGTATTGCAGTCTTGTAGTCCAGTAGCGTTACACTGCATGGCTTAAACACGTTACAGTTTTGACGACACACACAGAGCCCATTTGGCACATTACACAACACTCTTCAACAGAATACCTGCAACACAGAGAGATATCACTTCCTTTGGACAAACCCTGAGAACAAGTTATAAGCACCTTGCACTAATCCTGCAAGACTTTAAAAAGTAACTCAGATTACATTGCAGATGTTCAGCTGTTGAATGTTTCAATGATTTTTCAGCTATTCATTATTTCTTAGAGTTTATTGTTAAAACACCTGCAGCCTTTTTTCCCTTTGCCTTACAGTACTCTCAACAGTTCCTTGTTTCCCCTCCAGTTCACCACAATTTTTAGCTTTATGTCATTTGCTGCCCTGATTCTCAACAGATCAGTAAACAAATGTGTTCTTACAAGCATAAAAAGTAGAGGCGTTCCCCTTTTTCAGGTAACTTTACAGCAAGATCTAGATAGAGCCAAGTTTTTTGATGAACAACGAAAAGCCTCTGATTTTATGATGAACAGAATAATGTTACCTAAAGCTAGCAAGTGAGGAGCATTCCAAGGCTGACATGGCATGATTCACAGCCAAGAGCACTAGTTTTAGTTTATACAAGGCAGAAATAGATACCTGTTTGTGTCCAGGGCAATGGATAGATAACAAGGTCAATAATATTAGTATCAATGGTAAACAAGTACCACAGCTGAATTCCCAGAAATTTACTAGCAACACAAGGGTACTAATGCTTTTTCTTTTAATACAATTGCTTAGATCCCCAAAAATGTAAAGCCTGACAGCTTCCAAAACTGTAACTTCTCTTTTATTATTGTAGACTATACTAAGCCAGTAAGTCCGGACACACAGGCAGTCTTTGCTATTTTTAGTAGCCACACTACTTCTCGCCTTCACATTTGATACTTGCCCAATACTCTCAGGCAAATCAACATTTGGCAAAATCTCTTTTGCATACTCTTTGGAGTGAAGAAGAGCAGACAACTACAATTAAATGTGAGGTTAATGAATGACAGCTGTGCATCACAGCATACAGTTACAGTAAATTAAGACAGGAATTCATAGGAAAAGGTATGAAGCATACCAAGGTTTCCAGAGTAAGCCCTGTCAGTGGAATTAAAAGCAGCTTGTGCTGCTGCTACCTGTATCAACACGGTGAGAAACATATTTACAACGCAGTATTAGCAAAGTCCACCAGATGGAGCTGACAGGACATCAAAAACATGAACAAAGGCATGTTCCGCTCCATGTACAGGAATAAAGCAAAGCCCAAATACTAAAACCATGAGTAGCATACAGTTTATTTATGCACCAAGCCCAGTGGGCAAAAAGCTGGCTCCAGTTCAAGATGCATGAAAATTATGCAGTTTTAGTAAAAAAACTGTTCAGTTAGGAACTTATTTTTTTGCATAGAAGGTGAAGAAAGAACATCATTAAGATAGCTAAAACAGAATAGCTCTCTTGTCTGATAGATCGTTAGGCAGAATACACAGAAAATGAAAGCACAGAAATATTTAACCCAACCAATTTCCACTGCCTACAGCTTTCCACAGCCTGCAGCTCAGGAAAATCATGCCTGAAAATACAAAGGGGAGAAGAACAAAATAATTTGAATGTGTCATAATGCCAATGCAAAACAAACAAACAAAAAAACCACCACCACACAAACACAACAAACCCAAACCAAAGAGATACAGGATACCAGTTGTTACCCAAACCCGTGTTTAATCTTTTGACAGAGTGGCAATGCCCAGAAAGAAAGGAGACAAAGTACTTAAGGCTTATGGCACCAGTGAAAAAAACTGCAGGTAGTGCTGTACTAAAAAGAATAGACAGAGCAGACTGGGCTAGGAACACACCAAACCAATTACACACCTACCACCATGTGCTCTACCAACATCTAACTGCTTCTAACTGTTTAAACAAGTAAAAACCCCACTCCACACCACTCTTTTACATTTAACCTTCTCCAGGCCAAAGTCAAGACCTAAGATCCTCTGAAGCTATTCCTGACTTCCATGCCTGTTTTCCAATCTGAACTAGTCGATGACTAGGTAAACTATCACAGTATCTTGCCCTTCTATAGCAGCCATAAGCAGACAGCCAGAGAAGAATTTAAGAACAGAACAAGCATACATGATACTTCCTCAGCATTCTTTCCCAGCCTTCAGTCATGTTGAGCTTACAGACAACAGAAGCATATATTGTTTTGAGATAATTAGCAACAGACTTTCTTGGGTGAGCTTCTCAAAATATCTTCAGATACAAGTCCTTTGATACACTAGGTCCTCTGAACGTGAATCCTAAATTCTAAAATTTAACATTTTCCTTGATTAATTGTTATATGGCGTTTCCCATTATGGAGCTAACTTTGGAGAGAACATTCATTTTTTACTCACCCCAAATTACTTAAAATTTCTTCCATTAAAGTTGACTGAAATTGGTTTGAATGTTGAACTTGTTTGGGAGGGAAGCTGTACCATTCAGTATAATTTCCGTCAGGAGGCAGGCTAAAAAACAACTACTACTTTTACTGAAAGATATTATGGAGTATCATAAAGAACAAATTGAACTGGTGCTAATTTGTTGCTGGAATTAAGCACAAATCTGATCCAATGTGACTGCAAATTAACTGAACTGCAGTGGAACAAGTTTAAGATAAGGCACAGTTCTTTTATAAGAAAGTATCTTGACACAAGTTTGTTTATGACAAAGTAAAAGAATTATATCATACGTACCTCCTACTTTTAAAGTACTCCATAGTACAAAATAAAATTAGGAGACTAATGAACAACTTCAGTTACAGCATAGGTGTTCAGACAAGGCAGCAAAAAAGCTTAGGTACACTCTACAAACATAGCAGTTAAGATCATAGAGCAAAATGAAAAATTGACTTCATCCACATCAAGTGGAAATTCAGTATGACATACATTTTCCCAAAAATAACATTAAGAAATCATTACAAAAAAATTAATACATTATCATTATTTAAGTATATAATAATAGGTAGAATAAGTAGAAACATATCATTATTGTTGACCTGTTTTCTCTATTGCTCTGCATGAAGAGAGCTCCCATTTCCTCAGAAGACTGACCATGATATAATTTACATATCCACACTTAAGTCAATGGTCATTTTTACATTACTTTTTCATTGAACAGGACACTGCAAGATGGTACAAATTCAGAACCTGCAACTTCTGGACACACAAACCTTAACTGGGGCCATAAGAGGTCAAAGAACCATTAATGCTGAGCTTTCATTACAAGGAAAATTCTTTTCCTCTGTGAACAAGCCACCAGTTGAGAGGGTAAACCAGCATAAGTAAGCAAACATCCTTGAGGATGAGCGTATAAAACTTTATCTCTCTTAAGGCAATTTCAATCTACAACCCAAGGAATATAGAAAAAGGTTACATCATGAATGACTTTCAAATTCAGAATGCCTTTCTCTTGCCTTAGGAAGAGTAGAAACAGCATCCAAAATAGTCAGGGCTTTGGGGAAGGGAGAGGACACTGCAGTTGGATGCTCAATGGCGTCCTCACTTCCATACATGTCCTCCTGATACGCACTCTTCCAACACTGACAGACCTGATGTCTACCAACAGCAAACAGAACTCACTACCTTGTAAAAGCTGCAAAAGCTTTTGTTAGTATTCATTGAATGTAATCAAGTAAAAGTGCCCTTTAAAAACATTTTAAAAAAACAAGCAAAAAAAAAAAACCCAACAAAAACCACCAAAGCAAGCCAAACATTAAATCATTATAGTTGCCTATCACTAAAGAAAATAAAGTCTTTGAAAGGAAGTGAGGGAAAACACATTAACACCTTTTCAAAAGCATTCTACAAAAAGATTTGTAGGACCAATGCACAAGAGTTATTACTCCCTGTTCCCAAAACCCCAAATTTTTCAGTCACCATATAGGTTTACCTATATAAATGGCCATCATCTTGAAAGTCCTCTTTGCCCCATCTTCCTTTAATATCTTCAATAACATGGTTTTTCAGGAATTTTTTAAGCAGCTTAACCGTTTGATTGCGAGTCACTTCTGGGCCAAAGTTTTGATTAGACGCAAGCAGCTCATGTAAACAGTCCACTGCCTCCGAGGCTTTGAAGCAACGGTCGTAGCTTTTGAAGTGACATCGATGCTTCCGTAAAGGCATCCCAGCACGAAAAAGTTCTATTATCTCGTTCCACTAGGGAAGAAGAACAAAGCAAACCGTTATGGGAGCTCTTCCCCTTGAAGCCTTTTGGTGGTACAAAGCGCGATCAGAACGCAGCCAGATGTGAACGCAGAACTATGTACTTTTTTGATCTCTTGCGTTTACGAGCACACCGAAACCTAAACCCATGATTCTAAACAGTTGAGATCTGAGAACAAACCCCAGATTTCGGAAGCTGAAAGATCTAGAGCCCCATACTACCTACGGCTCGACCAATACAGATTTCACCTCCCCCGGGCTTTTAACCTGACAAAAGGCTGGACTAGCGCTCCGCTCCGCCGGGCTCTGCCGCCGCTCCGCTGCCCCGCACACACTCAGCGTGGGGACCACCAACACCCAGAGGGCGTTGGGGACCGCCCCGCCGGCTCCCGACGGGGGACGGGCTGCCGGGGACCGCCCGGGATGGCGGTGCTCGGCCCTCAGGCCGCAGAGGGCCGCACAGCGGGGCAGGCCCGGGCGGCCAGGTCGCCTCAAGGCAGCCGGCCCGTACCCAGGAGAGTCGCCGTCGGGCACAGAGGCCCCAGCCGGAGAAGGTAAGGCTACGCAGGGGTAAAGGCGGGGTCGGGGCACCGCGGCCCGGGGTGGGCACTCACCAGCCGGGTGGCGCGGTAGGGCCCGGGGCCGACGAGCCTCGGCTCCATGGACGCGGCCAGCCCTCGCCGTCTCCACGGAAACCGGCAGCCGCACGCGCCGCGCCCGCCGACCGTTTGAATCCGAGCCCGAGAGGCGCCGCCTTCACCTATTGGGTGGCGGCGGCCGCACGTGACGGGACCACTCCGCCCTTGATTGGCGGGGGCGAGGAGCCGCTGGAACGCCCCGCCCTGTCGCCAGCCCTCCCACAGGCCGGCCATGGCGGGGCGGAGGCGCGGCCGGTGCCACCCGCAGCCCCGGGCTCTGCCCCCAGCGGCCGTCCCGGTGACGGGCCTCCGTGCGAGCCGTGGGGACGGGAAAGGACGGGAAAGAGCGCGCAGCCAGGCCCGGGAGGAGTGCTAGCGGGGAGAGCGGGCTCCACCGCCACAGGCTGCGCGGGAGGGTCTCGTCTCCCTCGGGGCGTTTTGGCTTCCCGGGAGACGCCGGGCGTGATCTGTGAAAACGAACGTTAACTACGTGGTGTTGCTGGCACTTCCTCCGTCAGTAAGCGGCTCAGGTTTGGAGAACCGTCCAACCCAGTCAGTGAAGTATTGATGAAGAGAATACAACCCTTTCATTAATTTACAAAAAAAACCCTAACAACAAAAAAAACCCAAACCACAAAACCACCAAACCCAGCTCAAACAACAACCAAAAAAAAAAAAAAAAAACAAACAAAACCTAAACCCAAACCCACTCTGATTTTCAGGACTCAGTGTCTTAGGAGAGCAGTAACTAGTAATACTAGTGTTTCTCCTCCACCAAATCCAAGGAGCACACAATTTCAACACAGTTCCCCTCATTAACAGCAAACATTCACTATAACCTTAATGATTTTGTTGACTTGCACTGCTCTTTCTAGCATAACCCAAATGTATAATGCACTTCAGCATGTAAGATGCACAGTTCTCAGGCAGGGAAAAAAATGCAGCTGTCTGAATCAAGATGCTGTGATTCTCACAGCCTGCAACATTGTGCCTATTAGGATGGGGTTTAATAACATTTTGTACTGATGTTAGCATAGTTACACTATATGCAACCTCTTAGGATACATTCATAAAACTCACTTGAAAAAACGCATTCTCTTTCTCCAAATGCTTCATAACTTACAGAAAACTAAACCCGTGTGCAAGAAATTATGCAGTAGGAATCTGAAATGCCACTTGCTGACAGCCCACAGAATGATCAGCATCTCCAATTTCTGCTCCTGCTTATTAATTCTTAATCTCAAACAACTGACTCTGGAGACAGTTGGCTACTGTACAACTGCTGGACTTGGACATTTTTGTTGGCTCCTTTCTGTTCAGCACCTGCCCATGTGCAGAGCTGCTTAGTTTTGACCATGTATACTCTTAGCTCCTACTTAAGCCCAAGGGAGTTTGAAGAATCAGTTGCAGATCTAGGTCCCAAACCAACAAACAAATATCTGACCCCTCACACACAGCTGCAGGATGCGTTCCACCATGCATATTTATGGGGTGGGATAATTGCAAAATAGGAAAACAGAATGAGGACTTCCCCTACCAGCATAGGAGTCATCTGCAAGTCTGGAGAGTAATGCCTACTTCCCTCCAGAAGAAGCTGAGGGTAGCATCATCTAGCTTAAGCTACAGACGAGATACGACAGCCTTTTACCAAAAGGCCTGCATTTCCCAAACACGTTTGAACCGACAGGCTCAAGAAAGCCCAAATGAACTAAATTGTCCCACTTTCTTCATCAGTACTGAGTTAATAACTTATTTTATAAAATATAGGCAAAATTCAAGCTTTCAAAATAAATCAGAGGCACATCTTTTCCAGCTGTTTGAAAAAAATAGCAATAGGTCTGTGTCCTTAGGACATGACCCCTATTCTGGAAGCCAAGGACATACACACAGGCTGGAGGCTGGCAGGATTTAAAACTTAGAATCGGTGATTGCATTTCCCACACAAAATGTGCGTGGCCTCCATCAGTACCTGAGCTGTCTTGGACTCTGTGCTAAAGCACCTCTCTGAATGAACTGCCAGGGAGCCAAAACTCAGCACTGAGGATTCTAGGATGAAGTATCTAAAATTCAGTGGTTGCAATATACAACTCAAGCCATTCAAATCCTTTCTGCAATCTAATTTCAATCTGCCATCACTATTGATAGCTACAGGGATGAAATAGTGGAAAGATAAAATAATATTTTTTAAAATTTCTTTTATAAGGAAGACTTTTATCTAATCTCATAAAAAAAATTCGCAACTCAGGTCCAAGATAATTTTTTTACCATTAACAGCGCACCATAAATGTCAATATTCCCATAAAAGTATTCAGGTAACACAACTTATTTTCTTGGAATGGTACAACGGGGAGGCAACTAAAACCTGCCCCAAAGTTTTGGGTATTTGAAAACCCCATAGATCAGATCAAGCACAAAGCAAGTACCACAAGCTTCTTTTCTATTAGTAGTGAACATAACAGAGGACAGTACTTTTAAAGGTAATGTTAATTGAAACACCTTTCACTCCTCATTTACAGGTCTGTTGCATGCACCGATTCCTTAATAAACTCATACAGTACAAATGCAACTTGCATAAAAATAGCTAGGTCCTTTGCTTTCTATGCATGTGTGACCTTCGCAACTGCTTAACCATGGAAAACAACATAGTGGTTAATTCTATGTGGACTGGAGCCATACCCAGTCACCTCTGCCTGCCCATGCTCAGCAGCTCAGAGAACAGCACATATCTTCTTGCCTAGTTCTGGACAAGGTAATTGGTGCTACTAATGGAGAAATTTTAACCTTAGGTTGTTAAAAACAAACAATCATGAAAAAAATCAAGAGAAAAACTTTCTAGGCATGTATTTCAATAGATAATGGAAATGGAAGAAAATAGAGAACAGTACAATCATGCTAAGTGACATTTCATCTTCAATCAAAAAAAATTTTTTTTAAACTTATTTGAGGACTAAGATTTTGGCTATTGAATTACAAGACCTCCCCCCCTCCCCCCAGCCAGCCTCGGCTACCAATATCAAAATATTTCCATGGATACATTGAATAAGTATATTAGGCTACTTTGGTAAACAAATCAGTAAGATGTTTTGATCATTATGCTGCAAGACAGTTTGGATAATCCTCAAATTAGTAGGTTTCCAACATTTAGAATAAAGTTCAAGTGAGTAGAACATGAAATTAAGTTATCTTAGTAAAAGATAGCATCTCCAAAACTCTGTGATCTTCAAATTAAACACCATACCGTGACAGATTAACATTCATTCCTTTCTTTAAAGTAATACAGTTTGTAAACATATGCAACAATGTTTATACATTAACTATACCAGCAATAAGCTTCAGATTCTATAAACAGTACTTTTTGAAGATTCATTCTTTTAATAAAATACAGCTGACAGTCTCAGCAATTTATAACATTTAAGGTGAAGTAATTTTTTCCCCTCAGTGTTCAAAGTACTCAGTACTCGTCATACACATTTTCATTTTCCCAATGAGTATCTTTATTTTCATACACCTTCTAGATAGAGTTCATCTATCCATTGATTTCTTATAGGATAGACATGAACAAGTTGTTGAAAAAAATGCCTTTTTTTTCTTTTAATCAGAGATCCATGCTGTTCCCCCCCACCCCCCAAATTCTGAATCCCAAATAACTTACGGTAAAAATACAAATTCTGTTTTGGAAGAAAACATAGAAAATATACACTGTGTAGTGTGTGCACCTAAATATCTTGATTGTCAAGTAGTGCAAGTTTCCACTTTGACATACACACTTTTTTGGTTTTAGAGACAAGAGTTTGTTTCACTGATCTTTGCTGATCCCATTTCTTGCCATCTTTGGTAGCCTTTGTCCCTTTGTGTAAGCGTGGTACCAGAAGTGGAGGAACAAGACTAAAAACATAGAGCCGTACAACCAAATAATAAACATGAAAATTGGGTACTGATACGGACAATCATCCATGATGTAGATTTGTCCTATATGGGCTGTAATCATAATAAACTGGACCTGGAGGAAAAAGGTGAAGAAAATAAATATTTTTAAAATAAATCACAAACTTACTACAGAAGTTTAAAAAGATTCGGCATAACTTGCATACAACAAGCAACAGAAAGCAGGTGTGTGGGAGGCCATTTTAAAGTGACATAGATGCACCTTTAGAATCCCTCTCCCAAAATGTTACTCCACTGAAAAACACTTTCAAAGAATAAAGAAAGAGAAGTCCTGGCACAAACTGAATTACAAGCAGCATGGGAAACCCATACTAGGAGAATGGAAGTCTGCCCTGGACAGTTCAGAGAAGAAAGGAGGAAGACAGTGTTTGAACAGTAACAAATTGGGAGACTCATTTAGAAAAATTAGCCAGAAAAAAAAAAGGCAACCATTATAGGATTGGTGAACATGAATTCCCACCTTCCCCCAACACTAGCATGTAACACAAACATCTGTAGGTGCCCAAAACCAATCTAATGGAGGATTCGAATAAAATAAATGCATAAATTTCCATGTGAACTCCAAGTTAATAATCTACTGGTAGTGCCTCCAAGACAAAAAGACTTTAAGTTATAAATATTCAAGCTAAATTGTTCCATTACACACAGTCATGTGAACTATTCTATTAACGTCAGACCTGGTGCAAGCAGCCAGCCATGGCTGCTTCTCCCTGCTCCTTTCCCTCCTCCATCAGCATCCTTGCTCAGGCCAAACTTATTGTTTGGCCAGAAGCTGAATTTCAAAAATTCAGCTATTAAAAAAGCTGGGCCTGAAAAAGCACCCAGAGCAGTAACCTTCTGAAAGTGATCTAAGGCTGATAGAACACTTAATGTGATTACTGCAAAGAGTGGTTTTTAATGTTTTGAGAGAGGGGTAAATTCTCTAAACATATGAAACTCCAAACTATGCTCTAAACATTCTCTAAACTGTGAAAGAACAGACATGAAATTCTAAAGAAATACTTCTTTTTCCCTTTCCTTGCTACTGCTTATGTGTATTCTGTACATTAATTATGTTTTCTTGGTGTAAACTTACATTCTAATCTTTTTTATACAGGCAATGAGTTTTGCAAATGTGTTTACCAAGTACTGCATAACTGAAAAGCTCATGTGTCTAGTTCTGTGATTACTGTGAACACTGAAGTCAGCAGATTTAAGTATATAACTGAGGGCAGCTCACAACTTTTGTTTTACTCAATTAAAACATGACTAAACTTTGTACCAACTGTCAGCTACACACATGAATGTAAACTAGAAGTACAAACATATTGCATTGTCTGTGTTAGCCACAATCAGCTTTCTGAGAGGTGTTTTTGTCAAACAAAGTTACTCACAAGTTGTATACTTGTCATGTATTTTTTCCACCACAAATATTTGTGATAGGCTGGTCCCAAAGAACAGATTCCGTAATAAGTGTACATGACAACATGGACAATACAGTTCAGCAAAGCATGAAATGTTCCTAAACCACCTGCAGAAAAACAAAACATAGTAGTATTATCGCATCAGGTATTTAAAAAGCCACCTCAGGTCCTAGCAGTTTGTTTTGAGTCAGAGTAGAATAAACATGTACCACAAAACCTACAGACTTTGATTAACCCTCAAGGTATTTAACCTGAATTGGGTTGACAATTCTGAGGGATCATACCAGTTTCCTTTCTCAGAAAAGGCTTAAGCATTTCCAAAACAGCAATAAAACCTAGGTGATCTAATTATCTGTAAAAGATTTTAGTGGAATTTTGTTCTTTGGGTTCATTTATTATTTTTTATTAAAACATATATGTGATAGAGATGCAGAGAATGTAGTAGAAACAGTGTTCCTCCTGTTTTATACCTCTTTTCTAGACTTTATGATGAACTTCGCAAAGCTCTGGAAGATAAGGAATAATTCTCTCCCCAATACAGGTTTCCAGATTCCCAGGGAAAGAATCATGGCTTCAGATTAAGTTTTTGGAATCATGACCTAAGTGAGGGTCTCACAAATCTGTCATCCATCTCAAAAGCATACTCACTGTAAAAAGAAAATTTAAGGCCAAGTAGCCCCATTTGGGGCAAAATCATGACTGAAACTGGTAAGATACAAACATTTCACAAAGCAAGTAAGGAAATACTTCCTTTTCCATTGGATCAGCTATGGAGTTAGCTGATCCTGCTCAAAGTAATTTTATTTTAATGAACACAAGAAATTATAGGCTAAAAATGATCCAAGAAGTGGCAGACAGCAAAATATTTTTAAGAGAAGTATGAACATGACAATAGTAAGCATCAGGAATTAAAAAAAAAAGATGACATAAAAGCAGATATTTGGTGAGAAAAAGCCAATTTTCCATTCAGAATCATACAAGTTAAAAATAAAACTTCTTTTGTGATTTTAGTAGCTCACACTAATCTTCCAGTTTGATAGATCATAACTCCTGCAGCTCTGATTGCAAACTTTCTTTGAAACTTGGCTGTTTGTATTTTTTTTAAATAATTTGAGTGTTCTTACAGTTCAAGAATACATACTTTTCTTGGCTTGCATGGTGAATATTCAGAAGAAAAAATAAATAGTTAAAGCAGAGAAAAAAAGAAAAAACAATCTCATTAACAGTACAAAAAGATGCTCCAAAAAGCAACACCATGCATAAGCACCATTTTATAATTCCTTGTTTATGTCAGCTCAGAGAAGAATCAGCATCTCAATTCAAACCTGTTGAGTTTTTTTTACAAACAGGTTGAAAACTTGATCAATGCCACTACTTGGAAGGACAGACAGGGATGAAACTGAATACAAAGTAATCAGCAGCAGGGCTGAAATTCCTGGGGAAAAAAATTGTGTTTCCAAACAGAACAATATTTGGAAAGATTAGTATAAAGATAAGTAATGGAGTTGTAGGGATAAACACAGTTCTGCATGAATATCAGGGACTATTATTAGCAGAGGACAAAACTGTTCTTGCACACTTTGCTGGAAGTATTTGTCAAATTATCACATGGGAAATTTGAATCTGATGCAAAATCAGAAGCCTGTAGACAGTATAATGATCCAATGTCCAGATAAGAGGCAGAAAGTTAATCACCTATAAATGGAAAGTTTTCAAGGTTGAAGAGGAGGGACTATTAGTTGCTGGGTTTGTTTGGGTTTTTTTTTTTACAAATTTATGAACACACTGAACTGTATGCTGAGAAAACTATCACAGTTTCATCATTAACAACATTTGAGAAAGACATGGTCAAAACACCAGTTTCCTCATAACAGAAACAACAAATACAGCAGAAGTATATCCTTTTATACACTAGGAAAATCTGCACACTGGACATGTGCAAAAGATCCCATCTACAAATTTTCTGGACTGCTTCCAGGTCTTACTTTTGTATTCATAAAACAGGCACTAACAGATCAGATTTAATAAGCAGCGGGTTTCTTCAGCAATTTGTCACTGATTTTCTGGGAGAAAAAAACATAACAGAGAACATGAGCGAAGAAACATGTACAATCTCCCTCTACTCAGTAGAAACTCCTAAAAAATCCCCACACCATCCTAGAGATGGACTACTAAATGACTGTGCATTTCTCCACTTTGTGCTTATCAGGCTGTTCTCATGGCCAACTATATTTATTAGTGGTGCACACTAATAATATAGCATAGGAATACACATGCGCAGACACACAGAGCAGGAAAGGAGAAACTGAAGGTAAGCTAGAAGCGGACAAAGACTTTCAATTCAATACAATTCAAATAAGTTTCTGTAATAAGTAAGGTCCAGAAAAATATTCTGTAGTTTTGTGAAAGCCGAAGTATTAGATGTAAATAAACTGCAGTTATACTACCTAAAGCCAGTAAAAATAACTGCACCAAAGCCTGAAAAATTTCTTAAACAGGCAAAAAAAAAAAAGAGAACACACTCCTCCCCTCCAACTCAGTTCTCACATTTCAGGGGGACAAATGGCTTGTCTGCCTCATATGTCTCCCCTAGCACTTCTGATTTTGCAGTCACATCTCTTTTTCATGTAATAATGCTCTTTGCTCACATACAGGTCTCTTCTCTGCACCTTCCCCCTCCATGAGAAACCACCACTGCACAAAACGCTGTCAAAAGGAAAAAATGAATACTCTCCCCCCATTTAAACAATTATGGTGATCTCAGATGTTCCATGAAATACTGCAGATATCTAAATGTAAAAACATTGATGTTTGCAAGATTTTTAATTCTGTTCTTTAAGTATGTTTGTCTAGTATAGTTAACTATTACTACCAGAAGAAATGTACAACTTAAACTCTCTCTCCACTACCTGCAGCAAATTTGACTCCAAACCACCAGGTCCATGGCATGATGGAATGATGAAAGACATGCAGGAATGTAACTTGGTTGTTTTTCTTACGCAGCACAAAAAATATCTGAAACAAATTTTTAACAAACAGAATGTTACAGGAGATCATCAAGCCCAACATACTTACAAAAAAAGTGTACACATCAGCTCTGGTTGCTCACAACTATACATTTAAAAATTCTTCACAGTTGTAGTCTTCGGTTAAGAAGGGGAAGTGAGGCTCTAGATATGCAGACTAGTTTTCAAAAAAGTTAAACCAGTACGTAAAGTCCACCTGTGGAGTCTCAAAAGCCAGGGCAAGCTTTGAAAGCAAATGTCCAAGGTTGAGCCATCACCTCTGTGCGCAGCGGACACCTTAAGACAGACTTGCTTGGATTGAGAACTATCTAGAAGTATCAGATTTTAAGTCCCCATAACTATTAATGCAAGGCCATTTCAGAAGATTAACTGATTGACTAGAAACAGATAGAGGCAGTAGAAAATACTAAGTTAGAGAAATAGCACTTTATTATGAAAACTTAGCTAACTGTGGAAAAAGGCAAAATTGGACAGAATATATGTAGGTATTCTTGACAGGCCACATTTTAAAAGATGGGCATTGAGGGAAGTATTAAGGGAAGACAGATCAAGAACACTGTAAGAAGTCAGGTCATGCAAACTGTAGAACCAGATGGCAAGCAAATGAATGCAGAAGAAAAGAATTCTGTTGTGCCATGGAAAACATTTGGAAACAGCTGACAAAAACAGCTAAGAAATTAACTTTTGCAATAAAACCAGAAGCTGAGAAACATGTACCTAATTGGCTGGATTCAAACAAAACAAATTTTTAAAAGAAGAATTTTTTGGACCCAGGACTAATTAAAAAGGAGCAGTCTAACCAGCAGGTAGTAAAGGTAAATAGAAGAGTAAACTTGTCAGGCTTTTCCAGTTCTAGCATTCCTGGCCCTTCCATTACCATTCCATTTGGCTCTGTCAGTAAGATCTTCCAGTACTGAATCATGAGTATTTGCAGATGAAAGTTAAATGGCTGACTTTGCTGGCAGGGTTTAGAACATCCTAACTGCTCATGAGTCAGCTCCTGAATCACCACTATCATGCCTGTTCACACTATTGTGTGTATAGGGCAAAGGAAATCGAAGCAGATTCCAACATGCAGAAGCTGGTTTGAAAATAGCTAAAACAACCCTGCTAGGTGTTGGTCTCGGGAAGAGGGGAAGGCAGATCGCTGCTAGTGGTGAGCAAGGTCTACATTCTGCTTCAATGCACTGCTGCTCAGACTTTCTTTGAAACAGGTTAGAGTGTCAGCCTGATCTCAAACACATATATAATCATGACCCCCAAAGCATACACATGAATTTAGAGCAGGTAAGTATGGCAATTTATGTTGTATTCAGAGCTGCTGATGCAAATATTCCAAATGTGGAAGATAAAATCTGAAGATGATGTGGAAAACAAATTGAGCATGATCAACACTGGTTTCTATCTGCAGTGTTGAGACAAGCATTGCCATAGCACAACAGGTCAGTGTATTCAGCTGTTAACAGACAAGTTATCAGGGTTTCCTAAGTTTTTAAAGGTGTATTCCCTCATTAACATTTTTTCTGATAATCAGGGAATGACAGTGTAATGGGACAATAAGATGAGAAGCAATAATAAGGGTAAACACCTTGATGGTACTCCAATAATTGAAGATTGGAGGGCTAAATAAAAAGCAGTTTATGCCCCCAGCTTCCAACTGCACTGGTTCTTCTACTGTGAAAAGAAAACATCACTACTTCTGTTAGGCTACAAATACTTACAGTGTCTAATAATTCAATGAACTTAGAAAAGTAGTAAAGCCAACAAGTTCGTACCATCTGCAAGAGTAAAAAAAAGAAATTGTCAAATCATAATAGTAATAAATAAAACTAAGCAGCTGCAGGAAAAATAAGTAATTATATAAAGGAAAGTTCTGGGACAGGTAAGTAGTGTCACAAGATTGACAGAAATATTTAAATGTAGGGTTTGTTTTTTCTTTAAAAACATTTTTTAATCCTGAAGGAATTTTACAACCAAGAACAAGCCAACAAATACATTGCCTCTTTCTTTCTCCCAAACAATCAACCCCTCCAGTTAACTCACATGGTCTACATTATGCAAGTGGGAATTTCCATTTAGTGCATTCCATTCTACAGCCGTGCATTTAGTTGTTCACAAAGCACTTCTAAAAATAAAGTCAGTGTAACATAACAATTTGGCTTTCTGTTTGGCAACTTACTCTTAGAGCTGTAGGTGACCTCGAGTAGTCAACGATATCGCACCGGAATGAGTACCCTGTGGCCCAACCTGACATAAGAAACTGGAGCAAAAAAAGGGAAAGGGCAAAGATTTACTTTATGTTTTTTGGAAAATTGATTAATTTCAGATTACTCTTGCAATCACTAAGCAGGAGGGGAAAACAATATTAAAAACTTGTTGAATCAGCAACCTTGTCAATCATCTACCTCTGTGTGGGCTAGCTACCAAAAAATCCTTTGCTGTTGCAGATTAATGAATTTCTAATTCCAGGACCACACCTATAGACAAGAACTTTCTTCCTACACCCATTATTTCAGCATTAGTAACTGAAGAGGAGAAACAGCTCCATCTCAAAACCAGTGTTAAAAAAACCAACCTACTGTGTAAATCAGACCACAAAAACAAATCAAACATTTTGAAATTTGAATATCACAGCCAACCATCTTAGTACCAAAAGAAAATCAGCACAACAGAAGAATATGGCTTAATTTCATTAAAGACAAGGAACGAATCAATATGTACTATATTTTTAGTACCACAGTTTCTAAAATTTTTCTTAGTTAAACTGCATGTTTCAATTAGTCTTTCATTGATAGAAGCGATGAGAAGCTAGGGTTTTATAATCAAGAGCATATGCATGACCAAAGGACTGTATGTAACAAATACAATTTCATCTTTTCTCTTGTACTATATTAAAGCTCAGACAAGACCAACACTGTTAATATTGCACTTGGCTCATTCCCCCACCAGCCACTAGGACTACTGTCTTATACCTGTTTATAAAGTGCTTCTCATCCATTGATCATCATCATCCATGCACGATAGGAGGTTCAGCTCTTTTAAATGGACTAAAAACCCCTCCATCTGTTAAATTCCTAAAAGAATTGCTTAAATTCTTCTATTGCTTAAATAAAACAAGATTTAAACCACCACCAAGACAGCACAATACTAAAGCACCCAATAAATGGCTTGGTTCCAAAGAGGGAAAGAATCAGCTTTTTGCTGAGCATTAGACAATAGCAGAAATTCAATCTGTTGCACCCTACCCATGCATTCTCTTATGAAATTGTAACATGGAAGTCTTGACAGCAGATTAATTGAATACTGTGTTAGTGTCCGACACTAAGAGAAGTTTAATATTTTTTTGTTTCTGGGGGGTTATAACCAAAACCACACTTTGCACCAAATCAGAAAAGGAAGTTTGGTGATTTTTCAAAACAAAGTCTATATAGCAAATGCATGCACCTTGCCCACCACTTTCTACACAACAGTCATTACACAAAGTAGCTGCTGCTGCAGTGCCTTTAGAGTACTGTTAAAAGAAATGTCAAGAAGTTCACTGCAACTCATGATGAAATTTATGCAAATTGAGCTAACACAAAGGTATCCTGCCATTTTGGCACAATAATCTGACAACTTTGCATTGCCAGTTTGCCAAACCTGAAATAGCCACACAGCCAGATTTAACACAAAGAGAGTCAGTACTAGTGTAGTGATGCTTCACCAAGCAAATGTGTAAGGCTTCATTCACACAATCATTCACACAATACTATTATTAAATAGCTACACTTTAAAAAACAACCAACAAAAAAACAACCAGCCAACTAGGTTTAAGGTTCTAAATTAAAGTTTCTATATAGCCTATACCATTCATTGTTAAGGATTTTTAGGTCATTCAACCTATAATGCTATACAACTTCTCAGGCTTTCCAGTCTTAAAGTCTAACATTTGCTTGAGCTATGAACTACAGCAAAATCTCAACACTCTTTTTGAGAGAAAGCACATTTGCTATTTGGGGGGGGGGGGGGGGGGGGGTGTTGCAAAAAAAAT
>JANZLQ010000079.1:61551592-61565018 GCA_026212715.1 Elanus axillaris | reverse complement strand
CCCCCCCCCCCCCCCCCGGCTGGTGCAGAAATCATGCTAGAGATTTTAATGGTTCGGGAGGGTGGTGTTTTTCTGTTTTGGCTTGGTTTTTTTGTTGTTGCTGGTTTGTTTTGGTTTGTTTTTTTTAAAGGATGAAGATCCACAAACTAGATTTTGTTAACTTCTGTGTTTTAAAAGGCAGATCTAACTGAAGATTTCTCCATAGTAAACATACTCTATAGAGTGTTTGAAACATCAGTGTTGACTATCATGTAGTAGGACAGAAAAAATTACAACAGACTAAGAGAAACATGTAGTCTGCTTTACCTGCTACAGCCCAGGGAAATTTAAGAAGTTATGAAAATTTTTAATTTTGTAAATTGTTTATAATGACACATAAAATATTTTACAACTTTTCTTTCTATGTATGACTTATTCCCTTTTTTCAAGTATCAACTCAACTAGTTTAACATACTGCTTGGATGAATATAATTACAACAATCAGAATAATAGTTTAAGAATTGCAGAGTGGGAATTATATTAATAAATTTATTAAAAGTTACTAGAGACAAAATACATAAATGTTACAAATAAAAGTAGTACTTACCTCGTAAGTCATATATAAAGAAAGGGCTACCACACTAAAATTATAAAACACCATTATCTGCCTGAGTTCAAAAGGTTTTTTATTTTCCATGAGTTTGGGTCCCAAGGAAGTGACAAAATAAATGTAGGTTCCAATGATAAAGGTTGTTGGAAAAGGTGAAGACATGAGTGGCCAGCCTTCCAGTCTTGGATCTAAGGGGGGGTAGAAAAAAAAATAATTGGATCTTTCCAATACTTACTAAATCCTAAACCAGCTACAGAAAGGTACTTAATTCTAAACGGTTTAGGTTTTGTTGTCACTGGTCATGTTTCAGAGTCCATTCACCTCAAATCCATACTGACTGGATAACAAGATTTAGCATCTGTAGGACTCAACGCTTTTTTTTCCTGCATCAATTCTTCACACGAAATGAAGAGGAGACACAGAATCATGAGTGATTCCATTTTCCATCTAGAGCTCTCCTTCATGAAAAGTCTGAGTTTTCACACATGAACGGGGCTCAGAGGGCAGTGCAGGAAGGGAACGCACAAGCGCACTGAGGCTGCATTTCCACCTGAGACTTTGTTCTTTTGGAAAAGCATGAACCTTCCTTAATTCACAAGTTCAAGCCAGAGACAGGGAGTAGCCCCACTTTTCAAGATCCTTAAGCTTTATAAGCAGTATAACATTAGACATAGCAAGTAGGGGATTTTAAAGTTAGAAGACCTTCTGTGCCATCAGCTGGTATTTGTAGCTTAGCACTTGAGGCTTGTGCCTGTTCAGTTGAGACACATTCACTGCTTTCACAGTGCCACAAAACACACACTTTCACATTACAAGCCTCCAAATGGCAAAAGTGTTGTATGTTCCTCTCCAGTTATCTCAGGCAGAAGAAGTATTGCAGAGTCTTCCTCCTACACATGCCTTGCTCCCTCTCCCTGCAGCTGAGGCTGGCAGGTACTGCCTCTGAGCTTCGCCATGATTCCAGTGCACCCTTCTGTGGTTCATCAGAGCCCCAGCTCACCAAAGACTTCCACATTTTTTTTCATAAGCAGGAGAACTGGTGTGAATTTTGCGTATTTTTTAAATTTTTTTTTTAATTTATTTTTACAAACTGACTTTTGGAAGATTCATTTCTGAATGACCCCAAACTTAACTATTGACTCAGTAAACTGCTACTTTCATGGTTTGCTGCTGTATTTTGGAGGTGAAATTATACCACTGCGATTTTTGTTAAGTGTTTAATGCATGGCCAAATGTCTTAAGTGAGTGGTTTTCAACCCATAGCTTTCAAGCAACTTATCACCCATGAGACTCTCTGATATTGTTTACAGCCACTGGAATTTTTAAAACTTGAGGAGGAAAAGTACATTATAATGCTGCTCAGAGCCTGAGATGTGCCAAGTGCTGCTGCCCACAGACCAACAAAGATTGTAAACCACAGCACTAGGTATCTGTGTGTGTTGCACTGCAAGTGAATCACCAGCTTTTCATAACTGACTGCTTTTTCTGCATCTGCCCCTTGCACTGGTACTACCAAAACTTTCCCGTTGGTCTCCCCAGCTTGATCCTGAGGAAACCATGTCCCCCCACTAACAGTATGCTACGATATGACAAATACAAGCACTGGTAGGCAGGGAGATGAGGAACTCAAATTCTGAAGCCATGGACACTGCAGCAGAAATGCTCCATCACCAAGCTCCATCCCAATCCACTTTACCCTACAAGTCATACTGATAAATTCCCTTCTCACTTGTATGCTGTGGCTCTACAGAACAACAGAAATGGTTCTCGGCTATAGTGGAAAAGATAAATTAGTAATTTTATTGATGAAACATTAACCACTTCTCAAGTTTTCTCCAGGAATCAGCTGATCTCTGTCACTACATGCCTACCACAGTGAGGAACACTCAGGGATGCCACTGCAACAGATGGGTCTTAACCCCAAACTTGAGATCTCCTCTGTCATTTTTTGGTAAGCATGCAGAACTACAGAATAACAATGTTAAAGCAAAGTGTGTTTAATATCCTCACACCATCTGCAACAAGATTCTGACATTCTTTTTCGCAACAGAACTGTTTATTCTGAGGACTAATTTCAGATATTGTAATTTACCAGGGTTTTTATTTCTTTCAGTTTGCAAAAGCAAAATACAGTAACACTATGCACCTAGCTCAATTAACTGATAAAATATCATTGTTTGGTAATGAAAGAGAGTTGAAGTTTCAGCAGCATAGAAAAAATGTAAACTATATATTTAGGCAAGCCAGAAACTTAGACAAGAATCATGTTATGCACATAAACTAGCTGACTTTTACTTTTTTTACTTTTTTTTAAAATGCAGAAATTAGTCTGTTCTTTATAGTTAAAAATGTCAGTAGGTAACCTGGCAAGTCTTAGAAACATTTACAGGAAGACAAAGCTACTTTACTTTGATAAACAGCACACCTAGAATAGCTATCCATTGCTATTCAAAATTGTTGAAAGTTAGTAAGTTTTAGATTTAAACGACTCACCAGCATCTTTAATCCATTCATCATACAGTAGTACAGCCTTTGATGTCAGGTTGCTAAAGGCCATTTTCACTTGATTAAGATTTTATGATGCTGCCTGCAGGAAAACAAACCAAAACAGAAATATGGATTTTTTTAATTAATAAAATAAAGGTCAGTAAAGTGTTTTAGAAAAGATTTTCAGGAAACAGAATGGAAAAAATATAGAGAGGGCTAACAGAGCACCACATGTGAAATAGAGATCAGGGAGCATTATATGACCACATCACACTATGCTTGGGGCTGATTTATAGCTGAGCCATTATGCACAATGATATGATTTTGTAATCTCTATATACCAAACAAGGTGCTTCCATGCCATAACGTGTTATCTCAAGAAACCATGCTGTGTTTAATGGTTACAGTTAAAGGGAAAATATAAATAATGAGCAGCCACTTAAATTAATTTTTATTACTATCTCCACTTAAAGTCCAAGTCACTGATATGTGAAGAAGTTCAGCTTGCAATACTTACTATTGAAAATTTTGATTTTCTAACTAAGAAGTATTTCTAATGT
Source organism: Elanus axillaris (assembly GCA_026212715.1). Classification (NCBI taxonomy): domain Eukaryota; kingdom Metazoa; phylum Chordata; class Aves; order Accipitriformes; family Accipitridae; genus Elanus; species Elanus axillaris. The sequence continues at coordinate 61,561,382 of JANZLQ010000079.1, read as the reverse complement.
AGGTCAGAAGGAGGAAAGGTGCCGATGTCTCCTTTTAAATACAATAATTAGCTATGTTATAATTAGAATGCAAATCACACTCTGATGAATCAACTGCTTCCAAACCAGGATCATGAAGTGTCATAGTACCACCGGTAATACCATTAACTCAGAAAAATTACCCAGCACATCCAGTTTGAGTGCAGCACTACCTACATATGTAAAATTTTCAGAGAACTATGTTTATAGGAATATTGATTTTTGCCCTTCCCTTGCCTCATTCCTCCTAGAAAATACTTTTTAAAAATCCCAACGCATTTGAAGGGAGTCTCTCTTATTCCCACTCAATGTCTTACTTTGCCATATGATTTCTCTCCATACCCCTGTGCAGTCTTGACACTGTATTCACTTTTGCTAGTCCAGACTGCAGCACATCTTGATAACCAGCTCCTTTCCTCTGGCTGCCCTTCTGCCTCTCCTCCAGGCTAAGCCAGCTGCAGGTCTGGAAAGCCAGTTCTGACCTCAGGTTGGTAATGTATCTCTCTCCTCAGATCTCCTCACTATCATCTTCTCATTTGTCTTCACCTTAACATGCCTGAAAAATAATTTCACCCTTATCTCCAATTCTACAAGTACCTTCTGTTCACTGTCATTTCACAGGAATTTTTAGGTACCTCAAAGTACACTACACCCACCCTTCATCACAAGATGCAACACAGACGAGCCTCCTTTCATTAGAGTTCATCTGATCTACCTCTTCTCAATTCTCCTTTTGCTACCCACTTGTTTTCCTGCTTGCATTTCTGTCCTGTGTGTCTGAACATCTGAAACCACCATCAATTTCATGTTCAGAAATTATTCCCTCTACAAGTGTCCTTAAAGTTGACATTTTCCAGATATACCATCCACCAGCAGCAGCATTTCCCAACTCAGCGTAACTGCCTTTATGCTGACCAATTTCACATGCCCTATGTTCACATCACAATGTTCGGTAAAAAGCTCTGTATTTATAAAGGTCCTGGCAAAATCAGAAGTAATAGGGGACATTCCTCTTCCTTTTCTAATGGACACTTGAGTAGCCTTCTTCCTGTTGGCACTAGCAATCACACAAGAGAAAAGACTTTATGGTTAGAGACATATTATATAAAGATCCCTGCCACCTTGCTCCATAAGCTAAACTATGGATGTTATCAAACACATGTAAAACCAACCCTGTCTTGAACAGGAGGTACTTCAGACTGCCTGGCTATGACAGCCAGGCAACTCAGCTGTAACTGGTGCTGGGGGGAAGTGTTAAAAATCTGTATTTTATATATAGTTATTTTATTAAAATAGTTAGATTGGTTACAACAAGTTATCCTTAAAACCCAGTATTCTTCCCATGTCAGTCTCATGAGAACAGTCTATCAAGAGACAAGACATGGTAAACAGAAGGTACCTTGTTCAGTGGTTATAACTATATTCTACCAAAGCCTACAGATAACTTGTGCACAGTATGGCTCAATATTTCAATAAATATATTTACTGAATACAAACAACCACATTATAGTTAATCAGTTCTTCAGTAAGAAAAATAGTTTACTGATTTCATTGCCAGTCAGTTTTCCTGCTCTCATGCTCATAAAGATGTCACTGGAACTCAGACTGGCTAGCTCAATATGCCGACCAAAACCTAAGTTAAACAAGTAACCTGCTTCTTCAAAACATGCTTTCAAAAATCCAGAAAATTCTATATGGATGTTGGCTCAAAAAGAATTCCCATTTTTTATGGGCTTGGGGGTGTTGATTGACTTCTCCCTCTTAGGGTACAAGCCTCTCATCCTGACAACTGCAACCTTACAAATACACAGTTCTTTACATTTATCCACTTGACTTGTCGACATCACTTTAATTTTGCATTGTGAGTCACACAAATGTGCTTTCAATGTTTAAATAACAGCTCTTACACCTGCTAGGCACCAGGACCAAAAGCAAGCCTTTTATCTGGAACCAGACTATTTCCAATGGATTGCTCCTGCTCATAGTAGAAAGGCAGCAGATGAAAATAGTGAACCCTCACATTTCCCAGCCCCTGCCTGCCAAACTGATTGAGAGGCTTGTCCCATCTCTCCTGACCCCAGCACTCGCAGCTTTTCTCCCTTTAAAACATTTTTCAAGAGCTAAGACAGCCAAGGCTCTTAACCTTCAAGGTTTTTTTCTATTCATAACCAAGCAAGCAACATACAACTCCACAGCAGTTGCTAAACTCCTGAAAGTTTCTGCAGTTTAGTTACTATCCTTGAGAGATACCAGCCAGAGAGCAGCCACAGCCTCACTACACAGATGTACTGCTGATCAATTACTCTGAATCTGAAGGTAAGTTAAGTACAGTAAATTAAAATTAATTATTTTAAGAGTAGGAGCAATGCCTGCAAGACAGCGCTGTTGAGAACTTTTCCACAGTTAAAAGGCTTATTTAAAATCAACTTTCATATGTAACACTACTACTTCACTTCTGATGTGCTTTACAATTCTACTTATTTTCTTAACTAGCTACATAGTTTTCCTTCATAAGTCCATTTCTATGAACAATTGTTTACATTAATGTTAGGTTTTCAGGATTTTTTTTTGTTAGCTACCTACAAGCAGGGTTAATGGCAGCATGGAAGGTATTTTGTCATATCCTGTTACACTTACTTCACACACAACTTCATATGTACTGGTAAATAATATGCTTAAGGCTTGCTTTTTTTCTTTTTCTTTAAGTAGAAGAGTAAAAAAACGCCCACGTACCCATGCACAAGACAAACTAGCTTGTGCTTCAGCAAAAAAACCAAACCATTTTTTAAAGACTGCTTTTTTACAGTACAACCATCTTGTTAAGAAGAAACCTGATAACACTTTGACCATAATACAATTGTCCATAATGTTTGGCAGTTTTGAATTCTACAGAATTTATCCTCTAAATGTGAGACTGGAAAGATTTGGCCTGAAGGGACAAAGACTTGGGGACAGAGAAGGCCATGTGTTAAACATACAGCTTTAGTTCTTCATGCTGTAAACTCATCTGTACATTAAACATTTGTATAGCCACAACTCAGTCAGGAGAATATACATTTAATTTACATACCCACTAACATACTTGCAGAATCAGCACATCAGCACTTTTATTTCCAATGTTCCACTTTCTGCTTATAACAAAATTTATAATGCAACTAAAATGCACTAACACTAGGAAATTTTCTAAAATAGAGTGTCTAGATTGTGGTAAACTCTTTCAAAATTAGGGAAGCCACACTAGGAGACTAATTTTCAAAATTAGGTTATTTTAAATGACATATTGGAAGCAATTTACATAAACTTAGAAAAATGCAGTCATGTAAGTTCAGTCTGCCCAGCCTGAAAAATTCTAAGGAACATAGAGGCAGTCCTCTCAAGCACATGCACTCAGAAAAGAACCCAAATTACCTCAAAAACATAGGCAAGGTACTAAAGTCTTAAAAAGAAATAAAAGCTATTTTTCTTTTATTATTATTATTTTTACTTAAAAACGTCAATGGAAGTAATATTGTGCACCTAGGTTCCAGCCAGCTGTACTAATACAATTTCTGAAGACATCTTTAAACGAGTGTGTCTTCACCATTACAAAAAAAGGAGGGTTAAGTGAGGCTAAGGAGAGAAAGGGCTGTATGAAAAGAGCTAAGTCACTTGCTGGCTTCTGGTCCCCTGCAGCTCAGCAGACAGCTGAAAGAGCTCTGGTCCCCTGCAGCTGAGTTAAGGCATACAGCTTGACAGAACCACTTTCAAGTTGAACCATTGCCTTTACTGGAGAGGCAAGGGTAGATGATAACATCATTTACACCAGCCAAAAATGCCACAAATACCACAGCAAACCATATGAGAATGCATCATGATGACAAGTAGTAGGTAACAAGTTGCTGGAAGTGCTCAAGTTTGGTTAGCACACAAAACTGTTAGTGATTCTTGTAATGGGAATTACTGGTATGCCTCAAACATTCCTTGTTTTTAAATGAGAACAACAAGTTTCTTACATTCCTTTGCTTAACCCACATGAAAGATATTTGCCATTCTTGATGCTCATTTATTCCCCCTACATAGTTTTTAAATATTAAAACAGATACCAAGAATTTCTTTTAAACAGTAATTTTACAAGTGTTTTATGTTGATGGCTACTGAACAAAACAAGCAAACAAAAGAACTTGACAGACAACCAAGCAAAATGAAACAATCTAATATAAGCTCTGTCACTCCAGAAAACAAATTCTGAAACTCAGTGGGAACTTAAAACACTTAAAGTTAAGGATTTGCATTGGAGAGCACTGCTAATTATTAGAAAGCCAGACAAACTACTTTTACAGGGACCCCTTAGCAAAAGACTGGAGAATAAGACAATACAGTAGAGACTCCAAGGGGATGATTTCCATCCAAGGCAGATCCCAAAAGCAAAGGTTCTGGACCATCAACCCTTGGCCTGGCAAGCAGGTAATGACTGGGAGACCCTCCACCCCACAAAGCCCACTGGAAGATGGGGAGAACCCGCAGAAAGCATTGACCCACACCAGTCTGATTTCAAAATGATAGCTTAAGAAATGACAGTAATACTGGCTTACACATTCAGGCATAATTATGAAACTTTCCTGTTTCAGAATCACTTGGTATGCTGTTCTTAATTCTGCTCTTGAAGTTCAGAAGGTAATTAAATCAAGATGTTTCACAGATGGTATCTTAAGCTTTACCTGGGAAATACCAGTTCTGCCCTTCCTATTTCTCAAGGCTGTGTGCTTACATAATTGCAGTTGTGTTAACTACGTTACTCCCTTATGCCACATGGCAAACAAATACAAACTGCATATTACATTAGATGGATTACTCATCTATATTCTGCAACAAAGTTGTAAACTTTAGCCAGGTGTTACCTGTTGCCATGGTTTTCCCTGAGAGAAGTTTCCATCACCTCCCCCATCCATGCCTTCTCTCAGCCACCCAACCCATTTTTCGAAAGATTCATCTCACAGGCGAGTTGCCTACATTCTGTTTAGCATTATGTTGCCTTTCCATTTTTTGATAATATTGCTTGTAAACACTGTTCCTATTAGACAACAGTTCTGCCCAAGTGAGTAACAGAAGGCAGGCAAGGCAGCTTTATGCAAGAGAGATACTTTGAGAAATTTCCAAGTTTTGATAGATGCATTTAGTTAGTTACCTACCTTGACTAAATGTCAAACTTTGTCTTTGAAGTGAGTCTATTTTAAAACACAAATCCTAACTCCTCAGAGTGCATTTGTCTCTGCATGTACAGTTTAGAATAGACACTGGGGAGAGAATACCAAATTTCAAAATAAATATAAATTCCTTTTTTTAAAAGTGGATATCTTAAAAACAGATGAAAAGTTTAGAAACTCTATTAAAACATCTACTTGTAGAATTTCCTATTGGCAGTATTCAATGAGAGACCTAATACTTACCCTGCATAGTCACCCTTACTGAATTATTTACATGGTACATCTTTGTTTAATGTTTTGCTTTTTAAACTGGCATGAAATCTGTTGTTCACCTACGTGAACAAAGTAGTCTGTAAGCAGCAGAACTAGTGAAAACACATTTCATTTCAGTCACACTTCAGAGTGGTTTTCTGCCAGACTAAAGGATTTCCCTTTCTGATGCTGCATAAAATAAAGACCAATTTGTATTTCCTTCCACACCTGCCTACAAATTGTTAAAAGAACTGATACTGCAGACTTCACAGAAAGGCTGAACACTAGCAATAGGCACAGAAAAGCCCCTTCCTGTGGGAACTATTTCAGGGGTACAACCCTGTTTTGTGCCCAACTCCCAGCCATAATCATATGGGAATTCTCCCGGCCCATATACATCGATCAATCACCAGCAACAGCTGAATGGGGAAGCCCCAGTGCGCAGTCCCACAGCATCACTGCCAGTGGGTCTGGTCCTCAGGCAGCTGCAGGATAAGTCACAGCAGCTCACTGACCCAACCGAAAGCTCAGCCTTTTAAGAAAAAAGTTATTTTTTGGTCAGCTCAGACCTAAAAGCCTGAATGGGCGCATGCAAAGGAAACATTGAGACACATGAGCTGGGAAGCTGCAGGCAAGGAGAAAGGTGGGAGCAGCAGCCCTGTCACAGATCCATTTAAGCTGACAGTAAAACCATGTAAAAGGCACACAGTATCACCATGTCCAGTCCTGCACAGTCATAGACAATCTTGTACTAGATCTGTAGTCAAGAAGTTCACACTGCACCTCAGCAAGTCATCACTCTATCCATCACAAGCCACAAGAGCCACTCTACAACACAAGAACCAAAGCCACAAAAATTACATTATGCTACAGCAAGGCAGGAAGTCATCTGCCATCACCAATATTTTAAATATCTTAAATGCATCACCTAGGGTTGCAGTGATGCACATGAAAGTGATTGTAGGGACAATGTCCCACATCACACAGAAAAACACATCAAGTCCAAACAATCTCTGCAATCATAGCCTGCAAGAAAGTTTCCTAACAAGTCTGAAACCAGTTATCATTTTGACTCAAGTATGAGAAAGACAGGCCCCTTGAAAGATTCCTAGTTTCACTTGGGTAGTGAACACCACAGACATCATTGCATCTTCCACAGTTTTCTCTCCTCGTATTCCCAAAGTTTCAGAAAAAGTCAGAAACATAAGCAGGTGGAAAAGCTCCTAGAATTTTAACTTATCAGTACTTCCCTGCCTTTACCCAAAACTCTTTACCTGAGCATTTGCATGTCAGCCATCCTGCAGCCAACTAGTCTCTCCTCTGCTGCGGCAAGTGACTTCTGCACCCAGCTTAGGACAGAAGCTCTGATCATTGGTCCCCCAGTGCATGACTTGCACTTGGCTCTTTTACACCTAATTCCAGCTCAGTGATGCCAGCTCACAAAGTCACAAAGACCTGCCTGCATGGTGAGCTATGTGGAACATGCTGCATGACAACTTTCACCTAGAAATCACAATAAGGCTCATGTATGATGTAATTATTTTTATTAATGCAACCTCACTTCCATTAGATAATGATACATCATTACTCTTAGCAAAGACCTCTGGCAAAGTATTGATTTAGTAATGGGGCCATATTCAACTCCGGTTAATCTCTTCCTTACCCAAAGGACTTAACAGATTCTCCTTTTACTCTTTGCTTATTATGTAACTAGGAATCTTTCTGCAGCATTTCAATTTTTCTTTCAAGACCAGATTAACTAAGCTTTGGGTCACTTTAAACAGGCTTTCACAAAACAAGAACCAGGGGCTAGACTGCAGTAACACAACCTAGTATTTTCAGCTGTGCCACACAATCATGCTAACTCATACACCCAGCATTCCCCGCTCATCCTGCCACAAGCCAACATCTTCATAGTATGCTGAGCTGTTACCCATTCTGGTTTTTTCCTCTACAGTAAGGACAGTTCTGATAAATGTACGTAAGAATGATTTACAGCTGTGATGTTTTTAAAGTGCATATGCGTCGTTAGTAACCAAGCATATCCAGAACACACAACTCTATACTAAACTCTTGCACTGCAAAGATGGCATAGTCTGGGCTTCTCAACTTCCATACAAATTGCACTGTTTTCAAGACAATATATAGGTAAGCTCTAAAAAGTTAGAGGGAGTGCAAGTCCTTATTAAACACTTTGAATGAAAGGGATCAAAGATGCCTGGTGACATCAAATGTTTGCATTTTGTGAGACTAAAACAAAGGGGCTTTGTGGACGCATACACAAAATAGGACTAATGACATTTAGTTTCTTTTCATTGTGGTGATGAAAATTACTTGTTTTGAGTACACACTGTAGTTATTTGAATGCTTTGGTAAGACTCTTCAATTTTCTGCCAGACACTCCTTTTGAGGTGAAGTATATGGAATGCAGGTAAGAGCATCCTCCTATAACTTATCAATACCTTCCAAATATACCTGATAAAGGGGAGACCACAAGCAAAACAGACCCAGCTAATGTTGCCAAGACTTGTGATGAGTCTAAAGCTCTTCCTCCTTCTCCTCTGTGATACCACTGCCCCAGGTCTGTATCATTCTTGAACATCTGGGTAGGGTGACTTAGAATTGACTCTGGTTTATGAGTACTACTGCTTGTATCTATCTGCCTCATTAAAGTTACTCATGTCAAAATATGAGAAGGGACATGAATGAGACCATCCCCTTCCTTCAGCGGCAAGCTGAGTCACTGAGTTGGCTCCATCATATCATCTATCCTCATTAACAGGTAAGAGTTAATGCATATGAGAATCTCGTACATCCAATTAATTACAGTAGAAGCAGTTTGCTACCAAGGGCTAAAGAAGTTAAGTTTGTGTTTACCCCTCGCGTAATAGAACAATGATGTAAACTGTCATTAAAAAGTCACAGTGGGGAGCACTCCATGGAAGTGGAAAACAAAAAGAAAAATGCAAACCAAGACTTCAGCTTCCAGAGAAACTCCTTAAAAGAAATGGAAACAAGACTTGTTACACAAGTAACAGCTTGCTCACCTAGTCAATACCAATGGAAAAAAAGCATACAAGCCTTCTTATTTCCAAAGGCATCTTGTAACCAAGTAATCAATGGCAATGTACTTGTAGCTGTTCAGCACTAGAGAAAAATAAATACAGAAAAATTAGACCACAAATTTTCACCTGTGATAGACAAAAACAGGAAGACGGTGCTGTCTTTTGTAACATGAAAACACAGCAGTAAGGAGTTTCATAGGAAGGTGAGATAAAAAATATATATAATTACCTTAAGAACAAAATATTCACCTTAAGAAAGAAAAGGTGAGCAAGTGAAAAACATTCATCATTACCAAAGAAAGAAGTATTTTTCTACGGTCACATCTTGTCTATAGCATACATTCAACTCAGCTACTCTCAGTGTATTTGCCGTGGCAAAATGACATTGCAAAGTCAATGTCATTTTATGGAACTTTTATTGCACCAGCTGTAATATTGCTGGGTTCAGAATATAAGTAATCAGTAATACTGATAACACTGGTGCAGTGTTGCAACATACTAATTTGTTCACTCTTTAATGCAGCGATTTACAAAAGCTGAACTGCTCCCACACCACTCTCATGCTGACGTGGGCTAATTTTGTTTACCATTGTTTCCCACCGCCTTACACTTGCTCAACCTACCCACCCTCTGGGTCCTAGGCCGATATCCTAGGCAGCAAAATAATGCATTCCTTCTGCTCCAATTTTGCTTGCATTGCATTAGGCAGTCATAAATTTTAAAGGCAGCTGACCTAGTACTGACACCTTCCCTTCCCTCCCCCCCTTTTTTTCTAAGCTACCATGCAGCATAGCAGACATGCTGTTGAGCACTGTAAACATCAGCAACTGCACCCTCCCTAGGAGGCTCTTTCAAAAGAAAGCTGGAACCAGCTGTGCTGGCACCTTCTGCAAAGACCCACACAGCACAACCCTGAACTTTGGGAAGTGCAACACAGGCACAGCAAGAGGTGACGGCAGAGCTTTAGAGTGACAAAAGCCATTTTAAAAACACTTGGCACAGTGTTTAAACACCTTCAAACTAAAGTCTCAGAATGCTGTCCCCTACCCAAGGAAGGGTGCTGACAGTATCAGAAAGAAAGTTGCTGCTCCCAAGTTCAGTCTTGGAACGTCAACTGCTGCTGTGAATGTGCTTTTTGGAGCACTCCAGGAAGATACTACACTGCCACATCCTCAATCTTTCCAGTCCAGAGCTGGTAATTTGTACAGCTGCAGTTGGAGGTTCCAAATCACTGAGGGATATGCAATAAGATATAAAGGCCTTAGGTTTGGG
>JANZLQ010000079.1:61509829-61535713 GCA_026212715.1 Elanus axillaris | reverse complement strand
TTTCTTTTCTTTTCTTTTCTTTTCTTTTCTTTTCTTTTCTTTTCTTTTCTTTTCTTTTCTTTTCTTTTCTTTTCTAAATTTTTATAAAACTTTCTGCAGGTGCGATTGAGAAGAAGAGCAGGAAAATAAAAGGAAAGAAATAGATTAGTAAAAGGGAAAGAGGTATTCCACACCATTTCTGTGAATACACTACAGCTTTCCCTTTTTGGGATTCCCATCTGATTTCAGACAAATCAGGCTATCTTTGTCCCCATTCTCCCTGTGACAGTAATGTCACCTGTGCTTGATACACAGGCCACAGATTAAAAAGTTACTTTGAAACTGAAGATACCCACCCATGCTCAAGGAAATGTAAGCCATGGAAAAATAGCCTTGCGGCAGACATGCTTTTCAAAACACTCAGAAAAGGAGCAGTAGACAAGATACATTTCAAATGGGTTAAAATAAGTACTGCCACTTTCCTAATGAGGGCTCCAGTAAATTCAGATGAAACCTACTGATTACGTGTAGGAACTTGCTGATTTAGATTAATTTTTAGATAAGATTCTAAGAAGACTAGGCTGGGAATTTCAACAAATTTCAAATCTTGCAGCATGATGGAGGAGCCTTTGTACTTCGTACTGTCATAGCTAGGTTACACACAAGAGCATGTTGGTTTTGAAACTGAGCCTTATCACTGGCAATATAAGACCTGTGAGACAATGATTCCTGGAAAAGAAATCTCATAAGCTAATTACCAATCAATCAAACAGAAATCTGTATTACATTCAATAGCTAATTATACTTCTTCTGCGGTCTCTCATACCTATAGAACTACCACAGATCAGATATTTTAAATTAGGCTTTTGAAATTAAAAAAAGAACAAATGACAAAACCTAGAAAACAAAACAAAGAAACCCACCCAAATGAACAGCAAAAAAAGTCTTCACCTTTTTTTTTTTTTCCCCTAGAAATGTTTGCAAAAGGTATTAAGGACATCTTCCATTATCATGCTTCTATATATAGAAATGTGGACACCCAATGGCTTTCCTTTATAAAAGGACGTACTGTGCAGGTCTGCAGTTACATCCATAACATATTAGAGTCACAAAAACCCATCTCACTTGCAGCCTCACAGTGCATGTTCAGATGCTGCAGGTGTGCTGCAAAGTAGTGGTAGCAGTCATGAAGAAAACGCTGGAGAGTCACAGATCTGTTTCAGTCTGAAGAGTGAGAAAGCACTGTCTGCCACTCGAAAGGGCATTTATGCTTCTCTTTGGAGTGAGGTAGACACTGATCAAAGCAGTTAAATCAAATTAGCTGCATGGTAAGATTTTACAAGGACTAACCTGCAGCATCTTAAAGATATTTTTTCCTAGGACAGGTTAGAGTCTTCCAGTCTCTAGAAATACTGAGCTGAAACTGTGCAGGAGAGATAGGAAATATGGGAAATGTGTACAAATGCAATTTTTGTGGTGAGGTAGGAAACAATTTCTTATAGAGACACTATCCTTACAGAAAGCAAGCTTAGACTTCTGAAGGAGGCTGTCAGCTTGATCTTTGTCCCCTATTATTTTGGGGAAGCGTTGTTTTTAAGGAAACAGCATTCTACCACAGAACATATCCAGTTGTCTCAAGAATTTCCTTCTAAAGAAAACCAAAACCATCAAGACCCTAAGTGCCTGCTATACGCTGCACCCTGAAGAATAGGAATGCTGAAAGAGTAAAGCAGCTGAACAAGCCTTAGTTTTCTGCTTATTGACAGCTTTCCCTGCATGGTGGATCCCCATCTTAGTTATGTCAGTGAGAATTTGGAGCAAGTTCATTGGTTCAGACGATTTTCATAAACTCTGTAATAATTATCAGCAAAAATTTGCCAAGAGTTGGAGTTATTGTATATTTTGATCCAGAAGAATGGCTGAAAGTAATATTAGAGTGATACACCATCATCCTGCATAGGCATAAGAAAGAGCAGTAAGAGTTGAATGAATAACTAGTTCTGGTATTTCTTAATTTAAACACCTAACTCTGAAGCTGCAGCGAATCACAATTTCCCAGTAAGAAGTGCAGCAGTTGATGCACTGAGCATCTCTATTCTGCTATCCATCTGCCCAGTGCAAAAGCCTGGGAAGAGCACAGCTCTGTTATACTAAGCTGGTCCTTTCAGCACTCTGCCTGGAGCAGATGATGCAGATTGCACCTCGTAGTGTTGTTAGCCAAACAACTTTACACTCAAGCCCTTTCCTGATCAGTTCTGCCCATGGTCTTCCTCTTCCATCAGCCGACAAGTTCATGCCATGGAAGTAGGCACCAAGAATATACTCCTTTCTTGCATCTTCTCTCTTTGGTACCTTTTACTCTCTCTCCAACGGGTAGCAGAGAGCTCACAATCTTAAGTTTTAAGGTTTCAACAAAACAGAGTGAAAATAAAATCACATGCACAAATAGCTAAGCTGTGCTCAACAGTTCTCATTCACTTACCTGTCTCCATCCCTAGCCCTCTCCAAACAAATATTCTGATCCTTTCTACATGATCCTGACCAGCTAGCATAGACATGCATCCACATCACTAGCTTTTCCTCCATGATGAAGGCAGCAGACGGTGTTAGAGTATAACAGAAACTTTTTATTCAAAGCATTACTTGTTATATCCCTCTTTTGTTTAACCTTTACACTCAAGTCTGACATTTTCACAGGAAGTACCTGAGCCAGCGCCATGCACCAGCAAGACAACACATGCCTTCCCATTGTGATTAATGTTCTCGTTTTAAAGGAACTTACATTACTATCACGCACTATTACACACTATTACACACTTACATTGCTATCACAACAGTTTATGTAAATATACCTGAACTTCTTTTATTCTTTCCAGCTCAGGTGTCTGTAGTAGCATAACCACAGGAACAGCAAATTCAGAGCAAGTAACTAAAGCTTCCTTGAGGGCTGAGTAAACACTCTTCAAACTGCCGAGCCTGACAAAGTTGAGCTGTACTTAACTGGCACCACGGCAGGAGTGGAGGAGAGAGGAGAGCTGATCCCATGAGGTTATTGAACAGTTGCTTGGGCTGTTATTAGGCTGGGCATTGCCTCCTTTGGGGGGATTTTACTGGCCTGGCTTTATTAGTGTCTCATGGAAAAACCCCTGCACACCCCTTTGCAGGCCAATGCAGATGCATTTTCATTGCCATACTTCCCTCGATCTTCCAGGCAGCCATGAGAGTGTCTTTTGAGTAGAGACTACTAACAAGCAGCACAACTGCTAATACAGATGTGATATGCTTACAGCGACATGCTGAGTAGTCTCATTTTTTTATGAAGTGCTTGAAATTCCGTTAGTACCACTCACCATAAACGTCACTTGCAACAGTTCAGAACAATGAGTTTTTGCAGATAAAAATGCCTTCTTTACATTTTTAAAGGAGGGCAGCAGAGCTATCAGTGAGTCTCAAGGCAAGGCTTAAAGATATGAATAGTAGTAATGTCACTGGAAAAACACATTCTGTCTTGGAGAATCTGCCATGAAACCTAAAATGTTCTGTGAAGGAGTCCAAGGCCAGTATGGAAGGAAGATGGGGAAAACCCCACCAAACAAAACTAGTGAAACTTTTCGTCTGAACTCAGTGAACCAAATGGCTTCTTCCAAAAAAGATCACTGTCACTATCTTCCTATTCTAGCTGAGAAATGAGACTTGCCAGTGAGAGACTTTAAATGCTGCAGGGTATGTTGTTGCTACAGGGTATATATGGAGCCTGTAGTCCCACTGAGGACACTCTCCCAGGCAGACTCCTGTCATCTTCAACAACTGCATCTGGGAACATGTTAGGGAACTGCATGAAACAGCATTATGTCTTACAGCCCGCTTCAGAGTAGATGTTGCCATACTTTCGTTCCTATTTCTTTACTGTCAGGGTTGAGAATATAAATAGGTCAAGAGTAAAAGGTGGAAGTGGGGATGTGGCTTCTTATCAGATGGTAGAGCATTATTTGAATCTTAGGTGGGAGCTGAGCAAAAAATCCTATTAAGTGTACTTGTTTTCCTATCTCCACCCATTTTGACATGCCTTTATACTCACTCTAGAGTAGTCACAGGCAAAGTAATGAGTTATAAGAACAGCTCGAACAGAGACTGGCTGAGGTTAATGCAACTCTTTACAGCATGTGAATCTTATTTAAAAATCCCAGTGTTTCAAAAAAAATGCTTACACTTCCTTGGTTGCTACTCTTCAATGAATTGTTACTTGTGCATTAGTTTACAGCATGTTACTATGGTGTAATACATAGTCTGATGTTCTCCAGCTGAAGAAATTTTGGGGGCTAAATCTTCAGTGAAGTTTGCAAGACCTACATTCATAGACCAGTTTTGCACCTGAGGTACTTTTTTCTCCGTGCTTGTGACACCCACAAACACATAATATGATGATTTTTAGACAGAGCATAGGAAGAATTCTGTATTCTTAGAAGCCAATAGTTTCTCTTCAAAGCTTAACCACTGAATAGTAGAAAACTACTGAGCCTCCCAGTCTTTTATTCTGATTCTAACATGGCTTCTCAAGTATTTCTAAAGAATACTCTGAAACTTTCTCCCCACTCTTTTTCCTTCCTGACAACTACTGTCTTCTCCAGAGACTTACTGTGGTTGAGGTAAACTGCTATTGTATTTATTGTGCTCACCTTTTCTACTGAGAGATGTGGTAAGAGGACAGAATGGAAATTTAAACTTATGTCAAGGTTTTCAGAGACATTTCAGGCTCTTGTCTTCCAGGCTGCTCTTGGCTTGATCTTGGTCTTTATTGTTTATAATGAGTTCTACATACATAAAAAAATCTCAAAGGCTACACAAGCTCATACATATAAATGCAGCTGAAATCTCTCTCGGCAGATATAATGTCATTGTGAGGCAAAGTAAGGAATAAATTACTATGGCTTACTATTCTCTCTTACCATTTTTAAGGCAGCTTGTATCTTTGTCATATATTGAAGATGAGGAAAAAGAAGTTACCTCCAAGCATCTTTGTTTCTTCTGATGGCAGTATTTTCATATAAGCCATATAGGAATTAGTGCTCTTTATCAGGACATGCCCCCTAATCTTTCTGGTCTAAAATTTTGCAAATCACAGAGAATACTGAAGTAAATCATCCTATGTACTACCAGTTAATGTGATAAAAACAACAACAAAAACCCAATTAAAAAACACAATTGCAAAAAGCCAACATCATTCCCTTTCTCCCACTCTCTTCTTGGTTGTCCGTTGCGTTAGTTCTTGTCCTAGGATGTTTGATCTTTGATTCTTCTAGAAGATCTAAATGCTTCCAAATCACAAATGAATTTATAATAAAACTAATTACTTTTATTTTTTTAGGTAGAAATTGAAAAGGCATTTGAAATTTCACTGAAATTCCTAAACCCAAAGAAATTACACAGTCCAGTCTGCCTTACAGTCTTTCTTTAAAAAGAGTTTAGCTAATTCAGTCTAAATGGTGAAATGGCTTCTACCATGATTTTACAGTAAGGTAGAAACAAATATTTCAATATCACTAAAAAGGGACTATGCAAAATGCTATGTAGGAAGCTTTTCACTGACATTGGAAACTGCTTTTGATCACCTTGTGTAAAGGGAAGATTCAAACATTGGTTAATCTTGTAGGGAAATTTGAGTGAAGTTGTTGAGTTTTGAGCATTTAGACCATGTTTGGCCCCCAAATTCAACACAAGTGTGGATACCTTTTGGAAAACTACCAGTACCATAGCAGTGAGTTTTCTTATCTGAAGCGTATTGTGTGCTCTAAAACAGTAAATGCAGAGCTTTGCTTTTCCAGCTGCACATACACACCATCCTCTCTAAACAGCCCTTTTTTTGTTTGATGTCCCCCACCTGGGCCTGATTTGCTGCATTCACCCTTCTTCCTCTGTGCACAGGCATGTACGCAGTCCTCCTCACTCCAACTCTGAAAGTGCCCGAGCCACTCTCAGAATCAAAATCTCCAACAAATTGTGCCACTGGAAGACAGGTTCTTACACGTGCCTGCTCTCAGTTAGAGGCGTTTGTGGCCCCCCACCCAGACATAGGATATTAGCCTGCATTTGTGTATTTTCCACATAGGATTTGAGCTTCTCTTCCTATCAACCTGTTAAGCATGAACAAGCTGTTGAAGCATTACCAATAGCTGAGTTTCAGAATGTGGCAGGCTTGAGTCAAGTGTCAGGGAAATGTATGCTTTTTCACAGATGCTTTAATGGTTAATCTTTAACAGTTAAAAGGCTTTTAGATTAAGAGTTCCTAAGAAAACACCCTCTTTTTCCAAACAGGCTACAAAGAAAGGTGGGGAGGATGAGAATGGTCTAAGTAATATAAAAGGGAGATGGATGAGACAGAAAAACAAGAGAGAAATAACCTGAGTAGACAAAGCAGGGGAGTTTCCCTACAAACTCCTTCCATTATGTTGGATTTGTTTTTAAGACTCTGCCAAGACATAGCAGGGTTTCCATGCATGGAAAGTAAAGAAGCAATCCAGTTCTGTGGCAGGGCTTTCCTTCCTGCCACCTGAGGAGAGGTGAGACAATTTTAACCATTTTGAACTCTCTCACCCAATTGCCAAGGATGTTCCTATGCCTGTTTGGCCTGTCTTTAATTGAATAGCCCTGAGGGGCTCAAACACTGCGGAGGCTGGTGGCTGCTGTGGTGCAGACCAGGCAGGCAGAGGTAGTGGAGACACAAACAGGGCACTTTCTGCTGACTGTCCCTGACTTTGTCGTTTCTGGTAATGCCTTTGTCTTCTTCAATAGGTGATAGCTCATAACTGGATAACGTTGGGTGGATCTGGAATAATGCAGAATATCTACCTACTTGCAAATTTCTGCTGAGTCCGGTCAAGCAAATCTTCTCTGCTTTGTGCAGCATGAGCTCAGATTTTATAAGATTTGGGAGAACTGTATTTTCCTCAAAGCAGTTCTGCAAACAGCTTTTAACAAAGTTAAGCATCTCTGTCAAGGAACTGTAATGCAATGTACCTTAGATATCCCCTGTATTTCTTGGCTAATTACCCTATAATAATTTAGAATACACCCACAGATGTAATAAATACTTTTTTGTTTTTCTGCTAATGTTAGATGAATGTTTAGTTCCTATATTAAATCATTCATATGTTTAATATACCTGTGTTATAGTATCAAGTGATGCGAGTACTGACCCAAAGAAGGGGTTAAAGCTTTAGGACATTAGAAAGGAAGAGGAGTGGATGATGTGATCCTGCAAAAGAAGCAAGGTCTAACGTTTGTCAGGTATGGTCAGTTGTCCATTGTCTGGGTTAATGATGGCCTGGACACCCATGACAATGGGACAGCATGGGATGCAGCTGAAAGCACAATGCAGAAACAACTCATGAATATTTAAAGATAACCATAAATAAATGTCTGACTCATTTTCTAAACTTGAAATCTGCTAAGAGTGAAGTTACAACCTGGGTAGACCAGCTTGGGGTAAGGTAGTAAAAAGGGTGGAGGTAGTTGCTGGAAGAGTAAATGAACAAAGCTTTTGGAGACAGGCTAGGTAAGAATTCTGAAATTTATTGAAGAGAAAGAAAAGTGGTATAAAGAGGAGGTGATATGTTGGGAGAATAATGGTGAAGGTAAAAAGAAGCCAAAAAAACAAAGGGGAAAATAAAATAGCTAGATTTTAGCACTTAAAATTTGTGGCATCTTTCATTAAATAGGTGGCAGATTGGAAATGTGGGAGCAAGTGAAGAGGAAGTCATCAAGATGGGAGGTGAGGGAATGAAAGTTAGTGGACTTTGGGCATAAAAAAGGTTAGACAAGATTTTATGAATAGTTGTACAGAAAAAAGTGGTAATGTCTCAACACTGGATGAAACAGAGCTTGCAGCTCTGTATCATGGAAGCTGCTGGTCATAGATATGGTGACAGATGACAATGCAGTAAGAACATTTTAAGAGAAACTAAGAAATTCAGTTTGGACTAGTGAAATGGTATTTAAGAAATGAAGGGGAGAAAGGCAGAAGTGTGAATTTGGGTAAAGAGAGATCATGGAGACATATTATCTACAAATGATAAACAACAAAGCTGACAGCTGTTTTATATAGCACAAAGTTATAAAACTGAGAAATAGTTTAATATGGCAGTTAGTAGTGCTGCGGATTTTCAAAGATTTCTGCAATACTTCAGCTATACTTTTATTTAAGTCTCTTTTCAGATAAAACAGACTTTGAACATTTATATGATCACTTGTGTTAATGACTGTAAGATTTTAAGGAGCTGCAAGTGACTGGGGAAAATAATGATGAACATAGGTCAAATAAAGAATAAAAATAGTATTTGAATGCTAGGTTTTCAAGACAACACTTTTCTACTGACTTTAGTGAACAAATGCTGCAAGTGTGGGAACTAAAGAGCCGGTTCTTCACAAAAAAATATTGCACTGGGTCCAAGTGAGTTAACTAGCAGCTAACATTATTCCAGAAATTGCATGTGTGTGTTAACACTGCGTTACAAAAAATGCTAATGAAATCTCCCTCCCATTTTCCTTATTCTGTGGGTACAGTTCTGCTCTAACATAGCCAAATGGCTTTCAAATCAAAGCTCTCATGTTCTTCTGCTCAGAACACTATCTGAACTGGCAAACCACTGCATGCACCTATGCACATAGCCATGCCAGCAAAATGGAAATGGAGAAGAAAGGGGAGGACAGGCCTAAGGACTGCTCAGAGACGCTGGGTGATGTTTCAAAAGCAAATAGAACTACCAGTTTTAATCAAAAGAGCTTGATGAACAATATTGGATGAGTAAAAGCTCGAGGACTTCAGTGTAGAGTCAGGCCAGGATTAAGTCCTGGCTTGGAGAGCTGTGTGTGGGCATGGCTGTGTGCAGCAGAGAAAGAAGCAAATTAACAGCAATGATTATGAACTGCATGCTGGGGACAGAGGAGGCAGGAGTTGAGGACCATGAAAGATAGGTATTTAATCGACTGTAGGTAAAGCAATGAAGATGAAGCGGTGTGAAAACCACTGCTTTCCCAGCTCCCACACACTGGCCCACAAGGAGTGGGACCTTCACCTCAGGGTTTGGGTGATCAGGGCACCACAGAATTGAGCACTGGCCTTGGGGATACACCACTGCAGCATGGAGAACTGTCAAACGTGCACACCCTCTGCCTCTGGGGGCACAAGCAGGGCTCTACCTTTCCTTCTATAAATTTGATGGCTCCTTTGTTTCCTTTATGTGCTGGGTTTGGCTGCTGTACAGTTAATTTCCTTCATAGTAGCTAGTATGGGGCTATGTTTTGGATTTGTGCTGGAGATGGTGTTGGTAACTCAGGGATGTTCTAGTTACTGCTAAGCAGTGCTTACACAGACCCGAGGCCTTTTCTGCTTCTCACTGCCCCCCACCAGCGAGCAGGCTGGGGGGTGCACAAGAAGCTTGGAGGGGACACAACCAGGACAGCTGACCCCAAGTGACCACAGGGATATTCCAGACCATATGATGTCAGGCTCAGCAGAAAACTAGGGGGAACATTGGTGGGGCAGCTGCTGGTCGGGGACTGGCTGGGTATCAGTCAGTTGGTGGTGAGCAATTGTTTTCATTTGCATCACTTGTCTTGCTTGGGTTCCATTTCTCTGTCTTTGTTATTTTCCTTTTCATTACATTTTATTATTATTATTATCATCATCATCATCATTATTATTATATTCTATTTCAATTATTAAACTGTCCTTATCTCAGCCCAAGAGTTTTCCCATTTCTACTGTTCCAGTTCTCTTTCCCCCATCCTGCTGAGGGGAGGAGACTGAGCAAGCAGGTATGTGGTCCTTAGTTGCCAGCTGGGATTAAACCATGACACTCTATCTTCATTTTTCTTGCGCCTATCAAGCTTGATGCTTGAGCAGTCTTGTGAAGTCCTGGACCACTTTCCACCCTTCGACTTGCATCACTTTTCATCTAGCTGGCAGGGAAAAAAACTTTGCTGGCACAGTCTTCAAAGCCACTGGAATATATAATAAGCCTTCCCCCTGATATAAGATGTACCAGTGAGAACTTACACATGTTTAGGGCACACAGAGCAAGCCTCCTGAAGTACTGAAACCTATAATCCACACAGGGGAATTCTGTTAAGCAGCAATATAATTCTTACACCCCAGAGTTCTGCATGTCTCACAGGTATCTACATTTAATAGAGTAGCCCATCACTGAGTGTTATTTAAATTACTTCGATATACTTAATTAGTCAACCTAAACTTTAATAGTTATCCATAGTGGCAGAACAGGATGAAGCAGCTGTTTCAAACATTCATTTAGGCCCTCAGGTATATTAGCTGTCTGCAAAACAATTAAACGTTCTGCAAACTTTCTTTATAAACAATGATGAATAGCATTCACATGGCAAAGTTCCTTGCAACACTAGAGATGTATTTTTTTCCTTGGGAAACAATTTATGCACTACCCTGAGAATGTGCAATACCTCCAAGTTAAATGCCAAATGTCACCATTTCCCACAGATGTGCAGAAGAAATGCTCAGTATAAGGCTCCTGTTGCACTAGTGGCAGTGCAAAATGACAGAACAGCATCAGATATTTAAGATACTTAGCTTCCACTCACATAGGCCTCACAAAATATGATTCAAGTACAAAAATATATTCTCTGGGCCATATACTCCACCTGGAAGAACTAATGAGGGGCAAAAGAGCTTCACTCAAGTCTACTATTTTATAAAGTCCCCAAACATTTTTTTCACATTTGCTAGCATGAGAAACATAATCAGCTGATTTCCTGAGGTGTTACAGAACAGTGTAGGAGGTGACAGCAACAGTAATTAACTGTTGAGCAACATGAGGCACTCCCTACTCACTGCCACAAAACATGAGAACTTGATATTCCTACCATACACCTACTGTTTGGTGTATCATTTATCACAGCAAACATGAGCTCCCCGAACTGCTGCATTCATTGTGCCCTGTCGACACAGCATTATCTACAGAAATTGGGAAAGAAGCATATTAACAGAGTAGCAAAGTAGTCTAGCCATGACGGTATTAAGCTCTATATAGGTGAACTGATGTAGCATCACAGCAAAGTACATTAGCCTGTGGTGGGGTTGCTCACAGAAGCTAGGGTTAACATCTCCGTACTGTATTACACTGCTGCCTGCAGAACAGACGTACGCTGAGTTAGAGGAAAGGATTATCTTTTTTCTCTTTCTTTTTCCCAGGCTACCCCCCTTTCTAAAATGGTACTGGCATATTAAAGATCCACCATACAGACCAAGATATACTTGTATGGATGAAAGTGAAACATTGCAGGCAGGCATTAATAGCTACAGTTCCTTCAGAGGCCATCCTGAACTACCAACAGAGAGAATCAGGAATGAACTTTAAATTTTAAGTGGAACTGGCTGGCTACCAAATATAAGTTTATTCTTGCCAATGATCTCCAGCAAGAGCATAATACATTTCTTCATTTATTATGAATATGTTTTTTGAACTAACTTTTCTAAAAATATAATACCAAATTTTCTTAGAATGTTTTAATAATTCTGTTGGAGACCAAGACCTGTAACTAATATAAAGCAAGCATCCTGTTAAATAAATCTTTTGCAGGCAATAGAAAAGGAAAACGCTCAGTATCTTTCAAATGTGGCTGCTGAGAAGAGCAAAAAAAAATATTTTAATAACCCCTCCTTTCTCTGCCCCTGACATTAATCTATTTTGTATTAAACAAAGGCATATTATTTTTGTTGCTGAATAAATTATCCCATTCTTGCTTAAACATGTTACTCTAGATTACAAACATATGGCTGTAAAAATAACTGGTTGGACTGATTTAAACTGCTGATTTTAATCTCCAATTTGGCATGAGGAAATTTACTGTAAAACTTATTTAGGATTGCAGATGCATCTCTGTCCCAGAGCTGCAAGAAAAGGGTACATTAGTAATCTTTCAAGTGTAGAGACCTCAGTGACTGAAAGTCTCCTTAGCACAAAGCTAAAATGCTTAACTAAAAATGTCCTGGTTTCTCCCTACCTTAATTTGAAAGCAAATGGTGATAAAATGAAAATTAAGAACAAAGCTCTATGCCTACGCAATTAAAGAGTTCTTTCATATGTAAATAGAAAACTGCCTCAATAGTCCCAAATATTTTTTTACAGTCTCTTGGGCTTGGTGGAATTTAGCAGGACTGGAAGTGGTTAAGGGTTGCCAGCATGGAGGATGACATTGGTTATCCAATGTGGTAGAACATGTAGGCTGGTAGATAAGACTGACTACACAGCACACAGATATGATTAGAAGGGGTGAAGTTGTGTGGAATAGTTATGCACCTGCTTGAATTCCTGGCCACTCAGTCATCCCATTATATCCCACTGTTTTTATAAAATAGACTAGAAGAAAACAAAAACAAGGGGAGGATGGAAGAAGGCATGTCCATTTCATAACTCATCTTTAACCATACCAAAGGACTTTATTGATATGTTTTACATACTTTTGTTTAGTTGGGTATTATAAGCATTAACTGCTGTCCACTAAAACCAATATATTGCCTTCAAGAACATCTCTGAGGTGTCAAAGCCTCAGCACAGATCTTAGTGACTAAGCACATGGCCAATGCTCAAGCTCTCTTTCTTTATGGACTACTTTAACCATGTTAGTTTCCATGTTTTACATGCCAAAAATACATGTCTGGACAGTTCCCATGGTTTAACTGATATGCCCATAGCTGGACTATGTATTGCAAACTTTACTTGTACTAAGCTAACAGTAGGCTTACACATTCATTGTGGCAGATCCTAGGCAAATGTGCACTGAAGAGCTTACCATTCTCAACTGTATGCATTAGACTTTTACCTGCATTAAAAGATGAGGTAGGAAGAAAACCAAGAACTATCCTCCAATGGTGCCAAAGCAGTAGCACTTAAAATATGTTTATATCTGGTGTGCATCTCTCTCTCTTCCCCCCCCCACCCCGCCCCTTCAAGGTAGGATAAGGATTGTAACACAAGGGTAAACATAAGAGGAAAAAAATAACAGTCAATTCTATTGATGTTGTCAAATCTAAGAGTTTTTCAGCTTTACAATGAGAGGGGTCTTAAATTCTGGGCCCCAAGCTTACTGAGCATATGAGAAACTCATTCTTGATGAAAAAAAAGCCAAACAGATGTCTTGTGCAGTGAAAAGCCTGGACTGACTACAAATTCAAACAATGCAAAAAAAAAAAAAAAAGAAAAAAAGTGGTAAACAAATCCCTATATTTTCAGTCTTGTCAGCCTGCATGAAAGAGTGCATATACTGGGGACAGAGAAAAGGGCAAAGGGAGGTAACCACATGGTGTTAACTTGTTCTTCCCAATAGTTGAGAATTTACCACATTTAAATTCTCATGTGCTAATGCTTTCTTCTAAGTCTGTGTACAGGAGGACAAAAAAGAACCAGTTTTTTTGCTTGGATGTCTGAATACCACATTCTTTCTGAGCATCATAACCTAGACATAAATAATCGGAGCCCTATCTTACTGTCTCTACAGAACTCAACTTTCACTTAAGCTTAAGGAGGCTTGTCTTAGGCTCTGAATTTCTTCAGCTAAGCTGGTTCAGGCTGACTCCCACCTCCATTGTTTCATTAGGCTAGAAGGGAAAGGAAATTCTTTGATCTCTTGTAAGAACAAATAAATTCTTTTCCCTCTTTTGGTACCTCCTGTATCAAGCCCAAATAAAAATCTCTGCCTTGGCAGGCAAAGCAAGTCTTCTAAGCAACAGTCAATTCCCAGAATGGCCTGAAAAGATGAAAGCACTTCTGTACATATTCTGATGCAGAGTATGACTACTAAATCCCAGTACTACTACTGTGATAAGAGTGCAGACCATTCCAGTTTAAGCTCTCTCTTTAAACTCTTAACTTTCTTATTGTTTTTAACAGGATCTTAGAATCCAGCTATCACCTAGTTGCCTCTCAAGTGCTTAACTTTATTTCAACATGAATACAGCACCCCTTCTGACACCTGACGGGATTTTCAAATGTGGTTTCTTCCTGATTGACATAAGGATGGGAAGTGCAATTAAGTCTACACTGCCCCACTTCCTGCACTTCTGGTTCTGAAAGAGCTCTGATACTATAAAAATACATGGTATAAGCACAGAAACAGAATAGGCATAAATGAAGGGGAAGACTCAGATTTAATTGTCACATTTAACTTACAAGCAAGAAATGCAGTTGCAACTGACACTGTTGGCTTAGCACTTGGTTCTTTCCAGCGAAAAGTAATATACAACATACCTTCACTGTCCTTTAAATTTTTTTTGTTTTGAAGATACCAACACTCTAATTAGTAATTAAGTAGAGCAACTATAAGAATGCAGCAGAAATAATCTTTTTTTCTAGAAAAAAATTAAATAATAAATTTACCAAATCTACAGAAAACTAGAAGTACTGAAGGAAATCATAACATATATACCATTATTCAAATAGAATTTTCACAGAAATTGGTGTTTGAGATGCTGGCTAGTACCAAGAGGTTTCAAACCTTACAAACTAAACACCACCTATCAGCTACTGCCATTATATGGAAAGTTAGCAGGTGCTGGATTATACAATGTCCTGGATTCATGCCCAGATAAGACACAGATGTTTTTAATTTCCCTCACCAGAAACACCTGTCCTTCCAGCAGAGAACAGTCAAGAGGGATAATAATGACATCATCAACCAGAAGAGAATTTGGAAAGATTCCTGTGTAGAAGATACTGTTAGTAGGAGCAATAAGCCCCCAAGACAACTAATTTCTATTTTCAACTGTTTGGGACTGCTTCAGACACTAAACCAAAAGGTGTCCGAGTGGACAGATACTTGGGCAAATAATCCCCAGCCCACCTCTTCTTCAGCTGAATCCCAGATTGTGTATTCATGGTGCAGCTTAGCAAAACTGATACGCAAAAAGTTATCCAGCAACAGCATGAAAATAAGCCCCATAAAAGTATCCAGGAAAGTTTCCACATTTCCAGATAGATCACTATTCAGGGTCCTGTCTGGAAGAATTCTATGAGATATGGCCCTGATGAGAAGGAGGGTCAAGGAGAGCTGGTTGATTTTCAAGGATGGTCCATCCCCACATGCAGGAAATAAAGCAAAGGCAGAAGGATATCTGCATGAAAAAGGAGCTCCTGACAAAATTAAAGATGCAAAAAGGAAGCAAAAAAGAGGTGGAAACAGGGAAGAATACAGAGGAACTCTCTTAGCATGCACAGATAATGGTTAGGAAAGCCAAAACACATCTGGAGTTAAATCTGGTGATGAATATGAAAAGCAAAACTAAAATCTACAGGTGCAAAAGGAAGACTAGGCAAAATGTGGGCCCACTGCTAAATAGGGCAGGGGAACTGGAGACAAAAGACACAGAAAAGGCTGAGGTACTCAGTGCTGCTTCACTATGGTCTTTAGTGGTAAGACTGGACTTTAGCAACCACACGTCCCTGAGAACACTAGAAAATCTGGATCAAGGAAGGCATACGACTGGTGAAGGAGGATCAGTTAGGGAACCCTTACACAAGCTGGACATACACAAATCCATGGCGCTTGACTGTATGCACCCACAACTAGCTGATGCCACTGCAAGACCACACTCAATTGTCTTGGAAAGGTCATGGTGAGCAGGTTTATGAGGATTGGAAGAAAGCCAAGGTCACCCATGTCTTCAAGAAGGAGGATCCCGAAAATGCATGTCAGCCAACCTCACCTCCATCTCTGGGAAGGTGATGGAGGAAGTAATGCTAGAAACCACTTCCAGATGCATAAAGGACGAGAAAGTAGCAGTCAGCATAGATTTATGAAGGAAGGATCATGCCTGACCAACCCAACAGCCTTCTGCAACACGGTATCTAGCTTGGTGGATGAGTGGAGAACAGTGGATGTTGTCTACCTTTACTTTAGCAAGGCTCCTGACACAATTCCCAAAACACTCTTACAGATAAGCTGACAAATTACAGACTAGGTAAGTGGACAGTGAGATCAAAAAATGTCTGAAAGGACATACCCAGAGGGTTGCAATCAGTGGCACAAAGGCCACCTGGAGGTCAGTCTCTAGTGGTGTGCCCAAGGGGTCAATACTGGATCCAGTCCCATCTAACATCTTCATTAATGACCCTGATGATAGAACAGAATGTACCTTCAGCAAGTCTGCAGATGATACAAGACCAGGAGAAGTGATTGATACACCAGATGGCTGTGCTGCCGGCATTCAGAGGGACCTCAACAGACTGGAGAAATAGGCAAACAGGAATCTCATGATGTTCCATAAAGGCAAATGTCAAATGCTGCACCCAGGGAGGAAAAAGCCCAAGGACCAGAAGAGGCCAGGGACTAACCTGCTGGAAAGCAGCTTTGAGGAAAAGGACCCAGAACTCCTGGTGGACACTAAAGCGACTACAAGCCAGCAATGTGCCCTTGCATCAAAGAAGGGCAACAGCATCCTGGTTTGCATTAGGAAGAGTGCTGTCAGCAGGTTAAGAGTGGTTATTCTTCCTATGAGGAGAGGCTGAAAGAGCTCAGACTGTTCTGCCTGGAGAAGAAAAGGCTCACCAACGCATAGAAATGTCTGATGGAGCCAGGGAAAGGGATAGGAAAGAAAAGGAAGTCAGACTCTTCTCAGCAGTATCCAACAGGGCAACATGCAATGGGTACAAACTGAAATGCAGAAAATTCCATTTAAATCTAAGAAGGAACTTTGACTCTAAGAATGTTCAAACACTGGAACAGGTTTGTAGGCTGTAAAGATACTCAAAGCCCGACTGGACACAAGCCTGAATAACCTGCTTTAGGTGACTGTGTTTTAAGCAGGGAGGTTGGACTAGATGATCTCCAGTGGTCCCTTCCAATGTCAATAATTGTGTACTCAAAGCACAGGAAAAAAACCTCATTTGAGAAAGGCCATTCCAAAACCCAGGAGAATTAATACAACATTCTTATCAATGGGTTTAATTGTTATGGTTTCTTACCTTTTTTTAATAAATGTAATTTTTCTACCTCTCTCGGTTTTTATACCATTCCCAGTCCACCATAGGGCTGGTGGCTTTTTTGGTGGGGTTTTGATTGTTTTAAAATCAACACCATTTATAGTCACATTACAGGTAACTGAAAACTGACTGAAAAAAAAAATATGCATTTACTCTTGGGTATCTAACTCTACGATTCTCTGAGCACATTTTTAGATCTTCAAATACCAAATACATGCACTGTAGTTGGCATATAGAAATGATATGCACAATTATAACACGCAAAAATCATCCTCTTCAAGACAAAAATAAAAACATGTAATCTTTCTTCAAATTTGTTACCCATTTTTTCCAGTTCTAGAAGGAACAGCCACCATTGGTAATGAAAACTATCATTTGAAAAAAAGAATAGAAAAATCTCTTCTCTGTTCCTGTAAAGTAAGTGTCAGGCTGAAACTTCTGGAAGTCTTCCACCCTGCAGCTATCCACTTAATAGTGGGTCCCTCCCAGCATATATGCACTACATATGAAGCTTGTTTAATCACAACATTCCCTTGATATGGCCACTCCTCGCTTTGTATTATTTTACAATATTAGACTCAAGATTGATATAGAAACGGACAGCCTGTATCTTGTAACAATAATAAAATACAGAAGCACAGTGAATTAATTCTAAAATGCATACTAATCATAGAAATAATACACACTATACAGAGGTTAAATTATCATCTTTCATTTATTTGTACAATGTTTTTTCATTTTGTCTGAATTTGTGGTCGTAGTATCTGTTCTACTTTGGAAGGAAGTTTTCCTTTATAGAGCTGCATCTATATCTGATGGGAACCTCTAACTTGGCTTTCGGCTTGATGACTACGCTATGTCTGAAGCACAAACTAGTGACTGAGATGAGACAATAACGCCACAAAGCTCCTTCCTTTCAAAACAGGGCAAGCATTAGGACTACAAATTCATATGAAAACAGTTTTGAAGCACTACATTAATATTTCTAACTTGAAATGTGATCCAGTCTCTGCCTTGTACGATACCTCATGCCTGTCTCTGTCCAGGAGTTCTTCACACTGGGTAGGGAAGCGTGAAAGAGTGATATGTAGAAGACTGAGCTTTAAAACCTGCTAACAGGAGCAACAAAACTTCTAATTAAACTTGTTTCTACTCTTAACTTTCTGGGAGAGATTCAGGTACTAGTTGATGAGGTCACCATATAAATGCTTGAATGGATGATCCCAGCTGTACATCTTTCTGAATCAAAGACTGCATTTATGGAGACACTTATGCAAAACTGAAAACGCAAAAGAACAAGCACAAAATCCTGTTGACTCCCATGGCACATAAGCACTTGAAAATGGACACTGTCTCCTCCATCTAGACATTGATAAAAATAAGCTGGAAGCATTCCTGAGCTAGTCCTCCTTCAGGCAAAATCCTTTGTATCATGTCTGTTGAAAACAAAGGGATTATCTCCTTATGTATGAGTGATACCAGACACAATGCAGTATTAACTGGTCCCAAGAGCTTTTATTTTTCCTTTATCAGCTGTTCAACACTGAATAAAGTATACCAATGCATAAAGATAAGTATAGAAGTCAGTAAGTATGAAAAAGTAATCCTTTAGATTTAACTGTAACAGTGGCGAATGAACACAGAGAATGGTGCAGACTATTTCTGAAAGAACTTGCTCTAACAGAACTGTACCAAAAATCCACTCATAATACATCTGTCAATATCTAATTCTGTAGAGAAAGTTTATGAACGCAGTACCTGAATATCAATTTTATATCAGCACATAATTGAAATTAGCCTTCATCATCACTGCTGCTCCATGCGTCTTCATATGCTGGATTTAAATGCTGTTGAGGCAGAGACTAAAGAAAATAAAAATTCTCTCAGTGGTTTGCTTAATTAAAAATACTAAAATCAAATAAGGGCAATGCTAAAGGCATTTCTTAAATTACTATATGTAGACAAACTATTGTGTCTCTCGTGGGTACTAGATTTTTTTTTAACCACTTCTTTGGTCTTTCTGCTGATTAGAGACAGAAGCTAAATTATGAAAAGAAACAGCACTCTATTTAATTCCAGTTTCAACAGAAAAATATCTGGAGCTCTATCAGGAAGTTTTATAAATCTCTGGTATAAAATATAACAGATAAATATTACTATCTTTGGTTTGTGTCATTGGTGCCAAGTCATAATTTCCTTGGCCCAGTGTAACTGAGCACTACTGGCTCAAGAACTAGTCCTGGCCTCTATCCACATCCAACAACTATTCCTCACCTCAGCCCCACCAGGGTCAAACTAAAGGGCCTGTGCAGCTATGCAGTGCACTGAATCACAGTGACTCGGGATAAAATTCTTTTCTTGTTTACTTCTATCCTGAGTTCAGATTCTGGTCATAAAGGCACACAAATGACTGTTCTAGCACATCAGAGGGAGCAGGAACTACTGGCCGGTGGACAGAACTGCTTCTTTCAGAGGCAGTGCTCATCTGCAACATTTGCAAACAGCAGCTGCAGCTTAACAGATTTCAAAACAATGGCATGTATGATATACCTCCACCATGTCAAATTTAAAGGGGCAGTTCTAATCAGAGCTGGATAAATAATCTTGTTGCTGTGGGTTTGTTTTTGGTTTTCAGACTAAGAAAAAACAATTCACACACATCAAAATTCTCAGTTACAGCTAAAATGTTAATTCTAAGTCAACTGAACACTTTTCCAGTTTAGGGTATCTAACCTTTGAAACTACTTTTTTCTTCTTTGCTTAAGTGTAGGATAGTTTTGAAGTAAGTTGTCTTACAAAGCAAAGCAAATGTTACAAATATTTTATGCTTCTTATTTCCTCATCCAAAATAGAACATTTCAAAAAACTAAAAAAGTGGAATTTTTGTATGCCATGAGGCAAAACATTAATGTATCCTGATTTTTTAACATTAGTACAGTTAGCCAGACTTTGATTCTGTGAATGGTTATTACTGTGAATGGTTAGTACTAAGACAGAGAAAGTACTCCCTCAGAAAATAGTGTTATATATGATCTTCCCTGTAACAGCCTGAATGTCTCACCTCAGATGCTAAAATAAGTTTGTTTAGAATTTTCTTTATTATATTTCTGCATCAAAACTATTTGTCTATGAAGTGTGGCATTCCTAATCTTACTGTTTAATACACAGTATATTCTTAAGCAATTTAAAATACAATCTTTGGCACTTTTCCAATTCAAAATAGCATAAACTACAGAAAACCATCTGGAAATTAAGGAAGCTAAAGTAGAAGTTGAAAGACTGATAACCAAACGACAAGTACTACTTTTAATTAAGTGAGAAGCTAGGAGTCTGAAAAAGATTTTACTAGACTATGAAAGAAAATGCCCTCTCAAAACCCAGCAACAATCAAAAATTGCACAGAAACAGTAGGTGATTCTCCTCTTAATTAGGAATTGTTACAAATTAGGATGGTGAAACACATACTTCTTATTTAATTTCCACACCAACTCCCCAAGTATAACAGCCATAAAAAGTATAGTTCAAACTCACAAACTCATTACCTTTTCAGAAACATCATCAGGAACTGGCTCTCGAAGAGCTGGTATCCATGCAAGGATATTGCAGTCTTTGCTACCACTATAAAGTTCCTTTAAGAAAGCAAGCAAAAATTAGTTTTACACAAAGTTACCGAACAGCGACATGATATAATGTTGGGAAAAGAAGTGTATGAAATATTTATTTTAGAATAAAGACAAATACACAATTTCTAATTTGTACTATAATCTTGATAAACAGTATTTTAAATAATATGCCAAAACAAAAGCATTTTTTATATTTTTCCCAGATTGCTCACCAAAACAGCACTACCCACATTTACATGAACTTTACTGCTTAAATGCACTTTTCTTCCCTCTCTCATGTCTCCTGAAAAAATACCTATTTTAACAGTTAGGAAGCTTAAGAGATGATTTATATATTCAATGGAGAAGCAAGATGAAGAAAAGGGAAAGTTTTTTTTATTATAATAAAAAAATATGAATCAACTCAAAAGCATCTAGTAATACATGCTAGAAGAGTACATATGTATGGAACAAAGAGTTATTAAGTAAATGTAGTTTCAGTATGCCTAGGGAAGGAAAAGAACAAATAAAGAACAATTTGAAGCCTGTGTCCTGTTGGGAAGGCAGAGATCAGAAAGACCAATTTATTATTTTTAATATAAATAACTCTATTATGGTAACGACTAAGGACTGAGATCCCATTGTGCAAGGCACCCTGGAAACACATGGAAGCAAACACTCTCTACACCAAACAGCTACACTCAAATATAGCTTAGTTTTTTGCACTAATAATGCTTTTATTTTCCAAAGTGGTACTTATATGAACTTGCATTAAGATATTCTCATGTCCTTCAATCTTGAATCATACTCCTGCATATTATATGCAACGACTGACAACACTTGGGTATTGCCGTGTGTTTAAACTGCCTGAGTGAAACATATATTTCTTCTGTATTCAGGCTGACAGTATGAAAGCTTTGCTTTAAGCATGTTGGCTTTTACACTTAAACTAGCAACTCTGTGCATATGTGCACATTATTAATACACTGATTCAACATAAGTTCAATAAATTATTACAGTTCTGTCTTTGCAGAAAGTCTCCTATATTATGTATATTTAATTCTAGAACTGAATGAATTACTCTGACAGTTGGCGCAGGAACTGAATGCCCAATTCCTATAAATACTCATTTATGTGGGTAATGTTATTCAACAGAGTTGACATACTCACTTTTGTAAAACTGGTCACATGCATGAAGTTATTCATGCATAAAACACATACAAGAATAAAGTTTATAATTTCATGAGAAAGAAACATCCTACTTACCTTGCTTAAAAGAAGACAAGTCAGTTAGACCAAGGTATAGGTCAAATTGTACTTTATCCTGTTAGCAGTACTCTACTCAAACCTCCTGTCTTTGACAGGATACAGAATATCACTAGAACTTTAAAATGTCTTTCCATGTCAAAATCTGTCCTTGTGAGCAATGTCATAATGACATCAGCATACTTCCATTTAATCTTTATTACCACGTGTCTCACTTTCTGATCCTGGCACTGCAAGATACTCAGTTAATATCCATTGCATTGAGTAATACTTAGAATTACTACAACCTGAAATAGTGACTCATACTTTAAGTCAATCAAAAGAAGAGCCAGTGAGGTCCATGCATGTTTATGGTACGCTATAGAACATACACATACATTGTACTACAAACATGCTCCATGCATATTTATGGTACAATATATAGAAATATCATGCTTTAAGACTCTGAGGGAAGACTGCAAATAAAACCTAATTTAACATTCAGTTATCTTTACTTATTAGCCTACTGCTGGATTTGCCAAATACCTTTGCAGATGTCACTGGCATTTCTTGAACAATAGAAGTAGCTATAATATAAAGCAAAATTGTTTCCTGATGCATACCTAATATTTTATGACATGTTATTTATGCATGGTGCTTTACTGCATTTCTTTTTCTGAAAGGGAAACATAGGTCTTGTTTGTTTACTTAAATTCTGTTAGGCAGCTAAAATAGTACAATGGCATCTAGCATATTAGATCCAACAGTAAACATCATCTAAGAGATTGCACAATGAAGATTTCCTCTTCCACACCACCCTTAAAATTACCAACCTCCTATTAAATTAATGGCTCTTATTAAAAGGACAAAGTCTGCAGTTCTTACTCAAGCGGACTAACATCTTATTAACTTTACAGAGATATTTATGTAAGAACAATTTAGGCCAACAATAATATAGTGGATTTTATGGCTCTATTCCCAAGATCTCACATTAACTAAATCACACCACTCTGTGGAGACAGCTCCACATAGTATCTCAAACACAAAAGGTATTCCACACAAACCTGGTAATTAATTTGGACCTCACAAGAACAGATAAAGACTAGTATCATTGGACTGCAAATAGCTAGCTGCTTCGGTATCAGTGATCATATTTGATTACATGGTTCTGAGCAAACAGAAGATACTTCCCACCTCAAATACATAATTGGTGGAAAGTTAAAGTTCCTTTTAGAGCCTATTCCAGCTATGAGGTGAAACAAAGATAGTGATTAAAATACAGGTAATGAATAGAAAGAACGTGAGGGATAAGCAGCAACCAATACTTCAATTAGAAGTTTTAAACATAGAAAAAAGAAACACAAAGAAATCTAAGGACCAGATTTGAGGGTGGGAAGGACAAAAATTTGTCAGAAAAAGTTTATAGGACTATTAATATGAAGAAAACTCTTAACAATGACAGACTCACTACTAGATAGAAATGGTAGAAGCTATACAGAAAAGACGTAGACCTTGTTTCATATGAACATAGTGTATTTATTTCAAATGTGTTGATAAGTAAGAAAAATGTTAGAAAGCCATCTGCTACACATTTCACCAGAAGATTCATAACATATCAGACAGCCTTAGAAGAGTTGTCTAAGAAACTTTCTGGCTTAAGTTAATCATGTTTTAATACTTATTGAAATACTATACAGCTGGAAGTGAGCTAATACGTCATTCAGAAGAAAAGAAAGAAGTGGAATGGTACAGATACAAATGAACTAACAGACATTTCTTTAATCCTAAATAAGACAATGGAAAAGGTGATTAAATTGTTTAGCTACTGTAGATATAGGACTATAAACAACATCAGTCAACACAGTTTGCAACAAAGCAGGTTTTGTCAAGCAAAACTAGTTTTATTTACAACTAGTGACTGAAAATAGAAATGCATAGCTGTGAAAAACTTTGTAACGTATTGATTTAATATTGCTTGCAAGAGTAAATAAAATAAACCAGATAACTATAAATTTTACAGACAACTGCATTCTCAGAAAAAGAGTTTTAACTGGGAAATCATAATTTCTGTTGGAATTATATGAAGACTGATAAATGTACTTAATAGTCTTGAGACAGAATGAGCTATTTGGAAGTATAGGTGTGAATATAGACAGTCAAAATAACACTACCACTACCTTTGGTGTTGATACACTAACTGTAGTAATGTTACTCCATTAGAGTAACAACTTAATACAACTAAAAGCAGAACACTTAAAGAAAAATAAAATCCAATCACAATTCTAGAATATACAACTGAACTCTGGAAAGGGCAATTCTGAAATAAAATCAGGAATCACAACAGGTAACAAAGTTATTGCCAACATAAACCTATGGCTACAGTGACTGGTGCAGTTCTTGTGTGCATGCTCATACAAGTGATCCTTTTCTGAGGATCTGTGATGGGCTGACCCTGGCTGGAGGCCAGGTGCCCACCAAAGCCATTCTATTACTCCCCCCTCCTCAGCTGGACAGGGGAGAGAAAATATAACAAAGGGCTTGTGGGTCAAGATAAGGACAGGAGTTATCACTCACCAGTTACCATCATGGGCAAAACAGGCTCAGCTTGGGGAAAATTAACTAAATTAATTACAAATCAGCCAGAGTAGGGTAATGAGAAATAAAACCAAGTCTCAAAACACCTTCCCTCCACCCTTCCCTTCTTCCCAGGCACAACTTCACTCCCAGATTCTCTGCCTAACCACCCCACCCCCCCTGCCCCAGAGGGACAGGGAATGGGGTTTATGGTCAGTTCATCACATGTTATTTCTGCTGCTTCATCTTCCTCAGTGGCAGGACTCATCACACTCTTCCCCTGCCACGAACTTCTCCAATGTGGGTCCTTCCCACGGGCTGCAGTTCTTCACAAACTGCTCCAGCATGGGTGTAGGGGTATCCCTGCTCTGGCACCTGGAGCATGTCCTCCCCCTCCTCCTTCACTGGCCTGGGTGTCTGCAGAGTTGTTTCTCGTAATGTTCTTCCTCTCTCTCCGCCTGCCATTTCTCTCTGTCCCACAACTTTATTTTCCTTCTTAAAAATGTTATCACAGAGGCGTTACCACTATTGCTGATGGGCTCAGCCTTGGCCGGCAGCAGGTCCATCTTATAGCCAGCTGGTATTGGCTCTGTTGGACACAGGGGAAGCCTACAGCAGCTTCTCACAGAAGCCACTGCTGTAACAACTCCCCACTACCAAAACCTTGCCACAGAAACCCAATACATTCCACCCCTCACCTCTGTGCATCACATATTTAAGAATTATCATTAAAATCTACTTCATCACAGAAAATCTTCACAGTTTTCACAAACTTCACTCACATCAACAAAAAAGAATTCTCCACACTGAAATCAAAATAATATCATCACTACACCCCGACAATTTACGCACAATCCACCCCTCATCTCTTCACCACAATTACAACAGCAAAAATTCCCCACTTGTCATGTAGCTCTTCACTCTCTAGCTGAGTTCAGTCCCTGTTTTGCCTGTTACTTCTCTCAGTTACCATCCTTAATTCAAATTCCTCACATTCCCAGGTTTTGACACTCTTCCCCCCAAAATGTTTTCAGATTTGTAGAGAGAGTGAGAACATGTAAGAGAACCAACCCTGCAGACGCCCAGGTCAGTGAAGGAGGAGGGGGAGGACATGCTCCAGGTGCCAGTGCAGAGATTCCCCTGCAGCCTGTGGGGAAGACCATGGTGAGGCAGGCTGTCCCCATGCAGCCCAGGGAGGTCCACGGTGGAGCAGATGGGTGCCCAAAGGAGGCTGTGGCCCCGTGGGAAGCCTGTGCTGGAGCAGGGTCCTGGCAGGACCTGTGGATCTGTGGAGAGAGGAGCCCACACTGGAGCGGGTTTTCTGGCAGGACCTGTGACCCTGTGGGGGACTCATGCTGGAGCAGTTGGTGCCTGAAAGACTACATGCCATGGAAGAGACCCATGCTGGAGCAGTTCGTGAAGAACTGCAGCCCGTGGGAAGGACCCATGTTGGAGAAGTTTGTGGAGGACTGTCTCCC
>JANZLQ010000079.1:61484817-61500048 GCA_026212715.1 Elanus axillaris | reverse complement strand
GACACATGGGAATGGTTCAAAGCTGTGGCGGGGGAGGTTCAGACTGGACATTAGGAAGCAGTTCTATACTGAGAGGGTGGTCAAACACTGGAAGAGGCTTGTTACAGAGGTGGCTGATGCTCCATGCCTGCCAGTGTTTAAGAAGCATTTGGACAATGCCCTTAATAACACACTTTAACTTTTGGTCACCCCTGATTTGGTTAGGCAGCTGGACTAGATGATTTTTGTAGCGTCCTTCCAACTAAATATTCTATTCTGTATTGCTTATATAGAGTACTATAAATTAATTCCATTGAGTTCACCCTGCAATACTGCACATTAAGTATGTTGAAGTAGCTAAAATTCAACTCAGTGCTACCACAGCAAATCTAATTATGGTGCCCATAAATTAACTCATTGAAAAATGGTTAAGGTATCTGCACGTTACACTGTAGTACACTATTTGGACATATCTCTTAGGTAACAAGTGTTCAAATATTTTTTTTAAAAAAATTGTTAGATGCATTTGGTTTAGTTCAGCTATATTTCGATATATTTAATATCCTAGTCTATGTGATTGCCATTAGGTTATTAAAATATCACCTTGAACCTGTCTGACAGGAATAAAGTTGAGAAGAAGGTTGTTGTGCTGAACAAGTCAACACATCTTTCAAAGGCATGTATAAAATGGCACTAATTATCTTGGGAGTTACATGGAATTTTTGTTTTTAATAAAACAAAATTTGTCCAAATTTTTCATTTTCCCCAAGACTTAGATTCTTTAGAGCATTTTCATCTCAGTAATTTCTTGAATTTCAAGGAAATTTAAAATTGTCAGAACCAAACATCTATATTACCACACTACAATTTACATAATAGAGAGCATGATTATTAAAACAGATACTGATACTTCATATCCTGTAATTGTAGATATTGGAAAATTAGTTTGACTATACAGAGATTTACATGTATTTTTCTACAAGCAATTTAAGTTGCATACAACAAGTCAGTCTGACTTGTAGCTTTAATCACTGTGATTTATGCTACGCAATTCCCTTTGTTTGGAGTCATGATAGAGAGTTTCTACTTTGTGATTCAATTCCAAATATTATGTATTCCTACCTCAGAGCAGTTCAAGTACTTTTTTGGTCTGCCAAAATTAAGTATCTTCTGTCTAGAATTAACCAGAATTCATGAACTATAATTTAAAGCTCAGAAGCTTCCCTTTAATTTAGTTGGATTTTTTGTAAGTACAGAAATATGACCTGAAGATACATAAAAATGTTAATACTGTAGCTAATAACGACTGATACAAGGCACCATTAATGCATTTGACTGTACGGAGTATAATTTAGCTTCCTGTAAAATTAAATATAATCATACATGTACACTTGATTGTATACTGTATGCAGTATAATATAAAAGGAATACAATTCATTTTATGGCACCACATAGGAGAAGATATTCTAGAGGCTTGCATTGGAAGCAAGACTATTTTGAACAGGAAAAAGAACATGCTTTTGTGGGTTTTGTTTTTGTTGTCTTTGTTTTTAAAGGAGAGTAATTAACTACTGGAACAGCTTATGAAGTATGATGTGATTGCTGTTTATATGAAAACTATTCTACAGCAGGAATGAATTCTTCCACCCATAAAACAGATGTAAAATTTCCCATTTTAGGGGGAAAATTATTTAGAACCGGTACAATACTGTTGCCAGGGAGATTTCTCTACACAAGATCCCCAACCACAAACACTGTCTTTGTAACAGAAGTAACTGAATAAAATTCAATGGCTTGTGTTACGCAGTAGGTAACAACTGAATTATCACTAGTCTCCTTGCTGGTCTTAATATTCAACACATTTATGAAATATAAGAATGCTTCTAGTTACACAGAGATTACACCACCAGTTATGTTCTGTACTACCTGCCTCAGAAGATGCTTTGGACTTTTCTTCATTGTGCTGATCAAGTGTACTCAGACATCCAGATGCTCTCCTCACATCCCATAATTTTACTCTATTGTCAGCACTAAGAAAAACAGATTTGCATACATTAGGGAAATTGTGTGCTCCCTGGTTCAATAACTGTCTTTAGCCAACCCACCTGGCACTCACCCTGGTCCAGCCTGAACTACTCATCATGCAGTCACATTCAAGCCAATACAAATTTCATTAAAAGATTTGTAAGACAGACTTCAGACATTCATTTACATGTAGTAATAAATATCGCTGCTACACTACAGGCACCTAAGTTAAGAGTGAACCTTTGTCTACAATACAATACACTTGTCTCTGTCTACAACATAACACCATTGCATACATGCACTGACCAGGAATAAACCTGCTAATTCTTATGTTGATTAAACTGTAGCTACAGATTCCAGCATTGTCTGTAATGGTTGTCTGAGAACTCGGGCTCTTGCTGTCATAAATCTATATAGTATGACTGGTCTAGAAGTTGGCTGCATACACGTAAACTGGATAGGTCTATATGCTCTGTTGTTGTACAGTGCTATGGCAGAGGAACCCTGAGAGTTTGCTTCAGTAGGAACTCACTGGCTTTGTCTATGTTACCAGGGTGGCACAAGTAAGGAAAAACCAAGGTTCAGGCTGCTGTGATTCATTCTGGTTCCCAGGCTGCATGCTCATGCTTTGTTCATACTGGGTCTTTGCCAGCAACAAAAGCTATGATGACTGTTGGCACTAGGTACACGCTCAGACAGTAACACTGCAGGCAGTTTGTATGGCATCTTGATGTGCAGCTTGATTTGAGCATTCCAGTAGCGTACTTCCATGTGCACCATAAGACTCCCAGGTACAGATAGGAAGTAAATTAATAGAAAAGACCACTTCCCATGCACTAAGTCACCAGTGTAGATGTATTTACTGAAACTATTTAGAGAGTTCCCAGCAACTTACCTGTCCTTTTGGAGAAAAAAAAAAAAACAAAACAAAAGCCAAAACATAAATCACTTTTCATGCCAGCAGAACAAAACCGACTGCATCTCTCTGATCTACAGCTGGAAAATATACCAAATGAAACTGCTTCTTATATATGCAGTCTTAACTGAAGTACTACATACTTTTTTCATGTGTGTTCTCAAGTTAGTTCAGTGCATTAATATTGGGAATATATATAAAGTATACATATAACAACTGACCAAATAAAACCAAGTGTTATTCCTTATCTGTTCTGCATCTGACAAAGCTAATGACTAATTTGTTCTCTTGTGCTCCCCTCCACTACAGATTGATTCTGTTTACTTCCAAATGGTATTCCAACTGAATATGCTGACAACACATTACTTTGCTGCAAATAAAAATTCTAAGACCATGAACAGATAGATATAGCTGAGGTTTGAGCTCACTGTAAAGTGAACAAAAAACTCCAGGTAGTTCCCTAAAGTATTTTGAACAAAGGCATAGGAAGAGCTTCCTTATTATAAAAGCTTACAGTTGTCCATTTTTGATGATGCAGTTTCTACTGGCTAATCTTTTCTAGACAGTTCTAATGAAAAGAAAGAGCTTATCTTCTCTAGTGCCTTAAACTGAACTGTGTGAAAGATACTCAGAAACATGTCTCTTCTCTGACTGTTCCAATTACCTAGTCAAACTACAGAAAATCCAAGCATCACACAGAGAAATCTGAAATAACAAGTTTCACATGCAAGCCACATAAACCCCCAAAACATATTTTCCCTACCCTGAAGTGATCACAAGCAAACATATAATTGTCTTGGAAAACAGTCACATCTCCTGATATGCAAGATTAGTACAGATTCTCTTTTTAGCAGTACTAGTCAGTTTCTCCCACTACCTCTTCATTACCTCAGTGTTGGCAGTTCTTGCCCATATCTGTCTTAGCAGATGGCAGGACTCAGTTATGTTATTAGGAAATAGAAGTCCAACTATAGTACTGAATTAAGTAATGGAGCCATAAGAAACATGTTTAATATGCAAGTATCATAAGCCAATGACAACGTCAGTAGATGCAGTTTACAGTCTGAAGCAAAAATGTTTCAGGAGACATCAATAAGTCAGTATTTAATAAGCAAATTTTGCTACCATTTCTGCAATGGAAAAACAAGGAAATAATTTTTTATTTGCTAACACAAACAAATCACACTGTTAGGAAACTTCCCAACTATGTTGAGCTTTTCAGAAGCTTGGCATCAGAAGCCAAGGGTATGCAATTCTGCTATCAACTTATTCAAATTTCACTCTCAACTTATAAAACGGTCATTCCTCTCTGCAATTCAAAAGAAAAAACATGGCAACCATGAAACTGAGAAATGTCATATTATAATCAAAAGGTAACATATGCAAAAGCTGTAAGAAAGCCAAGAGGACCTTTTACACTGAAAATGACTGGAATGAGGGGGAAAAAAAAGGCATCTTGGAAAGTTATTACCCACCAGCTAAGCTACTCAAGTTATGCACTTTGACATAATTAGGCATGATTA
This sequence comes from Elanus axillaris, assembly GCA_026212715.1. Classification (NCBI taxonomy): domain Eukaryota; kingdom Metazoa; phylum Chordata; class Aves; order Accipitriformes; family Accipitridae; genus Elanus; species Elanus axillaris. The sequence goes on along the minus strand of JANZLQ010000079.1, from coordinate 61,495,605 downwards.
AGCAGGATGGTACTTTGAGCTAAACATGTTTTACTTCATTATAAAAGAGATTAGCAACGCGCAGACTAATAAACAGTAAGAAGTATCTCTATAATGCTCTATCATTTTCCTATCCCTTTAAAAGCAATTACTATTTAAAAATTTTGTACAATCTTCCTATAAATGAGCATCACTGGGATAGCTCTTCAGGCTTAGTTTTTCCAGGCAAGATCTACAAAACTGTGAAGAGGTTAAAGTAAATGATGACGATTAAAAGTGGCTTTGAATTGTCAAAAACATGCATAATGAATATGCAAAATTTTACTATCAGACATTTTTAGTGCATATAGCAGTTCAGCAACATCCCTACCTTGCTGTTGCCAAAACATACTCATGACGTGGGGACCAAGACACTGCCAGTACTTCTTGCCTGTGACCTAAAAATTGTATGAAAAAGCTTATACATGCCATTTTATGTACATAACTAAAAGTAAAAGCAAATACTTAGCTATATTGGATCCACCAGTCCACAAGAATAATCTAAATTGTAATATGAATTGAATTTTGTAAAAATACACTGTTTTGGGCTAGAGGTTACATCTTTCTTCCTCTTGCTCGAATGGGATTGTGGCAAGCTGAAAGTGATACATGGAGTGTTACATGTGTGTAACTTCTGATAACAAAGATGGTTTTACCTGTGCAAAACACATTATAGCACAGTCACAGATACTGAATTTACTTTAAATACTGTTAATAAATTTTGTTAGCAGTGATGTTCTTGCACACAGAAGGAAATTTCCACTTGTTTTGCTTCAAATCCTTTCAAAATGTTTAATAAAAAGTAAATTTGCCTTATGTACTTAAGATTAAAACTTTATTCGGCTTATCCTCAAATACTCTTGTCCTGAATTTGGGATATTTTTCCCTAATTAGGTCTGAAATATTAAGATATTAAGACAAATGCCTTATCAATGTCATACCCGGTGACAAGTAATATATATATACATACACTCTCTTTAAAAACTTGGAAAGTTTTAAAAAATGTTAAACAAATACAGACAAAAAGTGAAAAATGGCAATCGCTCTTCATGTGATAAAAGAAACACACTGTTAAACTATAAACTAAGTTATACAAATACATTTTTGCCAATGCAGTTTAAAGCTACGTGAACCATCTTCTTTCTGGTACATCTTCTAGTAGCTGGTTTTCCATCACTGAAGTAATCAAAGGGCTGTGATGCCCAGGATAATGGGGAAAAAAAAACCCCTCCATAATACAGGTACTACAGGATACACTTGGAAGGCTCAGGGCAGACACATTTATTTGGATCCATTAAGTAAACTACAGCCAAACATTTCAGCTGCTAGATTTAGCCTATGTGAAAAATATTCATACTTATGTTGAAGACAATATTGAGTGCTTCAAGTTCCATAAAGAACTATTAGATTATGTTTAAGTGGGGGATATAATCTGCTTCCACTTGTTCCTCTGATATTGCACTTGAGCTAACTGTATCAGGCTGCATACAAAGACACAACCAGCTTGGGCCTGGAAAGCACTAACTCTTGTGTCAAAATCAAGAAGCCCTGCTGAAACCAAACTGATTCTCTCAATCTCAAACTGATTCTCAGTGTGCATTTGCACATTGCTGTGTCTGACCTAACACTTCTCTACGGTTTCTAGATCAGATCTGGCTCTTGCCCTGCTGGTTTGAAGCATGAAGATTTACTTGGCAATTGCCTTCACTTGAGCATGTGTATATATACTCATACTCCAGAAAGTAAACATTAGAAAAGAGACATTAAGGGCAAATTCTCATTAAGTGCAAAAAGTAACGGATTACGGAACAATAAATCTCTATGTTTACTGAACTGGGTAAGTGCAAAGGATTAGATACTACCCTTCTATAGCAAGTAGTACCTTGCCTCTTACACAGAAACTTCTAAACAAATCCATGCAAGCATCTCCACTATTTTGTTAAAAATAGTGAAAGTTTTTTTGGTTTGTGTTTGTGAGGTTTTTTGTTGTAACACCCACCCAAAACAGTACCCCATATTGAACTTCCATGAACACAAAACCAATGCCTATACTTAACCATGTAATAAATAGCAGCCCAAACGTCTGCAATAACTTCATTAAGTAATATTTGTATTCTCTGATCCACTAGCACTAGACTAACACCCTGACAAATGTCTTGCCACTGTGTAACTTTCAGAACTGGCAATGAATAAATTAGTCATGTACTTACAAAGAATACATTGTATACAGTATTTCTTTACAGGACTTGTTTTACTCAAAGTAGTTATTGTTTAACATTTACGTTTCAGAAGACTAAAATGTACCCTGCAGAATGTGAGAACACGATCCAGACTTCAAGTCACAGAGCTGTACTTTGGGGCTTTTGGTACCAACTGTAACAAGAGAAACAAAGACAGTTAAAAAAAAAAAATCACCCCAGCATTTGAGAGAACAACAACACAAAATCTTAGCAATGACAGAAAGAGAAGAAAAAACATTAACTGCGTAACAGTTCATTTAGTCAGACCAATGCATTCTATTAACAGAGTTACATTTTTAGGCCAAGTAAATTTACAATATAACAAAAAAATTTAGAAATTGGAGATAAACAGGCCAGTACTTATGAAGCTTAAAAATATCTCCTCGTTAAATATTTTTTTTGCTAAACATAATTGAATTGTGTACATCTAAGAAATACACACATGCACCTATTTACACAATTTACTATGTTTGGATCTAATAAACTTCAAATGTTAACTTATGTAATGAAAGGTAATGTAATTATAGCTAGGAATTTTTATCTAGAAGCAGAATTGATAGATGCATTATTTCAGAAGAGCAAATGTGATATTCTCGTTGACATCATCTGACTAACTGCTATGTTATTTTACCAATGACCTTACGACTTATGAAGACTCAAATTTTGTAAAAGACCAGGGAGGGAAAAGAAACATCCTACTGGATATTGCTTGTTACTATAACCCCAAAACGCATAGTGCATTTCTTAAAAACACATACATACCTGCTATTAAACTATGCTTTGTAGCAACTGGAGACATGTGATGGCTATAAACTGTTCCCTCAAAGCGAAATACATCTGCAGGCTGATAATAAAAAGATTAAATTAGTCACAGAGCAAGTATGTTATCATAATGTAAATTCTCATTATTAAGTATTTTTCAAGTAACAGCTACAAATGAGACTACATACTAACAATAACTCTCCTGGTGAGAAACCAGATCACACGAACATCACAAAGTAAGTAAGTCTGTTTCCAACACTAGAGCAACTATACTACAGCTCAGAGATGACTTAAAAGAAAGACAAAGAAAATTGGCTAATTAGGAGCATGAATAGAAATTATTAAAAAATTATCAAAAATTAAAAGCCTAACAAGAAAAAACAGCAAACAAGGTCATAATATGAAGATAGAAGTCAAGAGGAAAGAGGCACTTAGACTAAATTTAGAAGCCTCCTGTCATTCACAAATGTCATACACTATCTTCAGTTCCTCAAAAAAAGCCCAAACCAACCAATCAAAAAAAAAAAAAACCCAAAACAAAAAACAAACAAACAATCCCATACAAAATTATTAGCATCCTTCTGGATGCTTGGTCCTGTTGGGTTCTGGGAGAAATGCAGATGTGGAATGAATAACATGTATACAAAAAAGCCTGCAAATGGTCGAAATTCTCTCTTACTTGTAAAGTATTTGTATCCCATATTTTCAAGGTTTTGTCAAATGAGCTGGATGTAAACATGCCAGTATCATGAGGGTACCACTGGACTGTCTCCACACTGAATCTATGTACATCAGGATGGCTCCTAAAATCAAGCAAAAGATTCCAACTGGTTAGAGTTTCACTAATCATCTTATAATTGTCTTGATATTCGATGACAAGCTGAAAATGTAGTTTAAACTTTTTTATTTTTAATTTGTACTGAAGTTTTTAAGAAGAACTAGTTGTTTTGGTGCTTCAATCTTCAATCAATCAATGTTAATCCTTTCAAAAGCCCCCATTTCAAGAAACTACAGATCATTTACCTTTTTAAAATATGGTATCTGTTGCATATCTCAAGTTAAGACATGCAGTGTGAGGCATAAAAGGCACTAATGTCTTTTGAAATTTTAAAATTCTAATGTTTAAAGACCTAATGTTTAAAGTAAGGGCCTAACACTACAAACCATGTTTCCCGCTTAGAAATAGATCCACTGAAAAATACAACATATACAGTTCAAAAAGTTCATGATTATTAGCTAATAATTACAGCCATACAGTTATTGGAAAATCACATATCCTGAAGTTATCAGATAGCAGTGGACTGAGTTACTGAGAGTTAATTAATTTTGCTTTTGCTATATTTCCTTTTGAAAGAAGAAGAACAATATGAAACTTTCAACTCAACTATGCATACTATGATTAATAATACTTTAAGAGTGGTGGGAAGAAGTGACATTAGAGCTAACCTTTACAGCTCCAGGATATGATTCAACTGACCAGGCTCTGAACAATACAGGTTGTTTTACATACCTGCTACACCACTCATATCTGAGCTGGATCCATGTGAATCCAGCTTCAGGGCCCAAAATCATGCTCCCAGACTCAAAAGTACCACGCTGTTGTGGGTTAACCCTAGGCAGCTAAGCACGACCACAGCTACTCGCTCATTCCCCCTCTGCAGTGGGATGAGGGACACAATCCAAATGGCAAAGTTGAGAAAACTTGTGGGTTGAGATTTAGACATTTTAATAAGTAAAAGGAAAAAAAACAGCCCACCAAAAAAAAAGGAGAAACAAGTGATTCAAAAGCAATCCCTCATCACAGGCTGACTGATGCCCATCCAGACCCTGAGCAATGGCAAATCCTGGAAAACTCCTCCCAGGCTTTACTGCTGCACATGGCATTTTATGGTATGGAACATCAATATCAATTCAGGTCAGCTATCCCAGCTGTGCTCCCTCCAAGCCTCTTGTCCAACCCCAGCCTACTTACTGAGGGGGCAGATTGAGGAACGGAGAATGCCTCGTCTCTACGCAAGCAGTGCTCAGCAACAGCAAAACCATCAGTGTGTTATCAAGACTGGTCACAAATCCAAAACATAGCACTATACAAGCTACTATGAAGAAAATCAACTCCATCCCAGCCAGATGCAGTACACATGCAAAAACAGTCCAGCTGACTCCATCTGCCGCTAGTGAAGGGGCCACAAGATTTCTTCATTTCAGCTCTTACATTTGCATTGCTCTTTCAAGTGCCCTGGCCTCCCAAGCAATAACTATTGCATGGGTATCATTGTGTAAATGCAGATGCAGATCTTTTGTATAGATCTGGCACTACACATAAGCTAATAAACTTTCCTGTTTACTTGGGTTGCTAGAAAGCACAGAAGATGTCTTTAAATAGTTAGCCTGAAGCCAGCACTGACAATGCTAAGAGCTATTGAGCAAACGTTGAACTCAGTTTAATAATTCCTGCATTGCTTATCTTTGACGCATACCTTAGAATTGCCTGTTACTTTGCCACAGTGCTAAAAGTCAACAGATTTTGTACACTTACTCTATTGCAGGGTCAAGCTAAAATCTTTAGTACCTGAAGTGCCAGGAAATCAAGCCTGACTCAGTGTGAACTTACTCCTGCAGAGACATTTGAATGCACTATGCAGAAAAATCTAAACTCACGGAACTAATTACCCTGGTACAATAAATGTAAGTGCACACACTGGACGGTGTTCAGCACTGCACCAGACCAATCAATTATGTCATAATCCAGAGGGCTGAGGAATAAACTGAAAAACTCTGGAGTAGCTCCACAGGAATCATCTTTGATCTGGCTAGGCTTAGTAATGGCTGCATGCCATTCAGTCTGGCTTCATGTCTCAGGGCTACATGTTATTCCCAGTTCATTCTATACGCAATATTTTCTCCTATTACTCAGAATATCCCAACCTTTTCTACCAAAAGAAAACACAGAATTAATTCTGTGGATAGTAAGGTTGCTGCCATTCATTCTTCCTAGACAGATTTTGAGTAGAGGAGACTGCCTTAGACACAAGCATCAGCTATGTATTATCTAGAAGCTGGTACTGTTAAGTTACTCTTAAATGTCAGGTTTTGCCACAGGACCCCATGGATCATGTGAAACCATGTAAAACTCTATGTGCCAACTCCTAGTGGAACAAGGAAAGTTCTTGTATTTTGCAACAGTGGCCCTGCATTCTAGATGAGAGACACTGGGTAAATCATAGCCTACTTCAGAAACTATGTCCTCTGATGGAGGATAACTGGACCCTCAGCAGGCCCAGTTCAGAGCTTATTCAGAAATAGCCTAAAAGGGCCTCTACTGATTATTCTTTAAGCAGTTTTGAGACCAGAGTTGCATTGTGCCCTGCAAACTTAGAACACAGACAGACTTTTGCAACATGTCATTATTATGTGCTTCAAAAAGATAGGAGCCAGAAAGTCAGATGGGAAGTGTTTCTTACTGGTAACTATAAAGTCATTTATGATGTCAGGAACCTGCATGAATAATATTCCAATATCTGAAGCTATATCCACAGCTAATTAGCTACAATAAGTATTTGAAACATACTAGGAAGCTACATGAATACTGGGAATAAATGACTGAGGCAAATAAGCTACTACGGGTACCTTTAGCAATAATAAGCCTATCATTTAGAACATTGTATCACACAGAATCAGAATCTGTTAGTACTTTTTATGCCTCTACTCAACTGATAAGAAGTAAAAGATGCATCTATACAAATTAACACCTACTCAGGAAACAGACTATCAACTAACTATGCTCATGAACAGTCTTTTCAAGTATGGAATATTTCTACTGACCTAACTGAAATTAACAATTGCATGATTTTAGCACAGATTTGTCAGTTTTTATGCTGCGTCTTCTTAGCATGTATTTCTTCAGTTTTCTGTGTCCGCTTCAGAATCCATTTCGATTTTGAAATTTGGGGATGTCTAGTCATTATCGTTCTTAATTACAATTTTAGTTAATTTTGTTCAAGAAGTCTCAGCCATCAACACTTACCAAATGCAGCTTACTTGCAGTAGATTCTGTTCCTAACCTTTTGTTTTGATGCATGTTCTGTTACTTTTTCTGTCTTATGGTCCAAGATAACCCTTAGGCCTTTTACTGTTACAAATGTGTTCTGTTCTTATCAATCTTACTTATGAAGCTCTTAGACCTCAAATAATTTGAAGACTGGGAAAAAATAAGGGAGAAACATAGCTACTAACCTTTTGCACAGTAGGACATATCTTATGAGTCTCAGATAAAGTCCTAACCTACTAGGTAACCTTACTATCTAAACACAAAGAAGAAAACAGCTTTTGCTAGAAGACTTAGTGCCCATAATGGACAAATTTATACTGCCTGCAGAGAACGCCTAACAAATCAATAAAGGCTTTGAGTTTTTATATAGAATACACACAGTAAGGTAGCACCCTGTTCTTCAGAAAAATGTCCTATTTTTGTCAGTAACATATCTGTCTTCATTTAAACATATTCTTAAGAAGATTTGTATTATTTACTCCTGTACCTGGTGAACACCTGGTGAACTTAACAGAGCTATTAGTAAAGCTGGGAGCAGGGAGAAGGGAAATAAAACCAACAACTGCAAATCTGTATTAGATTTTTTTTTCAATCAGATGAACAGGGTTACGCAAAGTTTTCCTTTTGCTTCAACACAGATTTATTCAAAGATACATAAAATATGTGTATTTAGGGGATACAAGGAATATTTCTGCAACAGTCCCAAAATTACCTTCTCGTAGTTACTGGCATAGAGTCAGCAAATTTCAACATGCAACAATTAGAAAACTCACAGGTGAGGAACTGTGACCTGGAAAAGGGGTGGGTTTTTTTATGGTCTTTTTTCTAGTGTTAAAACCTGTGATTGGACTACTAACTATGACTTTTTTTTGTGGGGTCTACAGCAAGACAAGCCTCTCTACTTTAGATTCCATATGAGAACAATTAATATCCTCCATTTTAACTTTTGAACTGCCAAAGATCTCAAATAAGATCAGAGAGCCATTGGACATATACTGTAACTGTTAGAGCAGATAAATCAAGAAAAACTAATTAGCTCCTGCTCCTTAGTAAATCACATAAATTCTCACAAAGATTTTTCCTCTTTTTGTTTGTTTGGTTGTTGTTTTTTTTCCATGCCAAAACCCATAATGCATCATGCTAGCCTTCAGATTTCTGGCACTATTTTCTGCAGTCTTTTTATCCTAGAAGTAAGAACACACATTATTTTGTGAGTTTAATGCTAGTCACACAAGAGATATCACCATGAACTTTTAACAATTTTTTAGTACCTACCTTCCCACAGAACAAAGTGCTTTACACGTGTAACTTGGTTTTCTGCTCAAGTTTTCAAGGTCATAAAGCACAATAACACCATCTGATCCACCAGATAACATGCTGAAAGTGTTAATAAAGCACATAAGTTACAACACTCATGGTGTCAATATTCTCAATATAACTGAGCTTTCAGCAAGAAAATAAATCCATGGTACCAAACACAGTAAAGTACTCATACACATTTTTACCAACTTAAGTATATACTTACTATCTTCCCTCAACAGGCTCAATATCAAGGGTGTTGACACCACTCCTGTGTATTCTTTCAACATCTCTATCTTTATTTAATTCCAAACTTAGAACCCTTAAAATAACAAGGAAAAAAAAAAAAACAAAAACAAAGAAAGAGATATGAACAACAAGCAGAATTGTAGAATGTTACTAAGTAGCTTTGAACAGCTCAAACTATAGTTTTGTGCTTCCTCAGTGCATGTAACCCATCTGTGTTACATTGTGCAAAACTAGACTTGCAGACATGATACATGGCTGGAAATAAGTCCTGCGAAGTTGGCAGAAAAAAATTTTATTCTTTTTGTTGTTTGGAAGGTAAGAGAGAAATAAATATGTAAAATAGGCTCAAAGATACAGCAGAACTGCATTTGGGGTTAACATATGCAACAAAAAATGGAATGTAACTTGAAAACACTGAGAAAAAAAACATTACGAAGCAGTTGTTGTAGGGCAACAAATATGAGTTACTTTGAAGCTTCATCCTACTTGGAACTACGGACACCTAGTGGACAGATTCATTTAAGAAACGAATTTGTAATTTGAAAAAATGAATGTAATTTGTTTAACAAATTACAGTATTTCCTTTAAGGAAACAATGTTTGTGTGTTACATTTCTGAAACATTAAATATTAAACCTTAATGCTATGCAGATGATGCAACTTCCAAGACAAACTTCTCCGAACTGCAGTTAGTATCTTGTACTACTTAGTAGCAGCTTGTTATCTTTAAATAGTCTAGTATTACATACTCAAAGAGAGATTCTGCTTCTTAAACCATACTACCCGACATAAAATTAGGCTTACGTGATGATCAGAGCTTCATACAGCACTATTTTGTAAAAACAACTACCAACAGAAACGTAACTAAGTAGATAGATGAAAAGCTGTAGGATAGAGCAGCCCCACTCAGCTTCAGCTTGAGTGGCAAAAATCTTGATGTGAGAAGCTTAGGCTGTTACAGGCAGGCCCCCACCAGCACATCTGTAGGCATGCTTCAAAAGCAGCAAATCATTTAAGCTCTTTTAAAAACATGTGAAGTATAATTATACAAGATTCGCCTAGAACAAGAATTTTGACATATACAAGAATCATAGCTTTTTAAACTTCTGAGGTCAAGATTTCAGTGAAGCAATAAATCCCCCTAGAGAATTGTTTCAAACCATATGACTTTAAAATGTAGATATAAATACAATCTACTGAAGACTATAGATTATTTCTTTTTAAAGTAAAAATAAAATGTTTAGGAAGGGAAATGTTAGGCAGACAGTTCTCCGAGCGACATAAATTCTGCCCACTGTGCTTCCATTCTTAACACTGAATGCTAGCTACATAAGTGCTGAGGGCACAGGAACACTGTGTTGTCAAAATGGACACATAAAGGAGCTTCCTGAATCACCCAAATACATTTCAATTTTAAACAGATTCTTTTCACAATGATGCAGACTTAAAAGCTGTAAATCACCCACACAAATCCTTCCTGCTGATGTTGTGAGCAACAGAACTGAGGTTGGCTTTATTGAATTCAACTTGAAATACAGTCTCAAAACGGATTCTCCAATAACGAACAAACATTATCTCATCATAACCTTTAGCGGGAATATTAATAAGCCTCACCGTGCAGCCACCGCTTTCCACAAAAGCTGTTGGGAACCTAATAAAACCCCTGCACCCAATTCTCCTGCAACCTGCCAAGAGGCCAAGTTTGCAAAGAGAGAGGATGAACCCATACGGGCAGACAAGCACCACTTAAATCTCGTTTCTTCACAAAGCAGAACATAGTCGCAGGCAAACCAAAACGTCCGGTGAAACCGCCAAGGCAGAAAGGCCCGCAATACCGAGGTACGCTTTATTGCCCTGCGCCTACTCAGCCCGCCCCGGAGCTGCTGCTCCACGCACGTTCACGGCAGAACCCCACGGGGAGCTCCCGAGGCGAGGCACTCGGCAGACACGCGGGAGCCTCTGCCAGGAAGCTCAGGCCGGCCCCGGAGGCTCCCAGCTCCCCGCGGCCGGGGCACACAGCGGGGCAGCGGTAGGGCAAAGCTCCGCTCCCCCCTCAGGCGGGCCCCGGGCCCCACCTCGGGCCGGGCGAGGGCTCCCCAGCAGAGCGGAGCCGGGGACTGCCGCCTCACGGGCCTGAGGCGGCCGCTCCAGGGCCGCCCCGCCCCGCCCCGCC
>JANZLQ010000079.1:61467525-61484717 GCA_026212715.1 Elanus axillaris | reverse complement strand
CCCCGCTCCGCTCCACCCCGCCCTCCCCACCGGTCCCCGCTACCTCCGGGTGGCCTCGGCCCGGCGCAACCGCCCTGGATCATCCAGCCCGGCCTGACGAGCCGAAATGAACCCCAACATGGCGGCACCGCCAAGCCGCTCCACCCCATTCCGCCATCTTGGGCCAGGCGTGGCCGGGATTGGCTCGGGGCAGACCGCCCTCAGCCAACGGCGAGCGGCGTTGCTGCCGTGCCCGCCACCGTCGGCGCCGGTTGAGCGTGGTGGGCTGGGCTGTGGGCTGGGCGAGGGACGGCGCGCGCGCGCGTGCGCGAGGCGGCCCGCCGGCAGCGGCGGCGGCGGCGACGGCGACAGCGACAGCGACAGCGACGACCTTGTCAGCGGGACCCCCGCGCCCCGCTGGGATGAGCCGGGTCTGGCTGGCGCTGCGCTCCCTGCGCCTGCGGCTCCTCGGGCCCGCCAAGGAGCTGGTGGGCACCGACCAGTTCGGCAACAAGTACTACCGGCTGCCCAAGCACGAGACCCGCGCAGGTAGGCAGGGGGAAGGCGGCCGCCCTGCTGCGGGATCGTTGTCGTTACCCCTCCGCCCCCCGAGCCCGGAGGGAGTGCGGGCGGTCCTGCGTGGCCGGTGACCGCGTTGGTGCCGGCTGCGAAAAGGAGCGGCTTGGGAGTGGAGGGGAGGGTGCAGCTGCTGAGGGAGCCGGCGGTGGGCCCGCTCTGCCGTGCTCGCTTCCAAAACCGCGTTCGATTTCCCGAGAGGCTGGTGCTGTAACGCGAGGAAAAACCTCAGGGCAGTCATCGAAGGGTTTGGAGTGTAGCTGTTGCCCTGCGGTAGGCAGGCGGCAATAAACAGATGGACTCTTCTTGATAAGTCAGAGCACTTCTGCAGATGTTTGAAAACGAATTTCTGCGTGTGTGTTGGCTGCACTCCTGAGGAAAAAGAGTTTTCCAGGTTTCTGCCTGTGTTCCAGGAGCCTGGGTGCTCTTGTGCCATGTCTTCACGTCGTTCTCTACAGATGCCATGCTTACGCTGCACAGCTACGTGTAACGTGTTGAAGGCAGCTTCCCTGAAGCTGTCTCAGTGCACGCGCTGTAATAATAATTTACAGTCTTGTTGCTTCTCCCTGCACAGGCTTGTTTATCTGCTTGCTGTACTCCATGTGTTTTGTGTGACTGCATCAACTAGAGCACCCGCAGGCTGTGGAGACCTTCCACACGATATTCTTCAGAGTACAAGGAGAAGCAGAAAGGCTGAGGCTGCACAATCACTTAGTACCCTTCCTAAAAGGAAGGGAGGGAAGGGGCACACACCTTCCCTTTGGAAACATGTAATGCCTTCTGGAGCTATTTTGCTTTCTGAGCAGTTCCCCTGCCCTGTTTTGCTGTGCAACTTCATGAACAATTGGCAGTGACTTGAAGTAGGTCTGCCCAAACAAGTGTCTGGGAAGAAGCTATGAACACCCTTTTGTGAGCAGTGTGTTTCTCCTCTGAGTTAAAAGGATGGTGTAGCGCTTCCAGGCTTTCTGCATCTTGCTTTCAGCTTTTGGTCTTCTTACTTTTGGGGTTCATGGTGAGTTTTAGGGGTGTACAAAAGGCTGTGTCTTCTAACATACAGGATGCAGTAAGAACTGCAGTCAAATTCCTTGTGTGTGATGACTGCAGCGTCAGTCCTTATTTACCAGTAAAGATGACTCGTTTTATCAGAAATACTGTCAGTCTTTTTCCCAGTGTTTGAATTTTTGCTGGTATGCCTTTCGCAGTGAAAGCCCTCTGATGAAACTTTAAGGCTGACCTCTGTTTTTAGTACTTAATTATACTGTAGTTGTAGTGCCAGTAAGAGGGTGGAGAGGTGGGACATAGCTATTGAACTCAGCAGGAGCACAGTATAAGAGGCTTTTAAAATTAGTAATGAATTGAAATAGTTGTATCTAAGAACACATTGTGGCAGCCTTTATGTTTCCCAGTTTTTCATCAGACAAACTGTAGGAATACTGAGTATAACGCTTTGGAGGTGAAGTTGCACTGATTTTGCTTTAAGTAGGGAGGGCCAGCTCTTAAATGCTCTCTGCACCTGCAACCTCTGGCTGAAGTCATATGAGGAGCAGCTGAGGGAACTGGGGTGGTTCAGCTTGGAGAAGAGGAGGCTGAAGGGAGACCTTATCGCTCTCTACAACTACCTGAAAGGGGTCTCTTCTGTCTGGTGGCTGGTGATAGGACAAGAGGAAATGGCTTCGAGTTGTGCCGGGGGATGTTTAGGTTGGATATTAGGAAAAATGTCTTTACTGAGAGGGTTATCAGGCATTGGAACAGGCTACCCAGGAAAGTGATTGTGTCACCATCCCTGGTGGTATTCCAAAAGCACGTAGAAAAGGCGCTCCAAGACATAGTTTAGTGGGCATGGTGGTGTTGGGCTGACGGTTGGACTCAGTGATCTTAAAGGTCTTTTCCAACCTCAACAATTCTATGATTATATGAATGATGTGAGTGAGAACAGCAATTCTGTAAACCTTAAGGCTTTTGCACATTTATTCTATTTTAGTGATACAGATGACACAGTGCAGTTCTACTGAATTGTCAGTACTCCTCTGTTGTTGGATTTTCATTTCTCGTTCTTTCACTTGTCTTACTTTCTTTGTCTTGATACATTGAAAATTCTGCATCACCAGCTTGCACTGATGTAATGTTTTACTGCCACCAAAAGGGAGAGATCTTCTCTTCCCCCTATTTTCTTTCTCACTGCTGCTAAATTTTCACTGTCATTAATTTCACATTCCAGTAGAAAACTTTAATAGAAAAATGGATTAAAATGATGTAACGAAGGATAGATTGCAAGCTAGAACTGGCACAGAAGTGGGAATGAAGAGGATGGGCTGTTAGATAGCATAAGGGTGTGCAAGATGTCTTGAAACAAAGTGAAGAGCTAGATCTTTTACAGAGTCTCTAACACTTCCTAACCGTATTTACCTCAGTCTTCCTCTGCCTTCCAACAGTTTGCTATTAAGCTTTTTAATTCCTCTGATCTGACCTAGTTAAATGCATGTTATCTGGGAAAAATAATGTATTTAAGAAAAAAAACAACAAAGAAGCAGAATAAAAAAAACACCAACTGGCAAAGGGCTAATGTTTTATTCACTCTTCCCAGGCTTCTCTTTTATCTTTGGAATGAAAGTAAGGGAAGGGTTATTATAATTTAGCTTTACAGGCTGAAATTTGAGATACTTAAAAGTAATACCACATCTTCCATAAATGTTTTCATTCACAGTCAGTTAATGCTCCCTTATTGTCTTTCTTTATGTAACTAGAGAACAAGAGAGTGCATACAAAAATACTACTACTAGAATTCTGTGTGAAAATACTTCTTTAGAAAATTCTGTTTGCTGTTTAATTTGCTGATGTATATCCAGCACTGTGCTCTAACCTAACCCCTCAGCATCAGCAGAATCAAAGAACTCTGAAAGAATTGAGCAAGACTTTCCCACACAAAGAAGAAATTGATGGTGAAACTTTTCCATGAAAGTGTTTAAACTTTTATCTTTTTTCTGTTGATTTTTTCTGTGTTATATTAATCAGTGGAACTCACTGTTACAACTAGACACACTTGACCATGAGATGTGGGCTATAACAATCATTGAGGAGGGAGGGAAATAAGTAGAATGAAAACAGCTTACTTCAGGACAACGGGCTTTACTAAATTCAGAAAACATAGGAGAGATCTGTGTATGTCTAAGAAGAATAAGTGAAAAGGTATGTAGGACAGTTCATACCTGTACTCCTCCAACTGTTAAAGGCACAAGTAGAAATAACCCTAATGTTGATGAAGGCTAAGAAGTATAGCAATAAATTAACCTGGCTAAATTATGAGGTTTTAGTGATGTCAAAAGACAGAAACCCTCCATGAATCAGGTTAACTGGTGTGGATGCTGGAAAAACAGAGTAACAAGTAATAACTCGTAAGTATATTCACAAAGGTAGTGAGTGAAAACTGATGTGAAAGTGTTTGTTTGACAAGATAGGTTCTTACCAAAATTGTTTTTTGAGTGGATAATACTTTGGTGTTTTTTAGACCTTCTTGTGTGCAAAATTTATGACTGTGGTTTATGAATTTGCTATGTGGGGGCACAGCAGGTTGGAAACAGTTCTCAGAATAATCAGAAATGTTACCCTGTCAGCTGGAGGGGAGTGGAGTATCCAGAGGGATCCACTATCTGTCTGTCAAAATTCAGAACTAAAGTTTTTATTAGTGATTTGGTGAAGAAAGTATTTTTATTACACTTGCATGTCAAACTGTGCAGGAGGAAACTGGGAGTAGCTGTGAGAATCTTATGGCAGGTCAACTGTCATATGATTCAACTGGGGAATCAGCTGGGATCAAGCCATGCTTATTTCTAAACAAAGACCATGCAAATTAGTGGGTAAAGGGTTCTGAGAACATGGATCTACACAACTGACAAAGTTTTTGTAATACAGCATGTATCGTGTTATTACTGCTGGAAATTTCATTTCTGTGTTCTTTTAATTTGGATACCCATTTTCTCCATCCGTTTCCAAATTACAGACCATGGTCCACTTTCCTTGCAAAACAGACTTCCTCATGAGTGTTTTTTACTATTATTTTAAGAGACAGTCTTCCCTGAACCTAGCCAGCTTCTTGCGGCAGTCCCTTGTTACTTCGGGTTACTTGGATGTACGATATTCTCTGTTGACTTTCCCCACCCACTGGTGACCCATTTCCACTGTAACTTGTGCTTTTACTTCTGTGGATGGCAATCCCTGGGGTGCCAGCAGAGAAAAGACACTAGGCTTGGTCTATTCCAGCACAGGAAAGTATGCCTGTCCTCCCTCAAGTTTGTATTGCATTGTGGCTGAGGGTAAGTCAGTTCATTCTGTCACTAGGGAAGTGATTACAGGTGGTTACACCCGCTGCCGTGGGTGGTGGTAACTAACTTGCTCTCACAACATTTTTGAATAGCATCCTGTGCTGGCCACCGTTAGGTACAACAGGGTCACAATGGAACTTGCAGGCTTTTAAAACTGGTGAAGAAGTTTAAAGGTAGAGGATGGGGAAGGGAATTTATTTTAGTCTATAGAAAGTAAGATGTACACGTATGGAAAAATTCTGAAGCTCAGTTTTTAAAGAAATTAGGAATTTAAAAGGGTGGAGGAGGCACTTTCAGAGGGCATTATGTGTTATACATTAGGAAAATCTGCAGCATATACAGTTCGTGTCTTTCCCTGTGTCCTAGTCATATAGAGACCAGTGCAGGATGGGAACAGCACTGGAAAGGAAATGAACTGTAGAGGAAGCCTTGTAGAGACACTCAGCTCTTGTGTCCAGGCTCCACTGCAAGGTCACTGCATTGTGTCTGCACCCATGCTTTGCTGTCCCCCAGATTTGGGGAGGACTGGGTAGCTCTAGCACATTCCAGGTCTGATCTGCTTTATCCCTTTGTACTGTACTCGAGCAAATAAGCTTGCGCAGAACAGACAGTTGCTGCTTTCTGTTTCTTGTCTTAGGCATGGTAGGTCTCTCAGGACCAGGCTGGGCTTTGTTTCAGACCAGCAGGGAGATCCCACCTTCGGCTAGAGGTGAGAATGGATGGCATAGGTAGTATCTATGCCTTGTGCTTTGAGCAAAAGCTGGCTGACAGCTTTCTTTTGGCCTGCCCTGGTCCTTGGCAGGTGTTTAAACCAGAAATACATGGAGCCTATGATGCAAAGAATTCATGTTAAGTTTCTTTCAGTTGTGAATTGCTCTCTCTTACACTCAGTCCAGAGTCCAGGACACTCTTGGACCCTGAGTCTTGTCTACATTAGTAAACAGTAGTAGGAGCAGATGAGTGAAGCCAAGTGGTTGATGTTGAGTTTCCTCGCACCTCCGTCACATGTGATTCAGAGAGTTTACTTCAGATTAAACTTAATGTTTCCCAGGACTGAACATCTACAATACAGGTAGTTTAAAGATCTCAAAAAGGTAAAAAAGTGTTAGGTAAATGCCGCAGGTATGGCTTTCACACTGCCTTGGCACGTAATATCCTGTTAATTTTTGAAACGTTTTATATGTGTGGATTTCTTCTTAAAAGCAAGTTGTGCACACAGAAACTGCTTTGAGATCCAAATCAGCATGTGGTAAATAGAGCCAGCACAGTATTCATTACAAAACCACACTTGCTTTGAATCAAGTCAGTGCTGTAGATATCAAGTCAAACCCAATATGTAGCAATGGTGCCCTGAGACCACCTTTACCTGTTTGTAGTCACTGGAAAGTTAATCTTGTATTCCTGATTTTGACTGTCTGAATAATTAGGTTATTAGAAGAGCTAGCAACTTGAATGTATTTCATTGTGAAGTAGGGAATCATTATGGAGATTTAAGCAGTGGTGGGTATCAACTGTCAGTGATGTGCAAAGGTGCTGATTTTAACAGGTGTTTTGCCTTATTTTTAAAAAAGTTTAATGAGTAATGGCAAAATTATACCAGCTTGCAAAGGTATCAGTTCTCCTGGTGGGATATAGAGAGGATGGGCAGTTTGGAGAAGGGAGGAAGGAAAATGTAAAGCTGAGCTGTTTGAGTGTGGTTGCATTAGTTCTCTGGAAAGGAAGTGAACATTGGAATTCCCTACACTGTAAGAATAAGGAGTTAGTAAATTCAGTAAAGAAAGTAATTGCTAGAAATAGAAAAGGAATTAAGAAAAATTTGAGTGTCAGTACAGAGGAGGAACACCCCAAAAAAGGAACTGTTCTGCCCACAGCAACACAAAAGAATTCAGAATTAGTTAGTTTTCTGAAAACATGGAACTTCTGGCATGGTGGGACTGAAGGCACATTCTTTAATATTTATCAGGGACTTTTATTTTCAAGTGGGAAGAAACTATCATCTTCACAGTCAAGTCAAATCTTCAAAACTACAGTGAGGTAAGCTCATTTGGAAGAAAAGATGACTCTGTATTTAATGACGTTCTGCAAGTGGTATTTTTTTATAAGATTACCTTAAAGTGATGACAGTGATTAAATAGTACAATTACACCATGCTTGTCATGAGAGGAACATCCAGCATAACTCATTAACTCTGAGATGACTCTTCAGTTGCCAGTCCTGAAACAGGATGCAGTAGAAGATGGGAATAGACAGTTGGGTAGTGGTGGTTGATGGCTCTTTTCAGTATCTCAGACAAGTATTTTGCTAAACAGACTAGATTTATCAATGTAATGTAATGCATTTATTTTTCTTAATGTGTAACATACTGTCAGGGCATTGCCATAGCTTTGCTGCATGATGAATTGTTCTTGCTGCAGAACATGGAGTGATACTTAAAATGTTTGTAGTTTTTAAATTACAAAACAAATTCCTCATACAGTTTATGCATTTATTACACCAAATATCTCTCTCAGGGTATAGCTGATTCCATTTTCCATTGAAAGTAATTTATAAAGACTTTTAATAACCAATTTGTTAAAAAAATACAGGAAGATAAGAGGCACTAAATATTTAAGATCTGATCTATATTTTTCATCTTTTCTAAAGGCTGATTAATGAGCAGCTTATATTTAAACTTTTTCAATATCTTCCTTTGTACTCTCATGTATTACAATGATTAAGAGTTAAAATGAGTGCTCTGTGAAATACCAGCATATGCAAATTTTTATAAGAACAGCAGATCAGCAGCAAGAGGGTAGTTTCTTTAAAAGATTATGTATCAGTGCTAAAAGCATGGTTCAAGTTTTAAGGTTCCCTTTGGGCATACAGCAGACTCATGTTTGACTTGATTTGGAGCTGCAGCTTACCAGGAGCAGCTGGAAAAAGCCCGAAGCATTCTGTATTTCATAGGTTTTTGAATGTCGCATGAAGTCTGCATTAGGGGGCATATGTGACCTCAGCCTTTGATGGTAGGACCTTTAAGAAGGAAACTGGCAAGCTAAACATGTTTCTAGGTACTCTTACAAATACCATCTGAAACAAAAATGGCATTAGCAAATTTCAGTTGTAAATTTTGTTGCTAATAATTGAGTGCAGGCACTGACTTCTGTGCAAAACCTTTTGTTCATTTGAAATTCCCACTCATCTTGGGTAAAAAGCCTGTATCTTGTGAACTCTTTTCTAAACAAACCAGAAATGTGCAAATAAGAAAGAATCTGTATAAGGAAAATATACTAAGTGCTCAATTGCATGAAACATATAGGATGTTCTAAATCTTACTGAATCCAGACTTCAGTAGAAATATGTACATTTCTTTATGAAAATCAGAAAAAATTGCAATTCTGTTGAGATTAAAGGACCCCTCTGTGATTGTTTTTGTAGCTGCTTTTCTGGTTTAGTGGCCTGTTGCCTTCCTGTGCATCAGAAGTGTAGAGTAGAATTTCTAATTTTCTTCAAAACTTGCTATAAAATAAAATTTTATATTGAAGACCAGAGTGAAACATTCCTCTAAAGATTTATAGTGAATAGGATAGAGTGGAAGGAACATTATCTTCTCTCCAAAGTGTATTTTCTGAGGTTAGAGCTATGGTTTTCTTTGACTCTGAATGTTACCTTTCTTGCAACAGGAATGAAGTCTGAGGAAGAGGCAGAAACAGACTCTGATTGTGTGGAGCATTTGTAAACTGATTTTCAAGTGTTGCAGATAGTTGTACAGAATACTGCTGAACATGAAAAAAGTTTTGTCAGCTAGTTTTTCAAGTGTTGGTGGAAAGCTAATAAACTCGTTTCAGTTTTACATGTCTAATGTTAAGATACTAAAGAAACACAGAATTTGAATTTTGATTAATGAACATGAAACCAAATTTAAAATATTTAATTATTTTGGATATGGAAATAAGGGTATTGAGAAATGTTGTTTGTTTTTTTTCACATGGGGAGTTTTTAGCCAGATACACAATAATACTCTCACATCGAGTAATAACTGGCAATTACAGCTTTGTCCAGATGGTGGCAGTGTTGTTTCAGAAACTGCACGCTAACAGCTCGCTGAATGAGACTACGTAATAGAGAAACCTACTCTAAAATTATTGTGTGTTTGTACAGAAATAAAACTTGCATTGCAGACTGCCAGCTTCTAGGACAGTAACTCTGGAATGACAAAATAGCTTTTCAGTCTAGGTGTTACATTATGCAGCAAAGCAATTACACTGGGAAGAGCTCACTGCAGATTATAAATGCATTAATATTTGCAAAAACAGTGTTTGGGTGCAGTGATATGTTTTTCCTTCAGCTGCCAGAAGTGAACTGGCAACAGGCATGGTATATTAATCTCGCTGACTTGAAAACCAGAAATAGCAATAAGTAGTCATATGGACAGGCAGTAACTTGCATGTTATCTGTTGCTATGGCCAGTTTTGATCTTCAGTGTGTACACTGATATTAAACTGAGATGCTGATCTTGTTGAATTTTGCCTGCTAGTATTAAGTTTTATAGGCTATACTATAATTACTTTTAATTATTGTGGGTTTGATTTGAGAACTTGTTTTGATTCTTTCAGTAGAGGTGTGTGGGGACGTGATGGTTAGAGGATTATTTTTTTTAGGTCTGATGGCCAAAAAATCAGACAGTAAAAAAAAAAAATTAATTTCCTTGTGTTAATAGCTTTCTTCTGTTGTGTTTAAGAAACACTACAGTACTGGACAGATACATGTTTTTAGTACGTGGAAAAAATCTTACCTGTTTTTGTTAATCATGCTGATTTAAACAGCTGCCACCTGCAGGGTTCAGAATAATAACCCTTTTGGTGGTTGTTACAAAATGTTTCATTAGGCATATCTTTTCAAAGAGTTAAAAGGGTGCCTGTGCTGTCTTGATGAAGTTGCTTGCACTTTGTTTTCTTACCTGTATGTTAAAAAGTGATTTGACTCACTGCTACATCATTCATTCCATTGTAAGCTAGCAGAGGTAAGCCTATTGTGAGTTCACAGTGGCAGAAAGAGGACAAGCTGTCCCAAAAATAGAGCTTTGTTGCATTCCTATGAAACTGTCAGTCATCTTGCCCGTATTTCATCCTTGGAACATGAACACTAGAGCTATGAATGTGTCGCAAACATGATCACTGTATCAATCAGGATTGTTGACATATCATCATTCCTCCTTTATGGCTATATTCTATCACTTTTAGTGTCATTATCCTGAAATACATGGAGAATTCAACTTATATTTCTGGTTCCAAAGGAAGAAGAAAATTGGTGATTAATATGTATAAGAACAACAAACCACCTACTCTGTATAAAGCTTTAGGGGTTGAAATTGTATTGGCAAACTGAAGAAAAGATTTTACATAGAAGAAACTTGAAGTGTGTCTGTAGCTGGTACAGGAAACATTTTTCTAATATGTCTGTATAATTAATTTCAACTCATTATGTATACGAATTTGGATTAAAATTATTAATACTGTCCAAATGCTTTGTTAATTGTGATTGTCATGTGAAAATTTTCGATACCCGCTTTTGCTGGTACCTTACTTGGTATCTTTTAGAAACTGTTTATTACTGTAAAATAAGACCAGAACGAAAATGAAAGCATTTTAAAGAAAGTGATGGGGCTGCATGATTATTTTAAAAAAGAAGATAGAATAGAAGGATAAAGAGCTGAACAAAAGAGTGCAGTTGAGAACCATAGTAAAAGGGAGGTTAAATAAAAGGAACTGAGGAAGGTTGGCATGCTACCCTGTGGGCCACTGTAACCTTTTCAGTTTCTCCTGAAGAATAGAGAAGGTGGTAAAGGAATTAGGTTTGACTTCTGCTTTGTACAATAAGTTTTTTGTGTTCTTTATAGATCTTTAAAATACCAAATAAAGTTTCTGTCATAAGAGGCTTGATAGTTTTAAGGTCAGATTTGCAGAGATAAGAACTGCTTTGCTTTGAGGAGAGGGAAGAATGAGTTTCATGCTCTGCCTCTGGGTACAGCAGTTGCACAGAAAGGAAGAACACCTAAAAGTGTGTGACAGGTTGAGGGAATGGAAATTATGAAATAGGGAGGTAAGGTCTTAATTTCTAGGTGTCTCTTGTTTATGGCCATGTCCATATGGAATGCAGTGTGTTATCACTTCACCCTCCTTGAATTGAAGGACTAATTTAACTAGCTGCCTCCATCTAGATGATCTGGTGGCACCATCAAGGGCAACTGCAGTCAGTATGAAATTTGCTTCTGATGAGAGGAGGTCAAAGAAAGAATGTATTCTGGCAGACTTCTGCAAGCAGTGGTCAGTGCTGTAGGAACTGAAAATGTCACAAGCTTTGTAACTCATGCAGCACATGGACTGATTCATGGTTTGTACCTGTAAGAGGGATATCAAACTCAGGAATGAGGAAAAGTTGGTCCACAGAACTACAACCAGAAAGGCAGCATGGAAAGATATATAGCACTGTGCAGCAGGATGTCCACTGCAAAGCCTGAGAAGCACCCTGAAGATACTAGCCACAGCAGACTTTATCTGGCAGAACTAACGTCATTGAAAGGGGGTCACATCCAGTCACTGATATCCAGAGAGAAAGTGAAAATGGGTGTCAGTGGGAGAGGCATTACCTCAGCCAAAAATGTTGTTGATTGTTATACTTAATAGAGAGAATGGGGGAGCACAATTATATAAGGGTCCATTGCTTGCATGTCATCATATTTGAACAGGGGTGGTGTTTGGAAGCATATTGGAAGAAAATGCCTGTTTGGCAAATAGGTGCTTCTGCATCTAGTAGCCTGTCTACATTGGCTTGAGTTCCATTTCAGTCTTGCAGCAGAACTTCCTATAATGCAGAATTTCTAAACACCATAGTTTTCTAAGCAGCTAAGACTTCCCACACCTTCAATAGTAGCTATGTATTCCCATTAGTCATTTATTAGCTTCTCTGTAAGAAGGCAGCAAAAAGGTCCAGGACATAAATTGAGGCTTTTCTTCCAGTGCTATGGAATTGTTTCTTGTCTACTGAGGAATCTTAAATTAAGATGATCTAATGAGGCAGCTTAGAATAGCAGAACACTACCAGCATTTCCCAGCCTCGCAGTCCTGCCCATTCCTTTTTCACCCTTATCCATAAACAGTATTAATATTTTTTTCTCATTTTTGCTTCATGTGTAGCAGTGACTCATTAGTATGGTCAAGAATGCTCAAATTTAACAGTTGTTGAGCTCAATTGCACCTTCATATTTTGTTGTGTAGAAAATTAAATGCATCTCCCACCCCCATTTGGTCAGTAATATTTTTTTATCATGCTTTGCTGTCTGGGTCAGGATGCACCACTCCAAAGGCTGATGGTAGCCAAGATGAGGTTCTGCATGAAGCAGGGGAGCAGTTAATTCAGGAGCTTAGTTCATGTTTGATTAGTATAAAGGTTAATCATGTAGATTGATAATGAAATTTAGTACTGCATTGTTAAACGTGAGCTGAACTATTGGTATTGTTTCTTTGAATGTATGGAGCGTAAAAGAGGAACTGAACATCTTCTAAATTCAGCATCATCAGTACAATAAATTGGCATTCAGAGGAGACTTCCTTTTGAGGCCTGCTGGCTGCTTCTGCTCCTATAATGGAGAGTGTGTGGTTAAGAATTGGGCAAGGGAGAAATAAAGTTCTCAGTCATGCAGAGTGGTAAAATCTGTGGGTTCCAGTCGGATTGCAGGCAATTATCTCAAGCAGACACATTCAGCAACAGGGTAGTAAAGGAACACCTGTTTTGCCCCTGTGACCAACCTGATCCCAAAAGATTTAATATTATTTTTTTTTAAGAAATTGAAGGAAATTTGGAAGGCACAGTTTGCGGTAGCAATGTGTGTGGAAAAAAACATAAAAAATTTTAAAAGACCTGGCAGTTTAAAAGAGCTTCAAGGATAGTTGTTTAAGATAAGCCACATTTTTGGTAGTTCTTGTGGGGTTGTTGTGCCGTGGTTCTGTTTGCTTGGTCCCTGGATCTCTATTTCACTTTAGATCATCTTGCCTCAGGTATTGCCTTGTTGGTGGTCCTGTGCCCTTTCAAGGTGGTCCTTGCTACCACTTTTTCAGACCAGCATGGGGCCAGGGCACAGCCAGTTCAATGTTAGCTAAATTTGTTTGTATCTAGCAGCTTTTCTTGTTCTTCTATCAAGAAGCTTTCATTCTGTGTTGAAAGAAATGAAAAAAAGTATAGTGAAGAAGAGCTTCATGCTATACAAGAGTTGTGAAAGGTTCAGGTGGAGCAAGAGAGAAGCCTCAGAGCTGGTTATTACCAGGACACTCTACAAAGGCTGTTTCAATATTATGGCTTAAAAGTGTTACAGTGGTCTATTCAGCCATCAGATCTTGCATACTTGTACTTTCAGAAGTGGTGACTTTTTCTAGTATACTAGCTAGAAATTGAAATACTTAATGCTGGTTGGTGTAGTGATCACATTACTGAAACAACTAAAGGTTATTTTAAACTTCAGATGAACTGATCTTCTAGAAGCTTTAAAAAAGTTTATTCTGTTTTCAACAACCTCTAATTGTGGAGCTATGAATATTACAGTTACAGTGTTATTACTTTCATAAGTGGATGTAATGCATCTATTTTTAGTCAGTCAAGAAATGTTAGTTAATAAATGGTAACTTGATTATGGCCAGACGCATCAGTTATGGTTTCTCTTTTACTAGATCAGATTTTTAAAAAACAAATTTGAATGTTTTTCCCTATAAAATGAGAAGAAACTGATTCTGTTGAAGTCAATGACAGAATGTCTGTTGTCTTTCAGAATTTCACCTCTCTTCTTGCCATTCTCACGAAATACCTACTGAGAGAATTCTGTATGTAAATGCCTATTTAATGTAATGCATATGGCATGTGTTGATGTTTAAATAGATTTAAAAACACAAACTGTAAATGTGTGATCTAAGCAATATGCTAGAAACACTGGACTATAAAATTGTCAAAAAATGAACCCTTTGTGGTTCCATTTTCTGCAAAACTACTTGGCTATAGTACAATTAATATCCAGGTTTATTTCCATGATAAAGTAAATCTCTGATCTGAGAGTTAGTAGAAGCTAGTATTTCTGTCAAAAAAGGCAGCGATCCTCTTCTGTTTGGCTGCTCATGTCTATCTTCTAACATCAGCCTCTCCTGCTTTCTCATTACAAGAGTACATGGAGCCTTGTGCTGGGCTTGTCATCTGTCTAACCTAGTGCGCATCCTTTTTTCAGCAAGAGTAGTTGCCTGGTCTCTTTCATGGCACAAACCTGTAAGGAAGCAAATGGCACCCAAGGATGAGAGCAAGGTGGATCTGCTACTTACAGTGGCTCTTCTAGCTTGAAATACTCGTTGAACTGCTAATCCAGGTTCATTGTGGAGTAATTCTAAAGAATCAAGGGCTGCACTGTTTATTTTTACCTATCTGTAAATAACCAGTGGAGATTTGCAAAGTACTGGTATTGTTTTTCTTAGCTCCTATTTGTAATAGCATTTAGAACTTTGCCACTATTACCTTACACAAAGTAAAATTCTGAATTAAACCTAGTGTAACAATTGTAAAATAATCAAAAGAGTAGTTTTAGAAATAAGTAGTAATCATCATCTGTCTAGGGTATTATACTTTTTTACTCAGCATAAGAGTTTTGTGTCCTTGTAAGAATTTCTTCAGAGGACATAGAGACATTTGTCCATGCCATTAAAATGTACTTGATATTGTTACATGGATATTTCCTCATTTAAAAAAACCCAAACCACAAACCTTTGCTTGGTTCATTCCTGATTTGAGAACCAAGAATACAGTATCCATAAGCAAATCATGGCATTGCTTCAGGATGATGCACTAAAATTTCCTAGGTTGTTCTTGACATAATTAAGTGGGAAAATGACAGGTAGTTTATGAAAGCAGCTCTTTTTGTGAAATTTCGGTCACCTCGGATCAAAAACACACTCTGTGTAAGCAGTTTCTGAGCCAGAGCTGTAAAATGGGCAGCTCCTGGATTTGAGTCTGACCCACATATGTAGTAATATGGGATAAAGTCCAGACAACTGGATCCAGGATCTCCTGTGAACCTGAAGGTAAAGTGAGATTGACTCAGTTAATCCACATGAGTTTGCAGTTGCTGAAAGGGAGAGATCTTGTCCATTCTTTACCTTCTCTCCCTCAAGCTGGGAGCAGCACTCATGAGACCTGTTGCTGCACCAGCTTAACACGGTATAAAAAGTTGAGCAAGTGGTCCCATGAGCTATGAAGCTGGGACAAAGTAGGAAGGTGGAACCTTTGAGTTGAAAGTGGGGTTGCTGAAACTGGCTCGAGGAACCTGAGACTTGCCAGGGGGACACTTCCTTCCTTTTGTAGCTTAATCTTCAGTGGTTTTGCAGGATTATGTATGAGATTCTGATTTTTGTTTGTGTTAGAACAAAACGTGGATCTTTTATATGAGAAAGAAGTGGTAGTATTTGCTGAAATAAGACGTTTAGTGTGATTTGTTGTTATGATTGCAGGTTTTTGGCAGGTATATTAAACATTTTTCTGGTCCTGGAAGGAGCCATTTAACCCTGTCACCAGAAAAGAATATTGCCAAATTGAAGATTTTAACAGACTTTCTATAAAGTTTCTGTCAGTGGAATCTCTGCTAATATTTGACTTACCTTTAGCTGAAACAAAGGTCTGTATGGTCTGTGCAGATCCTGTATGAAGGTATGGTAATGCTTCTGAGGAGCTCCTTGTCCAGGCCAGGATTTTTCTCTAAGAGGGGTAAAGGGGTAAAGAGGCCCTGCCTCTTTGTAAATCAATAATTTTTAGCCTTTTACAACAGCCACAGTATTCCAGAGTGTGGTTAACTCTGTCACTCTGTCCTCTGACACAGGAATATAGGCAGGCTCTCAAAGAGCAGTAATTAATTGTATGGTTTGTGCTATTCCAGTGTGCCAGAAGGCAGTTCAGTGCAGTCCATAACTCTGACCAAGTCTCTTCCATGTCCTTTGGTTGTTCACAACTTTCCCTCAGTAAAAGAAAGTTGGCTATTCCAAATCAGATTGAGAGGCCTTGGATGCCTAACCACAACAGCCTACCAAAATAGTCTAAATGTACCAGAAAACCAGCAAGAAATGTGCTAGTTGTGTAAATCACATAGTTGCAAACTAGTTGTTGTATATTCGGTTTGCTTTAATAACATTGAGGCAGCTGGTGAGCAGACAGTTAAAGTAAGGAACAAACATGGGTCACCAAAACACCTTGGAGCCAGTTACAGTCATGCCTGCAAAAGAAGGGGACCTTCAACCCGTAACACATCCTGACCTCCCTCCCAGGTGACAGCTATGCACTGGCTGGCTATCTGGTTTTTACGAGTTGTGACTCTGTATGTCTCTAAGCTTGTAGTAAGCTTATATATAGTATGAAGAGTAGTCACCAAAATATCTTGTAGTAATTAATTTGTAAATTATTAAAGTACATAAAACATCAGGACTTTTAATACGAATTGTTATCTCATGACCCAAAGAAGACTCTGCATTGAATTTTATCACATGCTTGCATAGCTATAAATATTGTTAGTTTGCCATGGGAGGCAGTCACCTTGTCACAATCACAACCAGTGTAATTCTGAGGGAGGGACAGAGAAGGGGCAAACACCCATCTTGTACTACCCAAAGTAAGATGGAGATGTCCAAGAAACTAGTATGCTGGCTTTCCATATCTAAAGGATGATCTGAGTTTTCATCCTGGAGGCCTGCTGCTATGAAAGTCTTGCTGCAATGGATCATGGATTTTACCATGAAGAACAGTAGGAAGACAGCCATGCTTTCCTGTATTTCCCACCTTGCCACCCTCTCAGATAAGGAAAAGAATGAATCAGACGGTGGATGAAGATGGAAACCGATAGTCAAGGATTTGTGTTAGCTATTCCTTGCTAGAATTTATGAATCTGTTCTAATGGAAAAAACTGTTATGTTGAATGCTTTTTTTTGGCTCAGAACATTTCCAAAGTCTTCCGCAGCATGAAAAAGTTGTTTTGAATTGTCCTCAAATATTTGGAAGAGCAAGTTTTTATATATAATGATTGTTTCAGCTTGCTTACCAACATCCATGTACTTTTACTTACCATGCAAGTTGAATGCATTCAGTGATCTGACTTGGGGCAAATTTTTAAGTTTGGTTGCTGTATTGGGTCTGGCTGAGGTGGAGTTAATTCTCCCCATAGCAGCCATCGTAGTGCTGTGCTCTGCATTGGTACCTAGAAAGGTGCTGATAACACACCAGTGTTTTGGCTACTGCTGAGCAGTGCTGGCACAGCATCAAGGCTGT
>JANZLQ010000079.1:61442420-61466485 GCA_026212715.1 Elanus axillaris | reverse complement strand
CATACTGAACTCAAAACACAGCACTATACCAGCTACTAGGAAGACACTTAACTCTATCCCAGCTGAAACCAGGACAAATGGTCATCCTCATTTGCAAAAACATAACCCACCTGCAGCCTAACTGAAGTTTTTGGTTTATACTTCATGGCAAAACAGAAGGAAAAGAATAATTCTGAAATCAGTGGATATTCATAGAGTTCTTCTGTCTAGCCAAGGAGGCAGAAAATAAATTTAGGTTGGTTGATACAGACCCATTTGTGATAGGAGTCCACCTGTCTCAGGCTACAGAAAGACAGAAAGGGACAGCTTGCAGAGGAGTTTGAAAACAAAGCGTCTTGTAGCCAAAGTGAAAATGGAGACCCTGTGGTGGGTCTAGAGACAGAATTGAAGTGCTCGCAGTTTCTTACTAGAAAAGCAATCTTTGCAGCAGTATTATAAATTCATGAGTAGGGTAGGATGCATATACCAAGTCAAGAGAAAATGATGTTGTAGTAATTTAGCCTGCATGACAGATTTTAGAGTATGAAAAATCAGGAAGGTTTTATTTTTTAAAAAAATCTTATGCAGAAAGAACCTGTACATTGGAGAGAGATCCTGAGTATAGAGACAAGAGAGCTCCAATTCTAAAACAATACCAGAAAGAAAGAAGAGTGATGGCATTCTTCATCACTATTGTGCAGAAAGGAAGGAGAATTAAGATCTGGTTTAGACATGCTGATTTTAATATAAAGATCAGGCATCTGTTTGGAGGTGTCAGAGTGAGAGATCGTAAGGCAAAAAGAGACAGGTCTTGAAATTCTTAGAAGGATTTGTTTTTTTGTATAAGATGGGTGAAGCCTGATAGTAAACTCAAACCAACTATGGACAGGGCTTAGCAGGAGGGTTGTTTTGGAAACAGTCAGTGGAAGAGATTGACATTATGTTATGGCATCCTATACTACAAATATTTGTCTGAAGGGTATTTGTATTGCAAAGATGGCAGTGTCTCTAGAGGTGAAATACAGAAAGAAGGGATCGAGGACAGCCAGTACCATGAGGCAGTAGCCTTGTAAGTATTGCCAGGTAATTATTAGTTACATATTTCTGAGGGCAGCTGTTAGAAAAAATTGCTGCAAATCCTGTGGTGCACTGGAGCTTTCTAGGTCATCTTGGTGTTCAAAATGTTGACGCAACAGAAAAAACTGGAAGCCAATGAAGTAGCATAAGAGAGAAAGTGTAGCTATAGCAAGAAAGGGTACGGTGGTGGTTTTTTGAAAGCGGTATTGTTGACAGGCTATATAGAGGAAGTGTCATGAAAGCCAAACAAGTATAAATTGGAAATAAGGTGAGAGGGGTCAAAGACTTGGATCAGATCAGAGATTTTCCTCATAATTAATATAGTTACAAAGAAATGGATTTAGAGAGACTGAAAAGATAAAAAAGCACTTTTTGGTGTGAGCTTAAATGTTGGATGATGATTGGTATTTAGGGTTCAGTCCATTTATAACTGCTTTTGGAAGCAATAAAACAATTCAGAGGTGGGGAAGAGAACAGAAATGTCTGCATTTTGAGATTTAGGAGAGTCTTACCCTGCAGAGTTGTGGGTGTTTTTTTCCTCCTCCAGATATGGAATGTCTTTTTTTTTTCTTACATTAAGGCACTGTGCAGTAATGCCTATTCTTTTTTCAACATTTAGTTTGAAGTATTGCATAAATGTATAGTGTGATATAATAATGTCAGTTGAATCTCTGCAGCAGTCAATTCATTTTTTGGGGATGGTGCACGTGCTTCTTAGAAGGGAGTAGCTTTCAGCTTAATTTGAATTATATTAAGTATTGGTCCAGTTAACAAAAAAGAGAAATTCTATTTGTTCAATTGTTGTGTAGAAGAATGTTTTATCTGTGAGGCACAATATAATATCTAAAATTGACAGCATAATCTGTTGGGGAGTTTCTTTGTTGTTTTGTCCCACTTCCCCATGTGTCTCTTGGTACAGTTTTGATTAAAAAGAAGTAATTCTGTACTTAAAAGCAACCTGTCTCAAATTATGAGATTTTTTCCTGTCATTTCCGTGGCACTGCAGTGGCCAGGCAAGTTACAGTATGTGTGCACTATTCACTAGATTTTCCACTTACGTCCCCCTCACACCCTCAGCTGTGAGGAGAATAGCAACCACTGTGCTTAATTAGTAACAATTCACAAGTAGTAATAATGCTTTACCCCTTTATGAATAACCTGCTCATCTGTAGCTTGCATACCGCTGAATAGCTGCATGTGCTTCTTTTGCTCAGAGTAGCTTCCCAAGGTGTGTTCTGTGGGTTACCTTCTGTCATGCTGAAGGAGCTCGCAGATGATGAAGCTGATACTTCTGTGAATTTGGAAATTTTGCATTCTTAGGTCAAAGTTTATAATTTACTGAATATTGCTTTATTGTGAGTCTTTTCAAAAGAGTTCCAAATTTATTTCTAAAGAGTTATTGGCAGACTGGAACTTTTATCTTATGTTACTGTAGTTAAAGTTCACACAGGTTAAAACATAATATCACTATTTAATATTTTTAAAGTGCTAGCACTTCAAAATGACTATCTTGAAATCTTATGGAACAGAAGACCTCATAACTGATGGGTGAAATTGAAACTCTTTATAGGAGGTAGTATCTAGCCAAGAGTTGATAGTCTGCATGAATAAGACAGCGCTTAAGAATAAGCGCTTGGACTGACAGTGGTATAATAGGGTTCTGAATGCATTTTTTAAGTGAGGGAGCAGGGATACAGAGATTCTGAACTGTTTCTGTAGCGTACTGGGCCGTTTCAGCCATTTTATCTGAAATTCTGTGGGATGAGATTCAAGAATGCATTGACTGTGTATTTGAGCCTGTGAGGAGATTATTGATAAATATTGATAAATACTTAGATAGTATACCTAAAAGATGTTTAATCAGTGCTAAAGAAAATAGAATGGAGAAAAAGTTATTAGAATACACCTTGTCTGATGAATGTATGGGTTATGATGTTGGATTGTTCTGATAGTTAAGACTCTGTATCATACATGGTACACCTTGATGTGAAATGTTAGTTTAACTACCCTTTCCACTACCAGCTTCCAAAAAAGAAGGTGGATTTCCCATCCTTCCCTCTTTTGCTGTTCCCAATGTGTGGAAAGCCTTGGATGGAAGAATCCATACAAGGAAGTATCCATGCTCCTGCTTTCCTTTTCTGTGGTCTTCTTTCCTTACTTTTTCATCAGGGGAGTACTCTAAGCCTGCTATTTGTGATGCAGATTACAAGAGCAATTAAACTGAGAGAGCCTTTAACATCTCCGTGTGCACTGTTGACTGCCAAATTCTGAGACTCATGCACTCCAGGGAGGAAAGTTTGTGTAGAGGAGATGTTCTGTCATATAAAGCATCTGTGAAACAGTTTTTTATTGATCGTGGTTTGTTGGTTGGGGGGGGTTTCTCCACTGAGAGAAAATATGAGAATAACAGAAAGGTGTGGGGGCTAATCTTTGAAGAAGTGAAGGAAAGACATTGAATCTTGTGCTACTTCTAGGAGGGACCAGGAATGCAGCTGTAAATACTAGGGAGCACAGAAGACTAGAATTTGATGGCAGGTACCTAAAAATTAAGTTTAATGCTTGTCATCTGCCCTTTACATCAAAGGTGTTGAGAACTCATATTGTGCACACAGCCTATTTAGGATTTTTTTATGATTGTAAATCTTATTGTTGATGATCTCATTGATGGAAAATACTTGAAAACTACACTTTATGTGTAGAATTGCAGAAAAATGATAGTATGTGCCTGATTATGCATTAACTAGCACGGCCTCAATCAAGATGAGGCTTTTAAGGCTATCATAAATAATGATATTGGAGATCACTGAGCAACTGATTATTCTTACAGTTTTGCAAAGTTTGCAACAGTTTTGGAACACAAGCTTTTCCAGAAATGTGCACACTACTGAGAACTATTTTTGACAGACTGATGACTGACCGTGTTTTCTTTCAAATTATAAACCTTGTGTGTATATTGGGGTTGATGCAGTGTTATTATAGATGCCATTATCCAAGAAATGCTCATCGAATCCTAGAAATGTTTTGGGTTTTGCCTGAGGGATAAAATAAGCATTTCCATTCACATTTTAATTTTACTAGGACTTTACTTGGTTAATATGACGATTTTTCTCTTTGGATCCAGCACCTGATGAAAGCACTGTGATTGTGTTTCCTCCTCCCTCAATGGCAACGGAAAAGGAGAGGCCATTGAAAGAAATAAAAGCAGAAGGGAGAGGAAAATGCAAGCCAGCAGGAACTAAGCTGTCTCCAAAAGGACAGATACTTTTCAAGTTGCAATGTTGTTTCTTTTCTCCATTCTTAAGAGCGTGCAAGTGCTTTTCCGCAAGCTTTTCCTGAGAGCATTCAGGTACGGGGATATCACACTGGACAACTTGCCACTGTTGAAGTGTTAAGCTGTTCTCTGTGTATCACCCCTGTGTTTCCTTGTTAACATGCCATGAACTGTGGAGACAGTGTAGAAAATAAGAAAGTTAATGCTCCCAGAGAGGGCATGTCTTTTATGCCATATGGTGAATTAACTGACAATCCTGTAAATAATGTTGTTTCAACCACTGCCTATTTTCTTTTCTGAGAACTATTTATTATTTGCATTATAAGGCTTGGTTAAATTTCAAGTCAATTTTCAAGCAGATATTTGTAGAGTTTTTTGGGTGGAATGATTACCTTACTTACAGATTGCCATGTTACAAAATACCTTTGATGAGAAAATAATTAACAGTTACAAAAAGAAAGAGCAAGATCAAGCCCTTTTGTTTATTTTTGTTATTCACTTCACTTTGGCCTGCTTCTGATGTTGTTAATGATTATGCTGTATTTAAAACAAAAATCAGCTTCACAAGGTGGTAGGGCTACCAACCTTTCTAAGCAAAATCTTGTTAGATGTCTTGTCATTTACAAACTTTTCCAGCTGCCTTAGGAAGAAAGTGAGAAAAAGGAAATCTTCATGAATGTGTGTGTGTTACTAAACTAAAAGCAAATGTTTAATATTATTGCCTATTGAGTAGAAAAGCCAAGGAAAATATTGTGGTGAAGTTTTTGCCATGATTGTTAAAAGAGATGAGCCAGGCAAGGTTTCTAGATAAAAGGCAGTGTTTTTATTAAAACAACCAATATATTTTCAGAAAAAATAAACAGACAGACTTTTGAGCCCAGAAACATATCTTCAGTTCTGAGTCAGAAGTCAAGTATTTCAATGATAAATATGCGAGTTTGGGGGCATCTGGAAGGAGACCAATACAATCCGCAGGTGGTGTGCCTTAATGCCATAAAAGCTACTATTTTTGTTTATTTGTAATAACTCTGACACCTTGCCAAAATGTAAGTTTACTATTATCCTAGGTTTATCTGTCTTGTGACATTACTATTTTATGCATTTTTTTTATCCCAACTGATGACTGAATTCCCCTCCTAATGCAACTTCTCACATAGCATAAAATTCTAAAACTGTTTTGCTCAGGCTCAGGGCTGTTTTCAAGTGCTGTTCTTGTTAAACGTGCATATGTAATTGATACACTAACAACTTTCAAGGTTATATTGGAAATAAAAAAGAAATCATACTGTTTAGTAACTGTAACTATGGTGCCAGAAGATGGCACTGAAGAAATATGTAGCACGTCTTAGATTTTATAGGATTGTGTTTGTTGGATTTGTACTACACTGAGTTTTCTTTTGTGCAGCTCTGTGTTGCTTATTAACACTGCTTTCAACTTTAATTTTCTTCCTAAGTTTTAAAATACTTGGGTGTTTTCAGTTTTGGTAGGATGCCTGGAAGTTGGCATGTCTGAGTCTACACAGAAATTAGAAAATTCTGCACTTTGATGTGTTAGATGGAATTTTAATCAGCTCCCTTTGGAAGTGCTTCAACACTCTGCACTTTAATAAAGCATCATGGCCTAGAACTTGGAAGATAGAGATAAAATGGATGTTTTTGAGAAATAGAGGTGAGGTTTTGAAATAATGAGAAACAAAGCTAAACCATAAAACTGAACAGTAACAAGTGCCCTGTAATGGTGGATTAATATAATTAGGATGGATTCTCAGTTCCTATCCTTTACATATATTACAGTGAACTCTATTAGTACTACTTTGGATATTTTGAGAAAAAGAACCAGATTTTCTTGTTATGCCTCCCTTCCTTTCTGGCAGGCTCCACAGGTAAATGTAACCAAATAATGCAATATTCAAGAAGCTGTTACAATGAAAGCTATTATAATACATTCAGTAATTACCATTCTTGCTATTGGCCATAGCAGAATCTGCAGCTATACTCAGGTGCAAAAACTTGTGACTGGAAACTGTGTTCCAGAACATCTGCTTCACTATATAAAATCACTGGCATTAGAGCAGAGATTGGTGTATGGTTTTGTTGTGCTGTTAAAGCTAATAAATATACGAACATGTGAAACTGAAATAAAGTCCTGACATTATTTGATCTGGGATGTTGTGACTCAATGAAGCAAACCCAGAGATCTGTTGAAATAATGTTTTAAGCAAAGTTGAGGTGTTTTTTGTTGTGCTAAGCAGGGAATTTGCATTCTAATAACAGCAAAAGAGTCAGTTTAGTAAGCATAGTTTAAAAGAGCCAGTAGTTTCTCTGAGCAGCTTGCCCCTCTGACCTGCTCTTGCCAGACCACAAGATTTCACCGAACTAGTGAACTAGTGCAAGTCCCTCCCCAGCTGCATGCCAGCATTCTTGGGCCTTTTTTTGAGACAAACCTGATTTTTGACATAGACTTGCTTTTTTTTTTTTTTATGTAATCAGTAAGTCTAACTTAGAGGTTAAGAAACCAGTCAGGGAAATTCTATAGATCACTTAGTTTTGTGGATTTTGAAATACAATCAACTCTCACATCATTCCAGTTCACATGAAACAGAATCCAGTGCAAGTAACCAAGTGAGCCCAGGTGGAGGCTTAACCAAAGAAATGCTGTAGTGACATGTTAAGAGTGATAAAACCTCAGTATATTGGAAGTCTACCAGGGAATTATTCTGTAGCTACTTATTTTTATGTTTCTTCCCTCATTCTGATAATTAACTGAAAGTTTGTTGAATACAAAGAGAAGATCCCCCACTGAATTTTTTGTAGACTGAAAGACAGTTGTGTGTTTTGGAATATGGTATCTGCATGAAACATCCAAACCATAATCATTTATTTCAGTATTAGTAGAGTACAGTTCAGTAAGCCCTCCACCCAGCCCACCAGAGTATTTCCCTGGAGAGGAGAAAATAAGTAGAGAGACAGCCCTTTCTTAGCTACATGAATAGATAAATCATCTTTATCAGTGAATTCCTCTTTGTGAATGGTATTTTTATATATGGAAAGGACAGGAGAATAGTATGTAATATACACTATTTAGTTTGCTTGCAAATTGGAAAAGTACTAGTGTTTTGCATATTTCATGTTAATATCTACAGAAGAGAGAAACAAATATTTTTCCAAAGCAAAATATTTGAGCTGCTCTAATATACCTGATAGACTTTGTATGCTTTCTAAGCTACTGTAAGAAGCAGTAATAGAATGAGAAATTGTGTTTTGCTTTACTGTATTCAGAGAACAGCAAACTATTCAAAATGTACTGTTTCCATTTTAGTCATTTATGTATCTATTTTATATTTTCCATCAACATTTAATGTGAGTTGAGATTTAGAAGAAACAAACCGTCTCTGTGAACTGAACTTGTTCTCCTTGTATATTGCACCATTTTGGCACCATAGGAAATTCTTGAAGTTTTATTGTAGCTAATTTCTGGGGTTTTATCACTGTGAAATACTGTAAAATGAATAGTAGGTTCATGTAACTGATTTGAGAGCATTTGGAATATATTGAAAACCTTTCTATTTGCTTTTACTAAAAAGAATATAAAATAAAGGGGGGGTTATATAAGATTTATTTTTTTAGGTAAAAGAAAGAACAGGTCATTTTTCATAGGTTATTATTTAACCCTTTCAATGGTAGAGTGAGATAATGAAGGGAAAAATGACTTGTCTCAAGCTGGTAGGCACTATATCTGGGCTAGCTCTATTTTAGTGCAGCTCGAATTCTAACATGAGAAAATTGCAGAAATTTACAATTCAAAGTGTGTTTCATCAGGGAGAAATCCACAGATTGTTTTGACACTCAGTTAGAAATTCAGCATGAAGATGGACGTCTCATGAAATTTGCAGCTGCTGATTGAATTTATATTTCCATAAAGGCCATCAGCAGTAGCAGCCTGCAGGGGAAGTAGGGGAAAAATGACAAAAATTGTGAGGCTAGCATTTTTTCCTCAGCCTTATAGTAGCAAATTATTTGTAATAAGGTCCTACACTGACCAGGATTAAAGAGAAATATAGGCAGCCAGAAGGGAATGATTTCTCCATTTAATTGATTTGAACTAAAAATGTCTGAATTTGATATTTAAATATATGTTTATTCATCTGTACAGTATGTAAAATACAACTGCAAATCAAAAGTATCCTTAAACTGAAAAACAAGACTCTTGCTGGTAATTACAGAAGGTTTATCACACAGGTAATTTTTATAAAAAATTCCCAGGATAGAAAATGAATGTTATTGGAATGTGGAAAAGTAGGTTGTCTTTATTGGGGTGAAAATCTCATCTC
Organism: Elanus axillaris; assembly: GCA_026212715.1. Taxonomy (NCBI): domain Eukaryota; kingdom Metazoa; phylum Chordata; class Aves; order Accipitriformes; family Accipitridae; genus Elanus; species Elanus axillaris. The sequence continues at coordinate 61,457,827 of JANZLQ010000079.1, read as the reverse complement.
ATCTCTGGCGTGCTCAGTCTCATTCATACACACACAGATAGTAGAGGTTGTGTAAGATCTGAATTTGTTTTTCTGAGTAACAACCCATTGTGTTGATCATTTAAAAAGCAAACGTACATTCACAAAAACAAGTCCATGTTGTCAAAACAATTAGTAAGAAAAGTCATTGAGGCAAATGCTGAAATAAAATTGAACAGATTTATCTTTGTGTTTTCATGGAAGGAACAGGGCTGTGAGGAAGGCTAAATATTTCTAAGTATCTTCTTTTTTGGTAGAAGCAGTAACATTGTAATCATCCTTGAGCGATTCTAACTCCCTTAAAGCCTGTGTTTCAAAATACCTGTGCATCTTAGGACTATGGGAAGGTTTAATGTTTAGGTGTTTTCTTTCATCTTGGCATTAGACATTTCTGCATTTAACTCCCAATGCATACATAGCAAGGCAGCTGTACTCACCGAGTTGTGTTCAGAAGCCTTTTTTCCTCATAGTTAGTAGACTGCATCTATGCCATACTGTGCTGCAGTTCATCATGCCTTGCAAGCTAAGGAAGGCCAACAAAAATTAATTTTGAGGTCAGTAGACACCTAAATGTTCCAGAAACTGATAAGGGAGTTCTCTGTAGCTGCACAATGCAGACTTGTGCTTCAGTATGGTGAGACACAAGTCATGTTGTCTTGATACCAGTACAGTTTATTAGCGTATGGAGGTATTTAAGAATGAAAACTGCTTTTGTGACATCTTAATATAAAAAACAGGGATCATGTATCTTAGCCAGAAGGAATGAGTTAGAATTCTAATTGGATTAATTGAATAACTTTACAATAATGATTATCTCTATGAATGTCATTATTTCTGAGACCTTACATTATAGAGGTTAAATTCGTGTAGTAGAGTAACTGTCTTTAATTTTACTTCCAAAAATTAAAATACAGTTTAGGAACCTACAAGTTTTTGATGTACAAGGAAATGAAATTATTTGATCCTAGAGTTTGAGTATCACAGCTTATTCTTTCTGTGGTGGTAAACCCTGTGTATCAAACACTTGTATTACAGTTATTACAAGCTATGCAAGTCTAAGGATTGCCATCCAAAGTCAGTCTTTCCTCTTTTTTTTCACTGGCATCAGCATAAATGCTTTCACATAGAAACTTTTGTATGCACTTACTGGCTACAATAGGTGCACTTGGTGCTTTAGATTCTAGTAACAGCAAAATAGTCTAAAATCAATGGGCACATGACTTAGTACTTAAATACTTGATTATTAGGTACTTATTGACGTCCATGTGCTTCCACAGTATGTATTTGTTGTTTAGTCTAAAATTTGCTTAGTTAAGCTGTAACTGTGGAAGTAGAAAGCAGGAAAAACTATTAAGTGGGGACTGTATGTTGCTTTTTTGCATGTGCATTTGTTTTTTCTAACTTGCAAAGTGACCACAGAGACTCTGAGATTTGAGTGGAAAAATAATTCATGGGATGACTCAAATCTAAAAAGCGTTGACTTTCAGGTAGTCCTTGGTCTCTGCTGTGCCACTTTATCCTTTGCCTGCTCACGGTAGCTTTGAAAGCAGATCAGTTATTGCTTCAGTTCCTTGGCTATATCAAGGTTTTTTAGTTCTTCACCACCTACACCACGCTGAGCTCACCAAAACCAGCTAAAATGTATTTTACTTTTTTTCCCAGTTTCACTGTTACTGGAAAATACCTTAACTAGTGGGTGTACATAGGCCAGCTTAAACAAACTTTTGAAGCAGAGTTTAAAAGCAACCTTACAATGTAAAGTAAAAGTTAAATCAGGCAAAAATTTTCAGCTGTTGAAAAGTAAATGATTCCATGTTACTGATATTAGTCCACTAAATTGTTGTACTTTCTGGTAAGCGTTGTTTGATTTCATTTTTTTAAAGTACCAGTTACCTTTGAAATACTTATTTATCTTACAGCTCTAACCAAGTAAACATCTTTTTATTTCTATATATAATGAAAGGTGACATTTTTCAAACTTCAAATATTAAAAACTCTAGAAATACATACTAACCTGAACAAAAATACATGAGCTCCTATAAGCACTAGTATAGCATTCTTTTAATTATTTTAAAAAGCATATTACTAATTATGCTTGCAATTTATTTCCTATTAACTTAAATGCCTTTTAATAAATATTAAATATTATATTAAATAATATACATTACATATATATAATAAAGATATGTAAAAAAGCACACTAGAAATTTATTTTAAATATAAACTTGAAATGACTGAACATGAAAACTTATTGCAGTCATATGTCGTGTCAAACTAGTGAGTCAGAAATATGCTTAGGAATTTGTTTCCGAATGGGTTGTGAAGGGTTGACCCTGGCTGGAGGCCAGGTGCCCACCAAAGCCGTTCTGTCACTCCACCCTTCCTTAGCTGGGCAGGGGAGAGAAAATATAACAAAGGGCTCGTGCATCGAGATAAGGACAGGAGACATCACTCACCAATTACCATCACAGGCAAACCATACTCAACTTGGGGGAAATTACCTCAGTTTATTAGAAATCAACCGGAGTAGGCTAATGAGAAATAAAACCAAGTCTCAAAACACCTTCCCTCCACCCCTCCCTTCTTCCCAGGCACAACTTCACTCCCAGATTCTCTGCCTAACCACCCCTCCCACCCCCGTGCCCCAGAGCACAGGGGGACAGGGAATGGCGTTTATGGTCAGATCATCCTGTGTTATTTCTGCTGCTTCATCTTCCTCAGGGGCAGGAATCATCACACTCTTTCCCTGCTCCAGTGTGGGGTCCTTCCCACGAGAGACAGTCCTCCACGAACTTCTCCAACGTGGGTCCTTCCCACATGCTGCAGTTCTTCACAAAGTGCTCCAGCATGGGTCTCTTCCATGGGCTGCAGTCCTTCAGGCACAGATTGCTCCAGTGTGGGTCCCCCATGGGGTCACAAGTCCTGGCAGAAAACCTGCTTCAGCCTGGGCTTTTATCTCCACAGCTCCTGCCTGGAGCCTACTCCAGCATGGGCTTCCCATGGGGTCACAGCCTCCTTCGTGCACCCACCTGCTCCAGCATGGGGTCCTCCCCGGGCTGCAGGTGGAGATCTGCTCCACCGTGGACCTCCCTGGGCTGCATGGGGACAGCCTGCCTCACCATGGTCTTCCCCACGGGCTGCAGGGGAATCTCTGCTCCGGCACCTGGAGCACCTCCTCCCCTTCCTTCTTCACTGACCTGGGGGTCTGCAGGGTTGTTGCTCTTACATGTTCTCACTCCCCGGCTGTTGTTTCTCTCTGTCCCACAACTTTTTTCCCTTCTTAAAATGTTATCCCAGAGGTGTTACCACTATCACTGATTGGCTCAGCCTTGGCTGGTGGCGGTTCCGTCTTGGAGCCGGCTGGTATTGGCTCTGTCAGACACAGGGGAAGCTTCCAGCAGCTTCTCACAGAAGCCATTCCTGTAACCCCCCCCACTACCAAAACCTTGCCACAGAAACCCAATGCACTGGTGAGTACCCTTTTTAGATACCTTATTTTAAGGATCTCCCTTTTAGCCTTCATACATTTTAAACAAATTATGATACAAGAGTAAAATTATGGGGAGCTTTTTGGCCTATTAACTGTCTACCCAGCTGCTTCTTAAGCATCCTGAGGGTAAAATGCTATAATAATTAATATAAATCACAAAGGGTGAGGCATAGCCTCTGTTTTTTTAGAACTGAGATAACAGTTTTGAATTCAAGGTGTATAACCCTATCATAATGTTATAGATGTGGAGTTGTCTTTAAGCCCTCTTCAGTAGTATTTTTTCTTTCCTACAGTGAAAGCAAGGCATGATTTGCTTATGGGGAAAGGTATTCAAGTTCGGTTAGTTTATCTGAGCAAAAAATTAATCTTTCAAGTTGGAGATAAGTGATAATGACATACTTTTATTGGAACTCACTGCTGCAGTATGTATGTGCTACTGATATTTTGAAGCACGGGAAATTTTTGTGATATTGTTTTGAGCTGCAAGTTCAACATACCATGCTTCTTTCCCAGGTCAGGCAGTGTTCCTGTTCTTTGTTTTGTTGCAGTACCGATTTTTGTTTAATCTCAAACTCGATTTTTTAGAATTGGTTAAAGCGCAATCCAAGCAAAAGGTCTGTGTCTTCAAACAGAAGCTTCAGTGTTGTTTCATATAAAATACAAATAACATATCTGGATGCAGAAGAGGGTTGCACGATCCCACTCTTTGGCTGCCAGGCGTGTGGCTGCATTCTCCGTTAGGCAGCAGCTGGCCCAGTGTCCACGCTCGGATGCTGTGGAGTAACACCATTTGTCATGTTTGTGCCTATGCCATTGCAGCCCCTTTTCCCAAGAGCTGAGGGAAAGGAGTCCCTGTTGCCACTCTACGTGGTTGTGTGGATCCTGACTGCCTCATCTCACAAGATGTATTTTTGCCATGAGGTTATTTATAAAAGAACAAAACTTCTTGTTAGATCCAGCTGCGTGTAAAAGTAGAAAATGTCTGCCAGGGTTGCCAAAAGAGAAAACTTTACCATTATCTACATTTATTTACGTCTGTGTTAGGTATTTTATTTCCTTGAAACTGTACAGTGTTTCTCTTGACTCTAGAAGGCTGTTTTTAGCAGATATCCCTGCAAACCATTTGTGTGTTCAGGGTCATGCTGTTGTCACTTGTCCTGTCGTATTAAAATTGCTTCCTCTTCTTCCAAGGAAGAGCTCTTGCTCTTTCCTGAGATCCTTGTCAGGCCTTGTCTTGCTAGTGGGCTGTCCCTCTGAATCCATGCTAACCTGTTCCCTTTATCAGCCTTCCTTTGAAAATGGCATTTTGGCGGTCATCACCCCAGCTAAAAATGTCAGTGAAACGCAAGGCAAGCTGCCTGGGTCCCACTGCTTGTGGTCTGTGAGAACCGCATCGTGGTTAGGCCGTGTTCTCTGATACTCCTCTTCCCTCATCCTCCCCACCTTTTTCCTCAAGCTTTCTCAACTGTATTTCTTGTTTTCTTCCCAAAGCCATGTTTTAAACCATGAAGAATAGCTTTTCACCTGCTGGATGAACCAAGAGGCTTTTCTGAACAGAATGTACACATTCAGCATGTCTCCCAAGGGAACTGTGACATTTGCAGGGGGGGGTCAGAAGCTCAGTCTTGTTCTACTGAGATTTCCAACCGCACCACCAACTTCAGAGCCACGTTGGCACATTTAGAATGGGACCCCCTTCACCTTCTGTGTCTGAAATATTAAGACCTCTGTTCACTTCTGGCTCAGATGTGAACTTTGCAAGAGTTTTTGTGTAATTGCTTTATAGATGAGAACAAGCAACATAACTACAGTAGGAGTTTATTTGTTGTGTTACATTGATGTATCTGCATCCTGCTTTTTCATCTGAATCTGTATTTGTGAGACTTCTGTTAGTGAAAGGACTAGGTGGGTTTTATGCACACCTTCTCTTACGTTCCTAAAATGCTCTGTCTGGAGTATATGAATAGTGCAAGTGCAGCTTCAGAGGATAGTTTTGTAATCTGTAACCTGTGTGATAAAATAATTGGTGTATAAATTGTAGAATAAAGAATAATTTTTAATGCTGTTTAAAAGAAATGTTTGTAGGATGTTCATGTACAGTAAATGAATAATATTTCTCAAAGGACAGGTTACTTTAGCTAACCTTCCTTTTCTTCAGAAGTTGCACTGTTTGAACATGGCTGAAATACATGAGTGTTCTCCACTATACTCTGCAATGAAAAGCAAACACAATAAAATAGCTATACTAGTATTCTTTAATGCTTCAAGTGCTATGCACAGTATTAGCTGTAATTGTGGTCAGACCTTGTATAAGACTGAATATTCTTTGCAAATCTCAAACCCGTAATCCTTATGTAAAATTTATTAAAACATTCTAAAAAACAGAAATAGGGCTAGCTCCTTGAGTGTGTGTGTGCAGCTAGCTGTAATAATTCCATTTATTCTGAAAGAAATGGAGACAGTAAATGAGCATTTGCAAATGATTTATAATTTAAATGTAATTAATCATGCAAACCAGACTGTAACAGTGCTGTGTTGGGTCGTATTGCTTAATTGATGTTCTCCACAGCAATAACTTTCTTTTCCTTTCATTTACAATTCATACCATTGCTGTCATTTGCCCATTTCTCTTCCCTGCATGACTGCCTTTTTGTTTGTCTTCCCGCATTATGTTTTTTTTCATAGAGTACAAGTTATTGTACATTTTCTATCTGCTTGCTAAATTCCCTTTATACATGCTAAATCCCCATTTTAAGCAATTTTGTATACATTTACAGAAAATATTCAGTACATCATTCCTGGATTTATTCACATTTTGACAGTAACTGATAGAAAACTGTTTCTTGAATCTGATAGACCAAAACAAACTAAAAGAACAGTTGGGAGAAAGCTTCTGCATGCCAGAGCACGGAGCATCCATCAGCTCTCCAAGGAAATGGCATTTGTACTAGTATCATTTACACTCTAGTTGCAAAAGAAATGTAATGTTGCAAATTTCTTGTAAGTTTATTGTAGACTTGCTTACAAGACAGTGGTTCTTTGTAAAAGTGTAGTATTTGTTGGGCTTCATGTTGCTTTGATGAGGTAGAAGGTATAAGGCTTTCCAGTGAGCAGGGAATGGAATGGGAACTGGTGGTGTTGGTGCATCCTGCTGCCAGATGAAGAGATCTTGGAGACTAGAATGACAGTATGTATTTAGCAGAGGGTTTTTAAATCTCTGTCCACTGAAGGGACTTGTTTCTTGGACAAAACCACAAGAAAAGGTATTTTTACTTAAGTTAACTACCAGAGTCCCAGAAACAGCAGGCTTTCAAAACATAAAGTTTGTGTGAACTTACATAAAACCCATGGGCTCTGATCCCTCGGGAAGTTACAGGTTCAGCATTTTCAGTTTATTAAATTTGTCACTCCTAAAAAGAATACAGGACACAGGATGCCTTTTTTCATATATATGACACAGATGTAAGTGAATACACATTGCTCAGCAGCTCATAATTATCCAAGGCATTCTAATTTTATTACTATAAACTATTTAGCATTAGAGAAACACATTTGTACTATCCCTTCTGATTAGCTTGGATGTCCTACAATGACAAAATATTTTTAAAAAATAAAAGCAAAATGGCAAATTGCATACAGAGAAGAGTAAGAAATTGACCCCTGGAAATGAGAATGAGTATGTTTAAATTCATTTTGTCCTTACATATAGAAGACATAGATCTGTGCAGTTCAAGTTGAGGGAAGTTTTCACATGGTTATCATATAATGGATAACATCTGAAATGAGCGTCAAAGCAGACTGCTTCCCTAGAGAGCTTTCAGGCTGGACCCATAAGGGTACTTTAAGTTCAGTATTACCTCCCATTGCTTTTACTGTAAAAAAAGACTGCTAAAAAGATAATGTGCGTTTAATTGTTAGAGGACTATGCAGAATAAAACCTTTATAAGGTGTAGTTTTGCACTGTAAGCACCTAAACTAAGGATTTGCAGTTGAAGCCTCTGCCATTTATCTTGCTTTGGCTGCACACTACACAGTTTATCAGATAGCAAGTTAGGAAGTGAATATTGCTTGCTGAGAACTGAGCTATGTTTTCAGGATACCTCTTAAGTTTTTGAGGAAATGTATTATGTCATACAAGTATTTCGGTACTTTATAAAGATCAAATAAAATACTAGTTCATTTTAAAAATACCCCCCCCCCCACATCCCAAACAAAATACCAAAGACCTAATCTATCACTGATTAATGGTGGTGTCTTCTTTATTTTCCTGTCTGACCTCATTAACAGAAGTGTTCTATGTATTAGTTTTTTGAGACTGGCTCATACCTTTTCAATACTAGAGTCAGAGTTCCAGTAACAACTACCAGTTTGTCAGGGGGCATTTGCATGTATAGAAACTCTCAAACCATCCTTTTAATCATTAGCTGCTTGATAATCAGGTGTGAATAAAACCAACTTTGAGATGTTTCTGGACAAGTTGTACTTATCCAGACACTTTTACTGGACAGATACTGGCACTATGTATAGCTCTTGACCATTTCTTTAAGAATGACATACTTAAAATGGAATCACTGTAATAACTTTTTTGGTCTTTGTGAAAGTAAAATATTTGTCTCTATATATGAGCCCTAGTGAATTAGCGTATGCACACTGATTGCTAATCTTCCTGTGAAATAATGTAGAATAGCTGTAGCAAGTGTTTAATACAGTTATTCAGACTTCAGGTTCAGTCTTCCTGTTCTCTTCCTGCTGGATCTAAAATACATATTTTTAATTTTTGTACTCCCAGTGTGGCAGGGAGTGTTACATTCTGTTTGCATATTGTAGATACAAGTTTGTATGTGTTTGTCTGTTTACCCAATTATAACAGTTAAAATGTAGTGAATTTGGGAATTGTTTTACTTGCTGTCTTTGGCTAGTGCTAAGGGTTTGGGGATTTTTATGGGAAGTGGTGAGGGGGGTTTATTATTTGTTAGCTTATTTGGCTGCAGAGAAGATACTGTAGAACATTCGGATCCAGAGAACTCTGGTTTTCTTGTCTTCTGTTATATTTAAGGCTAGATTTAATCTTGCTGCTTGGAAGGACTTTGTCATGTCTCAGAATGATTATCCTCATTTGTTTTATAATCCCTTTAGCCCTAAATGCTCTGACAAAATACTCTCTTTATCAGAGAGAGGTTGTTTCTTTCTTGCTGCTAATTAACTACATTTCTTTGAGTGTAGTGTGATATTTTTTTCTTTCTTTTTCTTTTTTTCCTTCAGCAGCACAAGTTATCAGAGATAACAAACAGTATGTTTTGATCCTTGTCCATGACTTAGATTTCTAAGGTATCGGCATAGTGTCTGTAATCGTACCCATATCCTCAGGAACAGTGATGGCATCTGCATCCTCAAGAACAATGACAGTAGAGGTTATTTCTAAAATAAAAGCATTTGTCAGAATTCTAGGCAAATAGACGTGAACAGTGTATAACAATGAGGAAACTCAACCCAGCAGTCAATGTTAGCAGTAGCACTATTTTAATCAGATTATTCCTGCCACAGCAGATCCAGTGAACTAACACCTCAGATGTTAGTTTAGATGCATCTCTAGGAACTGATGCTACATCTTTGGATTGGTGCATAAACGTTAATCCAGACCTCACAGGATGGTTTTTATAGATTTATACTGAAAAAACATCTTCTGGGCTACTAACAACTTAGAGCCATCTCAGTCCAAAGACTGTATTTTGGGGCCATCTTGGGCTGGGTTTATGTTTGCCATGCAGAAAGATTTCAAAGCAGTATTCAACAACAATGGAAAGAGTGTATCAGAATTACTCTGTGAAATCTAATGCACAGTTGGACTGCCACACTGTTGGTAAGCAAAGCTTTCCTCCTTCCACATTCAAATCTTTTAATCGGACATTTTACCAAGCTTGTCTTCACATCCAGCTGTATACTGAAAAAGATATTTTCTACTAGCCTTTAAATGGTTGTGTTGTGTTCCTGATGCATTTATGTATGCATGTGTGTGTGCATGTATATATGTTTTTAAACCTTTCATCTCTGAGGCGATTCCATTCAGAGATGGGTAAAGTGATGCTAGCACACACAGTGCATGGTTTGCACTCAATATTTTGCAAGCTTGCAAAAGTTTCTCTGAGTGATCTGAATGATGCCTTTTTTTTTTTAACAAATATTTTGTACTTTATTTATGGCTGTGGCTTGATGCCATTAAACTCAATAAGAATGTCACTGACTTCTTTGTGTGTGTATTTTGGCTTTATTTATCATAAAAATATCAGGCTGTTCTTTGCACGTTCCCCTCTGCCAAGACCAAAGTAGAAAGTGGTATTTTCCATTAATGATTTGCTAGAATATTCTTTAGAAATTTTGACGGTGTTTGTAAAACAGAAGTATATTATTTAAATAAAACATTTGTTGTAAAGTTTTTTGAAAACTTGAGCTTTAAAAAAAAATAATAGCATAGACATACAACTAAGAGAGAGGAGGGATATACAACATTTAAAACCCAATAAAACCGAAAGCCTGTGTTGTTTTCTTTTTAAACTCGTTATTCACATTTTAACTGTAGTAAATGCATTTTAAAATTCAGAGTTCTCTTCTACTTTTTCTCTGTGCTCCCCACCCCCAGTCCTTCCTGGCTGATTGTGTAAGTAATTTTTCCAAAGTCTCATTGTTCTATGCCATGTCTTTACTATCAGCACTTTGGCTGAGTAACTTTCATTTCAACATTGCTGTTATCTATATTATACAAGTTGTATTACTGTAACTTTTTTTTTTTCTTCTGAAAGCATAATTAGGCAATGGGTCATAGAAAATATGTAAGTGTAGGTTTGTATATACATTAAGTATATCAGTGACTGGATACATGCTTAGGCAAAAATGTGATTAGTGTGAACGAATGACCCACACAAGCATAGGCCTTTTGATTTAAAAGAGGGAAAAAAAGAATCTGCTATTTGTGTCAAACTGGAAAATTTTAATATGCATAACCTTTTAACTGTGACATGAATCATGTTGTAGCCTGTACACTCTAATGTCTAACAGCTGTTATAAAAGTGGATTGTCTTTACAGAGGGCTGATGGATAAGCTTATTCTCTACTAAGCAAAATACAGAATATATCTGCCAAAGAAACAAACAGTGTGAAAATCATTCTGGTTAGGAGACAAAAGATACAAATTGGTATATGAAATTGGAATGAATCCATATAGGCCTGGTTACCCTGCAATTTTACTTGTGTTGAGTTGCATTAAATAGGACAGGATTGAGTTGTTGCATTTTGGAAGGCACTGTTCTAAGTCTTTCTTGTTTAATTTAAGGAAAAGAGGCAAAATTTCTTGATCTAACAGGGTAAGGTGTTTAATTTCCTTACAGTCATATATGACTACACTAGAAATGATATTGAGCAGCTTTTCCTGTTACTTATGCTTGTAAATAATTTTCCTGCACTAAGGAGATACATTTTTCTCAGAATAAAGAACATGGCTTTTGTTTCAAGGAATTAATGTATGGTCTTCCTTCTGGGCATACATTTATTTCATTTTTGTTTACTTGCCATGTATGTATACATTGTGATAGAACAATTGCTAGTTAGTAAATAGTTGGATACTAAGCCTTGTTTGTGAAAAGTTCATTGTTTAGCATATGCTTATAGGAAGGGCAGATTCTAGATGGCATCGAGAGTCAGATTTGTTAAATTGACATCCTGGATTAAAATTTGGGACAAAATCAAGATACCCATACCATAAGCACATGTGGTCATATTTACAAGACTGGGAACTTCTCAAGAGGACCAACAATTCATCCTAGAGAAGCTTTTTAAGATGATACATACACAGATCCCTTTCCCTGGAAAACTGACAGTGGATTCTATGAAGATGATGGGAAAAGTCCTTGTCAGTGGAAATTTCAGAGGAGAAGCAAAGTCTTTTGGGACAGCACTAGATGTGCTGCTGTTATGTTAAAACCCATTTCTGACAAAAGATATGATGTTGGGACATGTCTTGCAAAGCTAGAACTCTCTCCTCATCTGAATTCCATGTTAAAATTTGACGTGTTCTCTGGTGACTTCATGACAATTAAAACCAAAAAGCTTACTGACCTTTGAGAGACCCAGACCCATAAGTCTGATCTTACCTGTGTTTAACCTACTTAGACTAGGTGTTTTTTTTAAGGTACATTAACTAGAAGTGCAATAAATATATACACTATTTAGGCTAGTGTTACCTGCTGGTGCTGAAGTCTAAAAGCCTGTCAAACTTGGAGATAAAGCGGGAGAAATTATCAAAGCCCTGAATTTGCTGTGACTAGACTTTCTGGGATCTAAGTAAACTTGCTCAAAACTAACTTGTCTATCTTCACCTTCTGTTGCAGCATGAGCCTACCCTTAATCTTTGTGTATCACGTCAAGTCCATTGTTAGCAGGATACAAATAATATTTAATGAATTGTGTTGGTAAAATGTGTTAATTAAACATGGCAAATTCCAGAGTTTGTTGAGGTGTTAGCAGACAAGAGGAAAGAAACGGAGGATCCATTCTGTCAGCTTTATAAGATCCTGCTGAAAAAATATTTAGAAACCTTTGTTTCTGGTAGGCAAAGCTTATGTTGTGTTACTGATGATGAAATAACGCACTGTTAGTAAATGAAGTACAATATAATCTCTTCAAACTACATAGCGCTTCAGCAAATAGGTATGCTTTAAAAATGCTTATTTCATCATAATGTTTACAGCGATGCTGTGCAACTGAAATTTAGTCCATTTGTCTTAAATTAACAGAGGCTGCATATTCAGTCTGTGAAGTAAAAAAAAAATAGTTTTCTCTAAGTAACTAATGAAGTGTTTCTTCCATGGATTCTTACAGTGCAGACAGTGCAAATTATCAAGCCAGAAAAGTACCTGTCCTGAGTTCTCATGAACATCTGAGATTGATTCTATTTGAATGCTGCTTTAACATGGTAGCTCCATGCATGCACGCGTGTGAGAGTGATCCCTCTTGCATCTGCTGACTGCTAAACATAGTGGTATTTTATAGCCGGCAGGGGCTTTTGCTCAGTTCAGGTACCAAAACCATCCAGTTTCCTGTTGGTGGTCCCATTTCTCTTCTCACTAATCATGTGTTCCATAGTTTGTTCTAGCTGTACACATTGGACAAACTTGTTTGGAAGTTAAGAGAGAAATATTTTTAAAATAACAGTTTTCTAAACAGTGAAAATCAATCTAGGGCTGCTGGAGTTCTTTAAAGTTGTGTGTGTGTATATAGATACTGTTTTAAAAAATTGATATGGGAAGAATAATAATTTTGTTATAGAACAACACAAGTTTGGCATCATTCATTATTTAACTTCTTTTTGATCTGGAAGGTTCTTCAAAGGGTTTTTCTTAATGCAAATATGGGTGTATCAGATTTAGTCAATGGAAGCAACTAGGATGTTTTGTCCACAGAAGAGGGACTCTTTCTTAGAAGAAACTGAAAAATTAAAATATCCATTTTATAACATCTGTGCATATCTACAGTAAACCATGTTTTTGTGGTAGAAATATAAGTTTCTAGGATTCGTAGTCTATAGATAGGGCTGTAGAAATTTAGAAAATAATTCACTAAGTCATTTGCTATCCCTTCACATTTCACTTACTATTTCCCTTGATGGCTTTGGCTACCTCTTTCTCATGCCAGCATTCTGCCTAACTTCTGTTAAACACTTTTGTTTTCAGGTTTTTATACAAAGTCATGTCAGTCATCACATTGACTTTCAGCTAGACTGAGACAGAAAGGCTTAGAGAAAATATGTACAGTAAGAAAGTATATAAATCTAAAATGTGTAAATACTGTATCACTTGGTGAAAGATCTATCCATTACTTAGACTTCTTGGCTATTTTGCCTGCTTGTAACTCCTCCAAAGTTGAAAATCTTGGCTATTTCAGTGTTTTGTGTAAATGATGTTATATCTGAGTGTTCTATGTGAGTATTCTGTACATCTGTTAAACTCTTTCTGAAGTAATCTGCTTTTTGTTTTATGAGTTGTTGGCTGTTATTCTTTGGATGTGTTTTATATAATCCCAGCTTGAAGTATTAATGGTTTTTCTATGTTTCTAAGATCTAGTTGTCATGTGAAAATGAGGTTAGTTTTAAAGTTAAAGCTGTAAATAGTGGTTCTTACATTGCTATTTGTAATTTTCATATGTATGTATTTATAAGTAAAGTTTCTTGAGTTGTAGTAACAAAGACTACAGTATTTATTTAAAAACATGGGAATGAATTAATATAAAGCAAAATAGTCAACATCTTTAGTATGAAACTTTTCTAAACTCTAAAAGGCTTTAGTTGCATCTAAAGAGGCCTCAGTGTGAGCTGCAACAGAAGAGTCTATGTAAATTATTTGTCAGTGGTGGTCTGCCAAAAGAAACCTAGGGGACAAGGCAAATCAGGCAGTTTAAGTTAATTAGTGTGGTGTGTACATCACAAATGCAGAGACTTAAAAGCCACCAGCACTACTGTGTAGTGATTCTTCAAAATAAAATCTTAGGGAAATAATTTTTGGAGTTTGGCCCTACAATGCGATTTGACTGTGGGATCTGGAGAACAGATTTTTTACATGTGTCTTATGAAAGCCTCCAGGAGAATGAAAAGTGGTGTATTGTGTTAAAAGTAGATTAGTTAAAAGGGTTGTATTTGGGAATGAATAAAGATATAACATCAATCACAAGTTGTGGTAGCAGGTAGAAAAATGTACTTTGTTACTTTTGCTTATGTCACTTTATTCAGACTGTTCTACCTGTGTAGGAATCAAATTATGGACAGTTTTTTAAAAGGTGCTGTGATAACAGTAAAATCCTCGTGACTTTCTAACAATGGAGAGGAGTGTTAGTTCTGACACATACAGGATCAGACCTAATTAGATAGGTCTCCAGCTTTTCTGGGAATCTTCTGTGGGGAAGAAAGTAATTCTGTACTTTTGTTTTGCTTGGTAGATGAAGAGTTTGAGAAATGGAATTATCCATGGTATTGTTGAACGGAAATTTTAAAGCATGTATAAGAAGTATAATATCTTTAGCATATAGGAATTGTGTACTTATGAAACAAATAAGTATACATCATGTGTCTTTCAACATTGATTAAAAATGTCTAATCATGGAGATTAAATTATGCTACACTTTTCTTTGCCTGTTGGCATATCTGAAACAGTAAAAATGTTGCTTTGCTTAAAAATAAAAAGAAATATTATAAAGCTAAAGAAGTTGCTTAGAAAAGGAATTGCAGTTGCTCTGCAAGTTCTTATTTTACTGTATTAAATACTTAATAATGAACAATGGTATGAAGTTTAGCTATTAACCAGAGGTGGCTGAATTGCAACTCCTGACTGCTATCGGTTTTAAAATAACTTAATTTGAAATACTTTTTGAAAGCACACTGAAGGAATGAACTGCATTAATCATATCAGTATGAAAGAAAATATTTTATGCAGGTATTTCTTTGTGTTTCCTCAAAATGTCAAATTTTCTGTATCAGCTTCCCAGGAAAGGAAAAAGCTGGGACAAAAAGCCTGGGGAATGTTGTTAGGTTCCCTGTGAGGGATGGGAAACTTGCACATCTTTCCAATATCTGCTAATTTAAGAAGCAAAATACTC
This sequence comes from Elanus axillaris, assembly GCA_026212715.1. Taxonomy (NCBI): domain Eukaryota; kingdom Metazoa; phylum Chordata; class Aves; order Accipitriformes; family Accipitridae; genus Elanus; species Elanus axillaris. The sequence goes on along the minus strand of JANZLQ010000079.1, from coordinate 61,442,682 downwards.
TTTCTCTGTACGAGCATATCTGACAGTCAGTCTGCTGTGTGCTACATCACTGGTTGCACCTTAGTTCTTCCTTGGCGGTAGTAGAATCTGTGGATCCAGATTCTCCTCACTGGTTCCCCTTTCAATATACTGAATGTTCCACATGAGAGAGCTACCTGAGGGGATTGAAGACACAGACTCCTGTATGCTGAACAGAAGACCCTTTATTCTGCTTACAAGCTTTCTCATATATTCTTGATGGTTATACACTTGCTTCTGGCTT
>JANZLQ010000079.1:61421711-61433072 GCA_026212715.1 Elanus axillaris | reverse complement strand
CCAGTTAGTCCCTGAGCGGCGATCCCCCACCCCCACTCCCCCCAGTTTTTATACAAGACATGACATCCCATGGTATGGAATACCTCGTTGGCCACTTTGGGTCAGCTGCCCTGGCTGTGTCCCCTCCCACCTTCTTGTGCCCCTCCAGCCTTCTCGCTAGCTGGGCATGAGAAGCTGAAAAACCCTTGACTTAGTATAAAAACTACTTAGTAACCACTGAAAACATGAGTGTGTTATCAACATTCTTCTCATGCTGAACCCAAAAACAGCACTGTGCCAGCTAGTAGGAAGCCAATTAACTCTGTCCCAGCTGAAACCAGGGCAGGCAGTCAGGCCTCTGCAGCCCCTCAGTCAGGTTTGGGGCTTTACCTTGCATCCCTGTAAAGGAATTCTAGTTGGCATTAACATAAATAGGTTTTCAGCTTTAACAGTGCCTGAGGCATATACAGGAATCCTTTTTCTCCAGAGTGGTCTAAGGCTTTTTATACTTTTCAGCAGTCATCTTGTTCTTTTCTGAGGGTGAAGCTCAGCTCTGTATAGCAAGATCAACAACAGGTCTGAGCCATGAGCCCTCTTTTTAAGCCCTGTTTTGGCAGCCAGGGTGGTATGTAAACTGTGCCCAAGCTCTCCTCACAGAGGTGATTTTTTTTTTCTTCCCCTCTCCTTCCTTCTGTGAAGACTGAGAGTATTGGCATGGCAAATACCCTCATGGGTCTTCATATTTTGGGAAATGATATGGCTGGCCAGGTTATGGCAAATTCTATTATATTTTTTTTATATAAAAATTTGCTTTCTCTTACAGATTCATCATAATTGTTAGTTTTAATACTGTCTGATCTTTGAAATAATCCATTTGATTTTTATTTCTTTTGCAGCATGGATAAGGAAAAAAAGAAATGATCCACCCACCATTGAGGTGAGAGAGATGAAGTGTCTTTAAATTTTCAATTGTTGTAATTAAGCTACAATAATTAATTTATGGTGGACTTGTCTGTCCAGTAATTTGTCACTTTTGGGGGAGAATTTAGTATGTTGTTTGCCTAATTGATGAAATTCCACACAGACTAGATATCTGACACTTAGGAAAAGAAAACCAAATGGAAATAGAAACTCCAGTGTTCTTTAGTTGTTACTTTTATCTACAGGAATTCTTTAAGATTGTCATGGCCATTCTTTAATTAAACAAATTCTGAAATTACTGCTATGAATTTTTAAAATAGGTCCTCTGTGTATTAATGTGAAGGTTTTTTTCATGGTAGTTGACATTAAAATGCAGGTTTCAAATCCAGTTGCCAGTGGATTCATCAGTACAGGAGAACAAATTGCACTAACGTTTTACAATGCTAACGAGATGGGGGAGTTACAGCCATGACTTTTTCTGTAAGTGGTTTCTAATGGAATGAAGCAGGGAAATATGCCACATTCTTTCATGCTGATGGGTTTGAAAAGAGTGGAACGAGTTTGACTCTTGATCTGTCTATACAGACTATGCACACACACTGTTTGCCCTGGATTTGTATTACAAGTTGCCAGGCACCAGCTAGGAATGAGTGAGTAGATGAGGCATGGTTTGCTACAGAAGATGCAAACTGACAGCACCCACAGAAGCAGATACTTGACTTGCATCAGTAGGAATAAGTGTCAAATTCAGTGAAGCTATGTTGGCATGCTCTATCTAGCCAAAGATTTGGTCGTTGAGATCTTCTGAAATATACTGGTTTGTGAAAAGTTGTCCTTCCTGTGTGTTAAGATGACCTGAGGAAGCTTGTCAGCTGATGTTTTCAAGCCATAACTCATTGAAATGAGCTCCCATGCAACTTACAGCTTTTCAACTAATTCTCTCTGCCTCTGTTTCACACTTGCCACTGAGGCTGTAGACATAACAACGGCTATAATACACCCATGAATAGAAGAAGTTAAATTTATTCTCAGAGCTTTTTAGGACTTAAAGCAAATTAACACACTTTTCTTTGCATTAGCATTCGGGGAAGTATTAAGTGTGATTTTTTTAAAAAAAAAATTTTAATTTTTATTTGTGCAGAAGTGATACTACAGCAGTTGTTCTGTCTAAGCATGGACTGATTTCCTTTTAAGTAGCTCTGGCTAATACCAACTGTATGCATACAGCTTTTACTGTTGAAATTACCTCCTCATGATACTTGAAGATGGGGGGTGTTGCATGTCTTTTGTCCTATTATTTCCATAAGCCGTACTGCCATGATAACTGTGCTAAGATAAGCCTGCTCCAGAGAACATGGGCAGCCTTGGGTTTGGAATTAGTGCAATAAAGCTCCTTCTGGCACTGGAGGTGTTGGTTCTGTTTCAAAATAGGAAGCAAGGAGTCTCCACAGGTGAGACAACTGTGGATCAGTAGTGTTCTAAATATTTTACCTTCCAGAAAAAGCAATTTATGGAGAACAAAAGATTATTGGGAGTAATGATGCATTCAGTTACAGGACTGCTTATACCTTCAGTTTCGTGAGGTAATAGATCTGAAAAACAGTTTAGCAGCTAGGTACTTTGCCTGCAGGGCTGTGCATTGACCTTATCAGAGCAGAAGTAATATACCAGGAATTTGAAAAGTAGTTATCGTTTCTTTCAAGTAATCTCTGAACTGGTTTTTTCCTGTATAAGAAAAAGTAGTTCAAATGTACGTGTGTTAAAAATTCTTGCTAATATTTTGAAAACAATGCTGCATTCACATTTTAAATGATAGTGCAGCTTTTTTTTTTCCTGTATTAGTGTAGGGTGATATGTATGATCAACTTTTCTCCAGATTTGAAACTGTTACACCATAATATAATTATAAATATAATAGTGAAGTACATATAGAATACTGTTTTGTCCCTATTTGTAGGACTGATGGTTTGGTGAATACTGTAGGCCAACAAAATGTCATTCATAATCATCATGATGTGTCAGTCATTTAGGTGAGAATGAATGTGCGTTGTCCTGCTCAAGGTAGCCAGATCATGACACCAGCTAAGTCTGTTGATGATGTGTTAAGACTTGATAATGTTTTGGGTTCAGGCCATTCTTTCTTCCACAAACACCTAAATGATCTTTTTTTGTTTCCATTATAAAGCTTCCATTTTCTAACAGAATAAATCGCTTTACATCTCTTTTTCTTTAGATTCTATTTTTTTTAATGGAAGAATGCTCCAGTGACTTCACAAGGCAACTTGTTCAGCATTAAGTGTTTCACATGCTTCATAGTTTCTTGCCTCTCTGCGCCCCCACTGCTTTTTCCCCATTTTTGGAGGAAGTCACTTAGAATTCTGTGTACTGGGCTAGTCATAACCCAAGAATGCTGCTCATCTCCTTGGTCATTTCTAATCTTACCAGTAACATAAGACATGTTACTGGTTGGAAGCCTTGGGTTTTAAAAGCCAGCTTCTGGGATGCTGTGAACAGTTGGTTGCCTTTTCATTTTATTACAGCTTGAAATATGCCAAGTCTCAACTTATTTATGATGAGGGTGATAACTTTGCAAATGAATGCGGATCAAGTTGTTTCATATCTTGGGATTAAACATATTCTGTTCCTATGGTAATCAGTGGCTCCATCTTGATAGAGAATTTTGGAACACCTCTTCACCCATTGTAAGCATGTGTGTGTGTATAGACATACATACACACATACTGCTTTATAACAGGTGAGAATCTGAGCTTGTATATGTGTATTTTTGCATTACTATAGCATTCTGTCATCTGTCCCTTTGTATATATTGTGTATGGTCATATATGGTAGACTGAGGAAATTTTGTCATTACCTTTATTCCTGTACAGCTGTAAATTGTATTTTAACCAGTTTAACAAGTGATGAATAATTAAATAGACTATTATAGTTCTTTATTATGTATATAGGAAACTAGACGTATATAGCATGGTTTTGGGCAAATAGGAAATGTGTCCTTGTCTAGAGACCTTACAATTTTAAATTAGTGTTTTAAAGGCTGCAGATATTAAAATATTTTTAATTAAATGCTATTTTGTGGGAGCCAATTTAATAATCTATCACTTTACATGCAAACTAGCTTACCTGCTAAGCATTAATGTTGACAGAATTTATTAACAAAAGTTATCTTGGGATATAGCAGTTGTTTTACAGGAGTGATGTTCTTTATTTAAAATTTGAGATAGCATTATGTAAATGTATTAAAAATACTAATGAAATAAATCGTTATTTTCTGGTGGTGTAGCTCCTAATTGAGATAGTGGCTGGATGCATAAGATACTTCTAAGCTTTGGTTATGGTGCCTATTTCAATACAGTATCTGCCTTTCTAGCTGTCTCTCATCTTTATACGATCAGTGCATATGTAACACACAGCCAGGTTTTCCCCCACATAGATAGGGTGATTCATATAAAAATTAGTCCCTTGTATCTGGGACACATTGAGTCTTCAGTTTCTAAACCTGGAAGGAACCAAAAGGCATATTTTTAAGGATTTAGCAAACGTTAAAAATATCAGGCATATAGTGAGTTTTTAAGCCTTTCTGTGCCTAACTTTTATTTGATTTCTTTAGCATGTAAGATTTCAGAGGGCATCAGATATGTAGGGGCTTTTAAAGAATCCTTCTGTCTGTAGCGTGAGGTGCCTGAATGTATTTAGAAATCTAACACTTATTTTTTCCCGTAACAGACTCTGTAGGTATGTACTGATTCTGACAATGTCCTGAGGTTCAAGAATATTTGAGTAACCTGGCATTGTTTATGGCCTTGTCTGTAGAATCGTGGTAGAAATAAAGTTACAGACTATTTTGTGGTGCCAGAAAATGCATGAGGAAAAAACAGAGTAGGTTCTCATGGCAATGCCTAGAGAAACTGCTATGGAGAAGAATGTGGTTTATCTCTGAACCTGCCAATGTGATATCCTGCAACTGCGAGATGTGCACTTACAGTAATGCTACTCTGTGAACACAGATCTTTGTACTAGAAGTCACTTCACTGTTAAGCTAGCTAGTTGCTGATTCCTCTGTAGTGCACACAGGGCTGCATAGCTACAAGTATTCTCAGTCTAAATTGAAATCTTACTGTTGGTTTGTATGTATGTATATGTACGTTAATATTTCATGGGAAGTAAAGTAGAATTGTATGTTTCTTTAATTAGTGTCAAGACCCTGAAAATAGTTTGAAATAGAAAACTGCAGTAAAGGACTGCTTTTCTCATGCATTATGTACTTGTTACACAGTAATAAAACTTGGTGGCTTCTGAATTGCACAGTTGGATAGAAGGTGAAATGTTAAAAAAAAGAAACTTTTTGTGACAGCTCCTGTCTTCTTTCAAAATATTTCTAGCATTTCCATAGTAATCTGTTTTGACAACCTCCTTGCCAAGGGAGGAAAAATGTATTTCAATGAGTTAAAATAAGCATCAGGTTTCAATGACTGTTTCTCCCCCACCCTCCTCCAAATAAGTACATTGAAATTATATTCTGTTTGGTTGCCACAATGCATAACCACTTTTCCCATTTATTTGATCATAAGTATTATTTATTTGAGAGATGGTATGATCAAAACTGGCTTCAGTCATGAAGATTAGTTTTTACATTCCTTTAACCAGAATGGGATGCAGTTTAGAAAAATTCTTTGTTTGACACTAGTGGGATTGCACATTATAATTTTGCTTCTACCTTTTTTCAGATGCTTCAGCTGAGAACTTTTAAAATGAGAACTCTGGCATGTAGATTGTACATTCTTGCATGGAGCATAGGGTTTAGCAAATGAGTATTTTACTCCTGAAGCCACAAAAAGCTGCAGAATATGATTTACATTTCTGGGAAATACTGTTTTAAAAGCACAAGGATAAACAGCTCTATGAGCAACATATTTTCCACCATTGCTGTCCAGGATCACAACCAGGACTGAAAATTTGAGACATACTCAAATGACTTGACTTGCACTAAATAGCATTTTGCATAGTAAATTGTGCATGATTCCAGAGAGGATTATTACTCAGTGTGAAGGGGCAGTAAAATTTGACAATATAAAGAGCTGAGGTACAAAGTTCTAAATAGAAGGCAATGAATGGTTAAGGAAGTCACTCAAAAAAAAACCCCAAACCAACCCATCATCTTTTAGAGTTTTTCCCTCTTATTCAGTTTAACTTTCTCCTCAGGTTTGAAACATAGGTGCTTGTCAGTCTCCACAAAAGAGTACGGAGGCACCAATTTGTCCCATTACTTCCGCTTCCCGGTGCTGCAGATCCCAAGGCTGTAGGGGAGAGAGCTGCTGCTGCTCTGCTACTCCTTCCTGTCCATGTGGGAGGGAGTGCATGGAGCTTTGGCTCTGTCTCCTAATTCTCTGTCAGCACAGTTGAACGGGGGTGGAGGGAGAAGTAACGTGTACCAGGAAAAGGGCTGGTACAGATTACATCATATGTGGAGTAAGGGGAAAGCAACGACTGTACTGGAACTGAGTGACAGCTACAGTTCCTTGTTTGCTCTGTGGGCAGCGAGGCTCTGCATTGCCCTTTATTCAAGGCAGAGTGCAGTGGTGCCAGGCTAGTTTTTTATTTTTGTTGCTTCTACACAGTTTCATCTGTGATCGTGAACATATATGTAGTTCTGTACAAAAATCTTTGCAGTATTATAAAAATAATTCAGGCACAAACCCCTACTGATAGTGTGTGTTGCCGGCATGCTTATATATTCCAAGTTGTGCCTTTTTGCTTCCTTTTGCCTCTCGCTACATGTTCTTGCCAAAAACATGTGTGCTACCCTGTGGTGCCCTAGAGACTATGTCAGCTCTGACCAGAGATTCTGTGGCTGAGGAGTAGCTATGTAGCAATTTAGTAATAGTTAGCATTAGCTCTCCACAGACTTGATTAAAACAAAAATTGCTGTGAGTTAGATTTAGTATTCAACTGATTTAGCTGGGTAGGAAATGTGGTATTAGCACTGCATTTAAAACTACATGTTGGGCTGTCATAAAAGCATATATTTGTAATCAATATGTTGGTTTAACACTTACACATTAACTGTGGAGTGCTTTAAGCTTTAATTGCAATTATTGTGCTGTTACTGATTGATTCCACAGAATTAGTGCACCTCTCATTAGAGGATTAGGAACCCAAAATGCACAAACAGGCTTCACCTAGAGTGAACTGTAACAGATGATCCTAAGGAGTTACCTTTGCCCTACAATGGAATGGGAGTCAGAGATTCCCATTTCAAGAACCTGTGATACCTTTAGAGGTCCATTTCTGTATCTGCTTATGTTTAAGGGGTTGCTGTAGGTTGCAAGCAAAAGTAACTGTTCTGAAACAGGAGCTATGTTAGTTTAGTAATTTGTTTGGATAATTCATCTGATTTATGTTCAAAGGTCAAAAAGTTGTTCTACAAAGCCTAGACAATGAGATGCCATAAATTGTGGTGTATCATTCAGGTTGGTTTACTTTTGAATTACACAGGCAGCATCCTTCTGAAATATCATATTGAGTACACAGAGCACAGTCCATATTTTAAAATAGCATTTGATCAGAGATTTGCTTGAAAACTAAACCTGAATAAAGTAAATCTTAGGTTTATTTGACTAATGTTGATTGTCAATTGACGAAAGATATTTGGCAAATAGGTTCTTTACAAAATTAGCAGTCAGTTGGCTCAGTATTTGATTTAAATATGTATTCTAAAAAACACAGATATACCTTTCTAATTCAAACTTCTCCTCTGTTTTTGCCGTGCACTGACACAGCCCTTTATTTACCACATTGTTTCTTATTCCCAACCTGGCACTGCTGATCTCATGCTCAGTTGCTGAGTTAACAAGACCTGCCCTGGATCAGAACATTTCAGTGCTTCCCAGTGATGAGGTCCTCTCTCTGCCTCCTACTCTTGAAATATGATGTAATAACCAATTATTTTGTCTTGCCTATTTGACTTGTTGAACTGGAAAATGGAGTTTACTGAACCAGTTTCGCAGTATTATAAGAACAGGTGAATTGGCTTAACTCCTAGTACTTTGCTGGACTTCTAGTTAATTTGTCACTGAAGAAAAAAAATTGACATTAAATTGTCTTGTAACAGTCAATTTTTTTAATACTGTTCCAAACAAGATTTTTTTTCCTTTCTATTTGTCATTTTTAAATTTTTGCTAACTTGTATATATGAATTTTTAACAGGCAGAGGTCAGAGTTCAACTTCATTCATGATTATAAAATATTCAAACTAGACACCAAAATGCAAGTATTCTATGAATATGTAGTGTCTGTACAATTCAAAGAAAGAAGATTAATCTGTCCAGATGCTTCTAAGTTCTGGTATCAAATAACAGTTAGCTAACCCTATTCAAATCAAGAGAAATCATGAGTATTTCAACATACATAATTAAGGCAAATTAGGAAGTTGCAATAGTTTATAAGACAACATAAAGAAGCTATTTATGTTTAATTAAATCAAAATGCAAACCCATCTGAAATGACATGTGACATCTTGCTCAAAAGTAATAATATATAAACCCCTTGTATTTATAGATTTGGGTATAGGGTCTTCAGGAAATCATCTGGAAAGAACAAAACCAAAACAAGTACCAGCCTGTTAAAGTCACCTTTAAAAAATCCCTCTTGGACATTGGTACATTGGTACTGTATGTCTAGCCACCTGCATCCTTAGAGCTACTTGTTAACAAGTTTGGGTTGCCCTTTGCCTTCAGTAGACTGAAAATGCTCCATGAGAGGCAAGTGGTGTTATAACCAATGGCTGGCCTGTGGACCAAGAGGGAAACAGTAAGGAAGTAAGAGGAAGGGGAGGACCAGTTCCTCAGATTGTGGGGTTGAGGAAGTGCTGCAGAATAGAAAGGGTTAAGTACAGACGTTTACCTGTGGAGAAAACTAACAAGAAGTGTTCACTAAAGGCTAGTCACTACTGAGCAAGACCCCAGCTGAAGAAATAAGCAGGTCTAGAGAAAGCTCTTTTGTATTTATGACATTTTCTTACCAGGAGGAATTGATTTTATTTATTCCGTAAGGGTACTAGTTTATTCAGAAAAGGGAGAGCAGTGACTATGTGAGGTCCTGTAAGTGTGAAAGAACCCTCCATTCTAAATCTTCAGCCTACAAAGCAGGTCTTCCAGTACAGCCTCATAGGCACTGAAAATCCTTTGTCTAGAGACAAACTTGTAGATTTTTCTCCTTCTGTGCAGTAGAGGTGAATACAGTTTCCAAGCAGCAGAGGATGCTTGGTGACACATCTTAGCCGCCAGACTTAAGTGAGAGCCTTAAACAAAAATATAGTTTGTAAGAAAAGGGCAAGTTTCATGCCAGTGGCATGAAATACAGCCTGATACCTTTTGCAGCAACACACTTGGAAGACAGCAACATGCCTTGGGCTGCGTTGCCCCTATGAGCAGGCCATCTTTCATTCTTTGTTCATGCAGCTGCCGCCACTCCTAAGATGTCAGAATATGCAGAAATGCATATTTTCTGGCTGAAAAAGCAGCTGCCTCAAACTTCACATAAGGCCATTTTGGCATTTCCGTAATAATGTTAGGTTATTCAAGAAAACTTTAAAGACCACTTTCTTAAACCCTGCTTTTCTAAGGGGGGAGAGCATGCAGCTCCAATCGTTAGAAGGATTAAAGACCTCAGAGAGGTTACCATAATCACTAAGGCAGGACAAGTAGTTATCTGCAGTGAATAAAATTTGTTCTTTTACATTCCACCTAAAAGTAAATTGTAGAACATGTAGTTGGACCTAGTTCTTGCCACATCATGTCTATCCTGTTCCAAATGCTGGGAGCTCATGCATTTCAAGGTGAACATCTACTTGTAAGGTTTTCAACTAGTATAAAACATGGCTGGATGGCTTCAGGCATTTTTCATTTTTTAGTTTTGCAGCATAATTCATATAGTGAGATTTCTCTTTTAATAAAAACGATGGACGGCATTTCTGATACTCTTTAGATGCCCTGTGCCTCCTGAGAACTGCAGGTTCAAAGGCTTATATCATTTATTTGTATAAAGAAAGTGTTGAAAGAACAAGGTAACCCTCAGAAAACTGCAGTTACCTGGTAGATATCGTGTTCTCTATGTTGGATAGAATGATTTTATATTTCCCCTAAAGGTCAGAGCACATTACATACTGATGTTCTCACATTTCAGCAGAAAACTTAAATGGTATGTTTTGGGGGGCATATAAAAAATATTCCAATTCATCTTGGAGTAGGAGAGAAGATAAATGTTCTGAACCTGCCAACATAATTATATAAAAAAAAAATGTTTAGCTCCTAGTCACCGTTTACACTATATGGAACAGTAAAGGACTGGGTAGCAATGGATCCTCAAAGTGAAAATGTAGCTGAGTGCAGGTGAGTTGGAAGAGCCTGTAGTGCCACACAAATTTACAAACTACTTGTCATGGGTGGAAGAGCCCAGCAGATGTCGGCTTCTTTACAACTGTTCAGCAGGTGATAGGAAGCCCTGTAGGACCAGAAGGGTGTCTGGGGAGGAACCTTTCTAACAATGACTGTATTTAATTGAGGTGAGCCAAGCAGATAAACTGAAACCAAATTTAGAAGATTAGTTATAAAGATCCTGCACATTTCTAGTGTGTTTTAAGGTTAATTCCTTCTATAAATATGCATGCAATAGTTTCATTGAAAATTGCATTTTGAACCAAATTGATTATCCTATTCAAATCTGGAACTACTTGGATCTTTTATTTAAATGCTTGTAATGGCAGGGAAACTTCAGTCTCATAACTGCTTCAAACTGCAGTGGCTATGGTAGTTGAACCAACAGTACTTAGAAATACAATGTTTAAAAAAAAAGTGTATGTTCTAGTGTGAACTGAGAATTAAATATTTGCTGGTGATAATATTAGAAACAGGAGGATCTCGGTGCCTGTGAGAGAATTCCACAGAAAAACTTACCAATATCAAAGGACAAGATTTTTATGCTAAGAAAACTCATCTATTTAACCCAATTTTTATAATGTGCCAATTGACACGTGACACTTGATTCACATTTTCTTTAGTTTGAGTACAGGAAAACTGATTTCCGTGTACCTATTATTGGCATGAATTTAATGGATAAAATAGATGCATGCAGATACTTTGAGCTTGAAAAATTTTTGTCCTGATGTAGATTGTATAGAAGATTCTGAACAAGTCACTTCAGTAATTTTTTTTTTTGTGTTTGCTAATGAGGATCATTCCTCATGCGTTTTTCAAGATCAACATGGTTATTTTACTAGATCATAAGTATACTTTGGCCAGTGAAAGCTGAGTAAAAGGGCCTGTATTGGGTTTCTGTGGCAAGGTTTTGGTAGCGGGGAGGGGGGGGAGGGTTACAGGGGTGGCTTCTGTGAGAAGCTGCTGGAAGCTTCCCCTTTGTCCAATAGAGCCAATACCAGCCGGCTCC
>JANZLQ010000079.1:61397075-61409631 GCA_026212715.1 Elanus axillaris | reverse complement strand
AATGCTTTTTGCCCCCTTGGCTGCCAGGGCACACTGCTGGCTCCTACTGAGCTTGCATCAAACCAGCACCCCCAGATCCCTTTCTACTACTTTGCCGATATAACTGGGCAACAGGTTCAGACGATATTAGAGGGAGTAGGACACCAGAAAAGGTAATTATGTAAGACCTGTTTTCTAACAAAAACTAGTTAAAAATCCCACTTTCTGTTTCTTGCCTGCCAAAATGAGTCAAGCACTTTCCTTTTTAAATCAGTAATGCAGAGAAAGCATAGAAAAATAGACAGATGGGACTATTACTATTATGTGAAGGATTGGAACTGGAAATGCGTTTTGCAACCGGTCTAAAGGTGGTGATATTAAGCAGCTTGTATATAGCTGTTGACTAAGTAAGTGCTTATTTTGGTGTACATACCTGAATTTGACATCCAAGCATCAGAAATATAGCTGTGTCTGGTCTAGCCTGATAGGCAATTTTACCAGAAATACACTATACTTACATAATAGCCCATCAACTTCTAACTTAGCTACACAGCATGCAAAAACATCTTACGATACAAATAAAGATAACACCTCATAACTAGTATCCTAGCTCAAATAAATTTAGATTGTTATATTTTGCTAAGATTTACAAATTACAGACCAAACAGGGACCCATAACACTAGGCATGGGCTGATTCTGAAAATTTTAGGCATCTCCACAGAAGTCTCATCCCTCATAAACAATGGAGAAAGGCAACGGAGAAAGAATGGTGCTTCTGAGCAGTGTGATTCAGGCCCGCCAAGGTGCGAGTTAATCTCTGAAGCGGCCTGTTTCCTCTCTCAGACCATAGAGGGCACCAAGGATTGAGGATAGTGTTCCCAGCTTAAACACCTCGGTTAATTGCCAAATTGAAGTGCAAGAAACCCAAACCAAACAGCGTATCTTCAGTGAATCAACTCCACGTCTTTATGTATATGTAGGTGGTAATATTGATCCACCTTAAAATATTTTGACGTTGTTGAATAAAAGAAGCAGTGCCGGTATGACTATTATTTGAACTTTCAGTATTCCGATTTTCCTTGATTTTGTAGAAGTTTCAGTTTAACAAGCAATTTATGTCTATTATAAAGCCATATGCAAGCAATGGTTCTGAACACAACCTTTTCAAATTCAAGGAGTATGAGTGCAGTTCTAATACTTCTTCCATTTGTGGTCTTACCCTATTTTTATTACAAAAACTTAATATAAGTTGGTATTTCTAGTGGGTGACAAGACATCTCCCCACAACTGTGTGCAAATACGTTCATTTGTGGCTTCTTCAGCCAAGAAGCCAAAGTTGAGGAAACTGATGGACATTTACATCTTAAATGATATTCCTTTTAGAACTTAACTGACATACACTCTAAGCTAAGAAACTCAGCCTGCTCTGGATGTACTGTTTATGTTCTGAGAACTAGAGAACCAGAACCATACTTCTGCCTAGCCGTCACATTTCATAGAAGAGCTAAGCATAGTTACTGTTTTTACAGTTTCTTTCCAAGAGCAGTAGGAAGTAATGATACTGCTTCACTGTTACAGCTGCTTCACCAGATTGCACTATCCCTGTTTGGAATTGAACAAATGTCCTAGGATAGTGCCTGCAAGCACCTCTTTACCTGAATCATTGTGCTCTGCATATGGTGTAAGAATGGGGTCCTGATACTTGCAGTAATAATAACTGTACTGTATAGTGTTTCAGTGCTCTGAAGGGTTCATCACAAAGCCAGGGAATCTCTCTCACAGCTGCTCTAGTGTCCTTGCTAAATTCTAGTTCACGTAACACATTTTCCTAAACAACAATTCCTTTTTCACAGCTCCAGTGATTTTGATTTCCTTTTTACAGGGTACCACAAGGATTCCTGGTGATCCAGGGTAAAAGCAAAGTGTGAGACTCTCATTATAGGATATACTTTAATGAGTCAGGACTGCTGTCATAACAAAGGACCATAATTCTAATTCCTCACTCATTTTTGGGCAAGTAGACCTATATGTTATGGTACTCTTTTCCTGTGTGCTACATGGCTACCATTTTCCATTTGAACATGGCAGTATCTTTTTTTGCTTATGTGTGTTTAGAAACACTTTATAAAGTATTGTGAGCTCTCTGCTCATGAAAGACACTGTATAAATGTTCACTACTGACAATAAGTGCACATTCCGGTATTAAATTAACTTACAAGAGTCGTATATGTATGAGTCACTGAGATCTGAAAGACAGGCAGCATTGTTGGCTGCTTCCTGCTCTGTCTTATATGGAAAGAAACTGTTGTCAGTGGGAGTCTGTACCTTATCTGAATTCTTAGTCCTATGGAATGTAATGCTATAGCAGTCTGTAGCATTACGTGTACATGCCTCCGGCCTTCTGCTCAGCAGTGAAGTAGTCTTTAGCAAAAAAGAAAATTCTAATATATTCCCTTACCTAGTTTTCATGCTAGAGTTAAAACACCTAAAGTTAAAAGCTTTTCAGTTCCTTCTTAGCAAATGATCAAAGAATGATCAAACATAAAGGAACATTGCCAAGACTAGAATATCTAGATATCAGCCAGTCTTGACGCTGATTTTTTGGTCTGAAACACCTCAGCTTCAGGACCACTTGTTTAAATGATACTGCGTGTTCAGAAGACAATCAGAAAAGATACATGATTCACTGCTATGGAATCTGTACTTATTTCCTTCTTCCTAAAATTACAGAAATAATGTTCTCAGAAATGCCCTCACAACTGTGCTACCTCACTGACATAAATTTACCTTTATCATAACAGCAGTGGTCAGTTTTGCAAAATACATAAATGTATGTTCTTGAAATTGAATTGTTAATGACATCCTTATCAGTCTGGGTAACCGTCAGCTTGCCTATCCTTGCCAATGCCAGGTCTGCTCCTAAATTTCAAACATATGGAGTATACACTTAGAACAGGCATCACTTAGCAAAACCAGCCGACTGAAATTGTGTAACTTAGATTGTCACCGAATACAGTAGTATACATCTGGTTTGTTTAGAAGTAGCTTGGTAGCTTAGCTTGCAAAGCTCAGGCAACTGAAAATTGCCATCAGGACATTTCATCGCTGCAGGAAAATCAGGTGCTTTTTCCTTAACTGTTTCTCCATTCTGAGGCACACAAGAGCAGTAGATTCAAAGTCACCTGACTTTCCTTTCTCTCAGTAGCAGAAAGCCTTTATAGAAGAGATCAGATATGTTTTTAAAGGTCGAAATATTCCTTCCTGTATGCATGCTTTTTAAGAGCTCTACCCACAGAATTAGCATAGGAATTTATTCTGTAGCCTCCAAAGATTCACAGTCATACTTGGCAGGAGAGAGCAAGGGCAGGCCACTTGGTGAGGGAAGGTGAGCCAGTGGCCGAGGCAAACAGGTTGGTGGCCTCACTGACAAGGGTGCAGCAGTCCCACAGTACCTGAGTCCAAAGAGTAGAGCAGGCCTGATGATGGTAGCAAGGTTCAGCCAACGGTTCAGATCACCAGGCAAGCTTGTAGTGATGAGACAGGATGAAGATCAAGCCAGAAAATCAAGTGAGCAGGTCAGGAACAGAGTCAAGAGTGAGGAAGGTAGAAGACCAAGCACAGGCATCCCTGCAACAAAATGCAGGCAGAGACAGAGCAAGATCCTGAGCTCAAAAGCAGCTCTGGAACAAAGGTGGACAGGACCCCACTTCCCACAGCTTTTTTCACACCACTCTTTCTACACAGCTCTCTGACTCAAGGTCACAGAGTTGCATGAAGCCAGTGCTGAGCTTGAGCCATAGGCAGCTAAATCATAGAATCATAGAATGTCTCAAATTGGAAGAGACCCCTAAGGATCATTGTGTCCAAATCCCTGCTCCTCACAGGACTACCTAAAACTAAACCATATGACCAAGAGTGTCATCCAGACACTCCTTGAACTCTGGCAGGCTTGGTGCCATGACCACTTCCCTGGGGAGCCTGTTCCAGTGACTGACCACCCTCATGGTAAAGAATCTTTTCCTAATGCTCAGTCTGAACTTCCCCTGACACAGCTTCATTCCATCTCCTTGTGTCCTGTCACTGGTCACCAGAGAGAGGAGATCAGCACATCGCCCTCTGCTGCCTCCCATGAGGAAGCTGTAGGCTGTGATGGGGTCACCCCTCACCTTCTCTTCTCCAAGATGAACAGGACAAGTGATCTCAGCTGTTCCTCCTAAGTCTTGCTCTCAAGGTTTTTCACCATCTTGGTCACCCTTCTCTCTAACACGCTCACCCCTCTAACAGTTTGATGTCCTTCTTATATTGAGGCACTCAAAACTGCACACAGTACTCGAGGTGGGGCTGCAATCCCTGGGGAACACACACACTTGGGACCTAATAAAGCTTGATACACCAACTGCGTGTTTATTTAGTCTGAGTTGACTTGCTTTAATGCCTAGAAAAATATTAAGATCCACACCTGTAATTTTGGGTGAACTGTTCTGCCTATAGTTGATACAAGTTAAGAAGCTGGGCCCCAGTATTACTTGCCAAAACTTGTATGTGAGCGGCCAGCATCCAGCTGGACCTGTGTTTGTAGTTGCTCTCTAACAGTTCTGTCAAAGTTATCTGGTTTAAAAACATCTACTAGAAACACATTTAAGGTAAGCTGTGTTTAAGGTGTGTTTAAGATAAACTAAGTCATTTAACAGAACTGGGTTAGGGAGCAATTACATATGCACTAAGGCAGGTTGGCTTTAGGGGACACAGCCTCTTAACTCAAATTGACTGGCTAAATCAGAATGTCTAAAATGTCCTTTACCTACTTCATGCACTAAACCCCCTAGTTTTGGATATTAAGACTGGAAAGTGTCTTCTGAGTGGATTAGTCTATCGTAAGCGATTGTGGGAAAACTCTTCTAACCCTTTTCATAAACTGATCAAATTCAACTTCTAAACTATTTTTTCCTCTTGGAGGGTTTGTGCAGAATTTCTTCATTCTGAAGGTTTGTAATGTTTAAATTTCTGATCTAAGTGTATTTATGGCCAGCTTATAAACATTATTTTTTTTTTATGGCGGAATCATCCTCTAGTTTTGTAGAATCACAGAATGGTTGAGGTTGAAAGAGACCTCAAGATCATCTAGTCCAGCTTGAGCAAGGGTCACCTAAAGAAGGATGCTCAAGACCATGTCCAGCAGGGTTTTGAGTATCTCCAAGAGTGGAGACTCCACAACCTCTCTGTGCAACCTGTTGCAGTGTTTGGCTACTCTCACAGTAAGAAAGTGATTTCTTACACTGAAATGGAATTTTCTGGTTCATGCTCAATGCCTCTGGTCCTTTCTTTGGGCACCAATGGGAAGAGTCTGGCTCCATCTTCTTTGTACTCCCTCTCCTCCATCCCAATCAGGCATTTGTACAGATTGATAAGATCTCTCTGAGCCTTCTCTTCTCCAGGCTGAACACTCCTGGTTCTTTCACCCTTTCTTCATGACAGATGCTCCAAGCCCTTAATCGTCTTCGTTGACATCTGCTGAACTTGCTCTGGTCTCTTTGTCTCTCTGCTAGTGGGGAGCCTAGAGCTGTATGCAACACTCCAGATATTCAACTTTGTCATCAACACATTACTTTTTATGTCAGGCTTATTAATAAAGAATAAACAAAACAGATTCTCAAGATTATTAAATTCTACCAGGAAACATTTCACTTTGTTTTTCAACAATAACTGTTGTCAACTACCAGTTCTTTACCTGCAATAAACCCTATTTTGTAAGCAATTTCTTTTGCTTAAAGCATTTATTTTGTTTAAAAAGAGACTCTTTTATCAAAAACTGTGTTGGGTAATGTGTACCTTTCCTAAATTTGTGCTTCATATCTTCCTCTTTCATTAAAAAATCCTGTAAATAATTAAAAGCTAACTAATTTCTTAAAAAGAAGAGCTGTGAATGAGTATTGGAGACTTTACTAGGTGTCCCAGAATCAAAAAGTAGATGATACAGCATAAAAAAAACATTTAGAGAGAAAATTTAAGCAGCTAGTTCAGAAATAAAAGGTATCAAGAAACAGAAAACTAACCATTAATTTGTATTTTAAAGCATAACATAGGAGTTGCAGAAAGATGATGAGAGAAGTAAGTACAGGAGGATGAGCTTGTAGCCAGCAGAGTTAAGGATAACTAGGAGTTTTGATTATGTTCTCTTCTAATAAAAGAATTGGTCCAGGAATAGTTGAAATGCTCAGTAAATATTTATGATCTACATCTGGAGAAGAGTCTTGTTTATGGGCTAATACATGCGTGCACTTACTTATAAAAGGATAGGTCAGTTTTACATATCTCAAAAGGACCCTTTTCCAGGGAAAGAGTGATTCTGTGAAGCTGGTTCAAAGAAATCTCATAGCCAGAGTCAAACAGGAGGTAGAATAGGTGATCACAAGGGATTTCTTACATTACATATTTAGTGAATATTCTATTGAATTGAAACCAGTGCTTCTAGCGAAAATGATACCAGTTGATGGTGGCACCTGAAGAAAATTTTTGCCTCCTATACTCAGTTTTTATTTCCGATTAGAAAATGTAATTTTATCATTATTGCTTTTGAAACAGTCTTGGTCAATAGCATTTTACATTGCATAACATTCCCCCAGATTAAGGAACAGGATGTTTTTGTTATTCTGTTTCTTTTTATTTCCCAACAATACTATCTGTCATCTAGCTTGGATGATGAGGTAGGTGCTCATGCTCTCTGTCACATCTCCCCAAGTTGTTTGGTCTGTTATCTCACACATTATATAATGTTTGCTGCAGAAGGCAAATGGCTTTGGTGTCCTTTTTGAATAGAAGTGTTTCATAATGTGGTTGAAGATGATGATGATTCAGCTTAACCTTTAGATCATGTGGATACTGAATTACCTGCTCTCACATTTAATGACTCCTTCAGTCTAATATGACACAATGTTCTTGATTCTGAGGCTTGCAAGTAAACTGTGATTAACAAAGAAACACCTGCATAACTGTGACCAGTTCTTCCATGCCAAGTTTTGCTTCATTTCTCCCCTTGAATTTTATGCTTTTTCCTCCATTTTGCTTCTGAAAAAGGAAGTCTTTTCCTCCCTGATCCCATCAGTCATACATTACAGGAGACAATGTGTGTTCTCCAAGGAAAGCTTTCACTTCACCAAAAATACCAAGGAAGTATTCCAAAAAACAGAGGGCACACTTTTCCTGCTCTGATTCAAAAACATTTTTCACATTAGTCAGTCCTTTTCAAGGCAGGGAGAGGCGGGGCCCCTCATTTTCATTCTTAAAACACTGAACCAAACAAATACATTTATCGTCAGCCCTGAAATTTAACTACTCCTTGCTCGTTGTGTTTATTTAATTACTCAAACATTTCCACTGGAAATTTTCCTCTCTCCATTTTGGAATGGAGAACAGAAAGACATGTGAGTTCTGGTGGTTCCCACAAACTGCCCCAATAATTGCATTGCCCACTCCAGCAGTGGAAAGAGCAGCCCTCAGACTCCTTTATGAGATGATGGATATCCATGACTCCTGGACCAGTTCTGCCTTGCTTATGGTGGTATTGAACTTCCCATTGACTTGATTGGAAGGAGAATCAAATTCACAGAGTTGACAGTGGTAAGAATGATGCAAATTTTATACCAGAAAACCATTGCGTACATCAGTCTAGGAGAGGTGGGTACTGAATTGTTTAGCTTTTTGGAAGCTGCTGCTTGATTTTGAACCACTGGAGAATCGACAGAAAAAAAATTGAAGGCAGAGGAGAGGGGTTTAGAGATGATTGCCTATGCTGAATTTGCATGTTGGGCAAGTGCCTTACAAAATGCCTCTGCCTCAGGGAGCTAATAAATTGAAACAGATGCACATAACCAAGACAGGTAAACCATGTAGGAGGACCTCTTCCTTGCACTACACTTTCCTCAAAAAGCACAGAGCAGTTGTGTCCCAATCCCATGAATCAGGGATTCAAATTAGATCCCTTAATGCTATCAATGGCTGACTGGGGAGGAGATATTATCAGATACTCTTTGCTCTTTTTAACAACCTGGTAGTGCCAGAGAACTATAAAATAGCTTTAGTGTAACTGAGGATTGGGCTGCCACAATGGTAGGTTTGTTGCTTATTTTGTAGGAAATGCCTATATTAATTTACAAACATTCCCATAAATCACATCTGGAAAAAAATGTGTAAGTTAAATATCTTCACTTTGCTGCCATGTGATAGAAGCTGGGGCCTTGCTGGCTATTTGCCCTTTGGAGAGAAATCAGTAACGTGGTGTTTGGATATCTTCCAAGTACGACTTCGGCATTTACACTGTATACATCCCTCATGAGAAGTGCTGATAAGCCACACCCATACAACTCTGTTTTCTCAGGAATCTTCAGTCCTGATTCCAGTCAGTTCCCTGGAAGCAACTCTTAACAAGACTATGACTTTCTACCAACTCTAGACTGTGCAAAAGTTCCCCACAAAGAATCTGCATTATAAATAAACCTTACGTGACCCACTGAGACATTTGTCTCTCATGCTATGTTTAGCATCTTTCACTCTTTAAGTTGAGAATGCATTAAAAATGTATTGAAAACAATATAGTAAATGCAAATATAATAATATAGAGATTTCATGAAATGGTATCAGTTTGATGCTCACTTAAAAATAATCTTTTATTATCTAACCTTCAGTTCTTTGAAATATTGGCCAGTCCACTAATGTGGTCAGTGAATATAGAAAAGAACATGAGAATCTGATATATAGCTTCAGGATTAGAGTGCATCACTTTGTTCACCACCTCTGAAATGTTTTCTTGTATGCAGGTTGCACTTTGATCTTGGTTGCAATTCCTATATATTTGGTGTTCAATACAGAAACTTCTTAGACTGTAATTTAGCCAAGAGTTCTCCCATGGCCCCACTTCTCTGCTAACGGACAAAGTCTGTAGCGAGAATGCTGTATAATGGTGTGTGCTGATGTATTGTTAAAGCTCTAATTTTAATAATGCAGAAGGTAGGAAATTGCAAACTTATTTTCAGAGATGTTTCTTCTGTCATTTTTCACTTTTACACCCTGATAGGGCATTGAATTGCATAATCCAAAACATCAGATACCAACATGTAATAAGATGCAGTCAAAACTGAACTGCAATGTTGTCTGTAATGAGCCATGAAGATATATAAATATATGCATATAAATACATGTACATATATAATTGTACATATACATAAATATATATAAACACACACAGAATAGTGTTCTATTGTTCTGTATTTGGCGATATGTATTGTACAATCATGCAATATAAAGGAACACTTAACAGTAATGTCTATTACTCCTATCTTTAAAGGCATTTGGGATTATGCTCTGTGAACAACAGAGAGATTCAATTTAATGTCTGTGCAGAGAGTGGTAAAATAAGAGGGAACTTCATTCTATAAATGCAGTTCTCAGTTACGTGAAGGCTTCTTTAAGATAGGCCTAATCGTATCTACATTTATGCCTGCTTTAGTGTCCTTGTATTTTGTCTGAGTGATAGGAAAGGACCATGACGTGGATATGTCTGTCTTTGTAGTTGGTATTACCACACTTATATTAAAGGTTTTTATTGTTTTGATTTTGGTTTGGAGGGACATTTGCATGTTTATTACTTGTTTGCTTAATAATTATAGTATAAATACAATGTAGTAAATAACCTCACAGGCTACTGAAACTAGATGTAGCTCAGACCAGTTTTCAGACCACTTCAGTATTATTTTAGCGTTATTGCATGAATCTTTCTCGGTTATGGTTTGTGGTGTTTAAGAATGTTATTCTTATTGGCCAAAATTCCTTCAACCATTGCATTTTACTTTTTCTCATAAAAAAATAAAAAACAACATAGTGGAATGCTTTCTTTTTACATTCTACATTTCTTTTTAT
The DNA here is from genome assembly GCA_026212715.1 of Elanus axillaris. Classification (NCBI taxonomy): domain Eukaryota; kingdom Metazoa; phylum Chordata; class Aves; order Accipitriformes; family Accipitridae; genus Elanus; species Elanus axillaris. Next base: position 61,399,739 of record JANZLQ010000079.1, on the reverse strand, counting down.
TTATTGATTTGATTTCTGCAGCACCAAAGTGATTTTGCAGTGTATAAGGATATGTTAGTGTCTCTTTAAATCACTTGTGAACCTTTTAATAGCACCCTCTGTGTTTATAGAAGCTGCCAGAAACCAGTCAGAGCAGCAGCATGCCTCTAGCTATATCTTGCATGTTTGTGTATTATTTAGTAAGTGTGGTTATTTGGGACTCAATTATACTGCAAGGTTTCTTCATACTGTTTTTGTTGTGGAACAAGCAAAAGAGATGTGTAATGACCCACAGCTCTAAGTACATTTCAGCATTTAGCATGCTGACAGCCCACAAGGTTTCAGTACATACTTCAGTTCATCAGAATTTCCAACTGTGAGTGCTCCCATTTAGGTATTCTCCAACAAAAAATAAAGACACTCTAGAGACCAATGTTATGAAACCTCACATACATTGTTCTTCATATTTCCAGCCCTTCTGTCTCTCAAGCCTCATCCTCTTTGAATGCCTGCAAGATAAGAGGGACTATGTAGCATGTCTGGAATGTTTCTAAATCCAGGAACTAGTAGACCAAAAGACCAAAGAGGGAATCAGATTCCAGAGCCTAGGGCCTCGCATGGGGAGTACTCTGTTATTCCTGAACTCCCAAATAGTTTGAAAGTGTCAGATTTGGGGGTCTGCTTTTGGGCCACAGCTATATAACACATATGTAGTGATAACATACAAAAACTGTAAAGAAGAAAATAAGGAATATGTAGTTCCTTTGTCTAACTATTGGTCAGTAGGTGTAATTCTGAAGGCTAGAAGATTTTTTCTCTTCAAACATAACTACATCATCACAGACAATGTATATTTAATACAAAAATGTTTTCTGCTTATTCAATACACGTAATTAAACTCAGTGCCCAGCTATTTAAGGAGGAGAATTCTAAATTAAATAGAACAGGAGCCAGTGTAAAAATGCAAAGTGTTCATTTTAGGGAGACTGGCATTTTCTGTTATTTGCCTGAGATTTACTCTTTCTAGAACATATAATGCAGTGGTTAAGAGCCAAGTGTTTGCCCTGTACTTTGGTCCAATACTGCAGATGTGTGCAGAGATTGTGGAAGATACAGGCTTCTTTGTGGACTTGATTGTAGTATCACATTTCTTACACCTGTTCCCCCTTTCCTAAGAGATATAGTTAGAACATAGAATTTCCATTTTTTCATAAAAGTTTTACAAAACAAGCAATTACATGGGTTCAGGGCAAATACACTTTGCATAAAGCAGGAATTGAGAGGAGTGTGGTTTGAGACAGTTTTTATTTAGATCAAATTTAAGAAAGCATATTGAATTTTATTTTTCATCTTTGTATTAGCTGTGCATTATTCCTTATGAAAGACCATGTACCACTACTACCAGTGAGTCAAAGTAGTTTTATTTGTAAAATCCTTAGTTCAAACTAAAAGATTTCCTTTCCTAGATTAGATTGCCACCAGATTTACCAACAAAACAGCTGCATACTTGGAACTCATCTGTTTGTGACAGTTAGTGTAAAATAAAGTGGGATAAGCGTTACAGAGTAAGTCAGTTTGTGGACACTCGTATTGTGTAAAGAGGTTTTGCTGTTTACTTTATCTACTTCCAAAGTAAATTAAAGGCATTAAAGCTCAATTTTGCCTTGGATCTTAAGAAATTTGGAGCTGCCATGGCTGCTCAGTCCTTTGACAAATGGTTGTCAAATGAACTGCTAGTTTTTATGCCCTCTAGCCCACTCCGCTGCTATGTAGATAAGCGCCAGCCCAGGTGAAGGGGCAGGACCTATGTGCTAACAGTCCACCATGCACACACCACTGCTTCTCTTTCCTCGAGTCAGAGAGGTTCCTCTGACACACACACCTTTCCACTTGCCAGGGCATGAAGAAAGATCAGTGGGGGGAAAGAACTGCCAGTGTTGGTAGCATATGGCTGTTAAATTTCTTTGGCTCTAACATCAAACTACATAATCAGGAGCCCAGTTGTGGAATTCATCTGCTATACAACAGAATCACATCAGGTCTTCTGTATCCAGGTTCTTCTGGGAATGACATAGGATATGATTCTCTTAGATAGCAAGAATAATACAGAGCAATTGTACTGTAAAGCAAGATTTTCAAATGGTGGCCAATGGGTCAATGGTGCAATGGTGCCCTCTAGACTTCAGGGCACATCAACAAGATCTGATTCCAACTGTTTCCAATCCTTAGGATAGACCTAGGATGTAGTGTCACCCACCAAGCCTTTCATGTAACTCAGAGCGAAAAGCTTGTAAAAGCTCCCATTCAAATTGGCTCTGCTAGGCGTCACAGTATCTGCCATCTGCATTTTCAGCTTTCCAAGCAAATGGATAGTGCTGTCAGCAATATTGTGGAGGTCAGAGAAGTCTGCTCAAGCAGGAGTCCATGACATCTTTTGGTTCTTCTGCATTGCATATAGGCTGAGAAGAATCACTTGCATTTTGGTGCTCTGCCAGCAAGCAGCTGTGCCCTGAGAGATCAACTCCATTCACTCATTTACACTGTGCACAGTGTATAAATGTTTTGTTTGCACAGACTTCTCTCTCAGGCTGCTGGCACTGTATCTCTCCAGCTAAGGATGGGCCCCCTTCCTTCCCTTCTGTCCCTAATGCTCCCCCATCCCATCCCATCCCATCCCATCCCATC
>JANZLQ010000079.1:61359552-61382614 GCA_026212715.1 Elanus axillaris | reverse complement strand
AATGCTTTTTGCCCCCTTGGCTGCCAGGGCACACTGCTGGCTCCTACTGAGCTTGCATCAAACCAGCACCCCCAGATGCCCTTCTGCAGGGCTGCTTTGCAGCCACTCCTTGCCCAGTTCATACTTGTGCCTGGAGTTACTCCATTGCAGAATCGGACATTTTGACCTGCTAAATATAATCCCATTAATCACCGACCAGTGCTCTAATCTATCCAGATCCCTTTGCAAGGCATCTTGTCCCTCAAGACAGTCAACAGAACCTCCCAGTTTGGTATCATCAGCAAACTTGCTAATGGTGCATTCAACTCCTGCATCCTGATCATCAATTAAAATATTGAACCAGACTAGCCCTAGAATTGAGCCCTGAGGAACACTGCTGGTGACCAGTCACCAGCCAGATGTAGCCCCCTTCACTACAACCCTTTGAGCCCTGCCCTTCAGCTACTTCTTCGCTCAGCTTACCATGTACCTGCTCATCTCACAGCTGGACAACTTGTCCAGAAAGATGCTGTGAGGGACAGTATCAAAAGCCTTTCCAAAATCTAGAAGAACTACATCCACCACCTCTCCCTTCATCCACTAGGTGGGTGATAGAAGGATATCAGATTAGTTAAATAGGACTTTCCTTTTGTGAATCCATGTTGACTGTGCCTGATGATTGCATTATTCTTTAAGTGCCTTTCAATAGCACCCAGTATAATCTTCTCCATATTTTTTCCAGTTACTGAGGTTAGACTAACAGGTCTGTAGCTCCCTGGGTCTTCCCTCATGCTCTTCTCATACATCAGAGTAACATTGGCTAGTTTGCAGTCAGTGGGGACCTCCCCAGACTCCCAAGACCTTTGGTAGATGATTGAGAGGGGTCCTGTCATAACATGCGCTAGATCCTTCAGTACTCTGGGATGAACCCCACCAGACCCCATGGACTTTGGCTGATACAGGTGGTCCCTTACAATTTCGGTGTCCACAAATGGAAAATCCCACACTCGTGGTTCACTGACTCAGGTGATGAAGGCAAAAAAATGCATTGGATACCTCTGCTTTTTCTTCATCCCTATAAGTCAGATGACCATCTTCAACAAGTATCTCTCCAATGTTTTCCTTAGACCTCCTCTTGCTATTAACTTACTTAAAAAAGCCTTTTTTGTTGTCTGACGTAGCACTGTCCACTCTAGACGAGTTTTGGGCTTACATGTCTTCTCCCTGCATATACGAACCACAGCTCTGTAACCTTCCTGTGAAGCCTGACCCTGCTTCCAGAGATCATACAATTTCTTCTTCTTCTTGAGCTCCACAATATGTTCCCTGTTAAGCCAAGCTGGTCTTCCACCCTGCTTGCTTGATTTACAACACAATGGCATTGCCTGCTCCGGTGCTTCTAAAAGGTGGTTCTTAAAGACTGACCAGCACTCATCAACTCCTAAACCCTCAAAAGCAGATTCCCAGAGTACAGTGGTAAGTAGCTCCCTGAATATCTTAAAGTTTGCTCTCCTGTAGTTCAGGGTAGCAACTCTGCTGTCCTTTATTCTCATTACACTGAAAATTCTAAACTCATCCATTCCATGATTACTGTGGCTAATACAGCCACCCACCATCACATCTCCCCTGAGTCCTTCTCTGATCACAAATATATATAATACCAGAATAATTGACATAGCTCCATGTTGAAATATGTAGGAACAAAGTGTTGTCCTGGTAGATCAACAAAATGTGCTGAGTTCGTTGCAATAGTTTTAGTAGTTGTTCTAACTACTCTAAATGTTTTGTTAGTTGCAATAGTTTTAATAGTTTGTATCTCTAAGTGATCACAAAATCTCGTGCGATTGGGCTGTACAGACAGCAATGGCTAAAAATAATGGCAGCAAACAGAGATGGGAAACGTGCATGTGCTGAAGGGAACGGCAAGAGAAATCTTCTTCTAAAAATATCTTCCTTTATTTTATGGAAGAAGAACCACACATGCCTACAAAACGCAGACAAGGTTTAGAAAAATCATACCCAGCAGAGAGGAGGGAGGTGAGCATAGAAGAACATGGTGGAAGCAGGAACACGGTTGTGAAGCAGCTGCTGCTTTGCCACACCTTCTCTTTAATTTGGAGCCTTCTTATCAGCTGGATCTTCTCTGGAAGGTCACAGCTCACCTCCTGTGCTCTCTGCTTTCTGCGGTAAGGCTTATATTCAGTGGTTCCCTAGACAGGCAATTCATGTGTTCTTACCAGGGGAACTTTTTCACCTGCATAGGCACAAACAAGAGCCCTAACATGCGCTCAGTTTGGTGACTGGGCTGTCTCAGGCACATAGTAAGTCATAGCATAGAAATTTGCTCCACATTTAGACTATGACTCTGCTTTTGTCTCTGTCATCGGGGTCTTGGGTAAGTTGGGACTAGTTATTTCAACTCTTTGTACCTTCCTTTTCCAGTCTGTTGGAGCAGGGTGGGGGGAAACACAGAGGTGAGCTCCAATGATAAAAAATACTAGGTTAAGTGTGAAGGCCTGAAATTATTGTTACTTGAGGTTTTACTGTTAATATTACTCTTATTCAGCAAAATAATTGAATTCTTACACTACTGATCATGGATTGATTGTGAGCACACACATTTTGTACAGATATTTGTTCATAAACATCTAAAAATTGCTTTTTTGCAATAACCTTTAATTGCAAATTTGAGACTTTTTTTCATTAATGCTTCTTATGAACTCTCATAGAAAGCAATTGCAAAATACCTATAAGTGTCTACAGTGAGTTTGTTTATAAAAACAGAGTGTATGTGTACATTTTCAATGCACACACCCAAGTGTGATTGTTACTTCTAATCACTATAATTTGAAAAGTTTATTTCCTGCTTAAGTGCAATGTGCTATTTTCTTTTTTTTCATTTAAATGAAACTTTTATTGACATTGCAATTTCCTATTAGTAAAGAGCAGACAAAAACTAACTGCAGATAGGCTTCTAATGTACATAAATAGAGATCTGATGCGTAGCATATATGACATCAGAAACAATACCTAATCAACTAGCCTTTTTTTTTTCATTCTGGTTTGTTAAAGAAAACAAGGCAATGCCTTTCTTTGTTTTATATCTCTACAGCAAACTTGTCATTGGATTTTTTTTTCCTGTGTGCCTCTTTGGTGTGTGTATATATATCTATATTGATATATATGGTAGGTTAAAAATGGCTCCCAAGTGTGTCACCTGTTTAGAAATTAATTTTGCCTTGAAATAGCATGGATACTGAGGAATTCCCTCACAGCATTCCAAAAAGATATCTGATTTTTCAGCTTGGGAGAAATAGCTGCTAATTCTAAACTACCATTTTCATTTTTCTACAGCAGAATTGCACATTTTCCCCAACCATAAAATTTTCTCATAATAGAAATGAGCCAGTCCCCAAGGGTGTGGTTATCAAAAGATAATCTTACCCCAATCTGATTAGAGGCATAAGGCTCATGCCTCAGAATGCTCCAGGGTGTGATTATCTTATGATAACCATACCCTGTATCATGTCTTATTGATTAACTAATAAAGCTTCAGCATTATTATTCAGAGGAGGAACTAAGGTATCAGCAAGAGATCTGATTCTGGAATGGGAAAGATTCTTTGAAGCTCTATCTCTTGTTCTGATTATAGCATCTCTGAAATTATGGGATCACCAGATGCCAGTTTTTGTTTCTTATTGGTGATTATATCAATGATATACTAAAACTGAACCATACCCAGGTAAATACTTATGTAAAGACACTTTTACATTAAACTGTTCACTTTACATTTATGTTGCAGATTTAGGTTACACAACAGAACAGAATTACGTTCTCTGGAGAGGACTTTGTAGTCCAGACGCTAACAGTGCTCTTCATCCAGGGCAGCTCTAAGTTTTGTGTATGGTTATGGTGTGGAGGGATCTCTGTTCCGCCAAGGGATTGCTCCCTCCATGCCTGCACACTGTATACAAAAAAGGATGATAAAGCCAGCCCTTGGGCTCCTGAGTCTCCCAGGCTGAGTCACACAGAGCTACAGGCTTAGTACAGCTGTTTATCCCTTAAATCTCCTAAACAGTAGCACAAAGTGGCCTTAAACCAGTGCTGGAACTTTAAATGCAAAGCCACCTCCCCCTTCTCTGTTGTGTAGTTTGTTCTCTACAAAAAAACTTCATAATGATGTGGGACTTGCTTGAACAGGCATTGTGAAGGCTAATGTCACAGCCAGCAGATTCTGATCTCCTCTGCATCAGTGAAAAGCTGGAATTATTTCACTGACTTCAGTGGAGCGAAACCAGGTTAACAGATACATCTAAGAAGAAAACATGGCTGGTGTATACAAAAAGAACCTCACTAGGAATTCCTTGTAATGCAGCTTCTACATACTGACGGCAAAGGAGGCAATATACTCCCTCTGTTAAGAGTTAGATGCTTTTTTGGCAACAAAAGGCAATATTTACATTTGTACTGCAATCTCATCTTTAGATGAAAATTTAAAACGATAAAACATTTGATCAAACCTCTCATTTAGGGACATGCAGCTTACACCTAACAAAGGGATCATTATACAGCAGTGCAATCCACACCACACTAATCCACTATAATGAATTCTTTGGCAAATTTGCTGTATCTCTTGTGTTGCCATCCACTCTGTTAATGGAGAATCTTAATTTCTGTAGCTAGCTGGAGCAGGATGGAGAGTTGTCATCCTGCCCTTTCATGCTGTGTGGCAAAAATAGCTTGCTGTTCCTAGGGCCAGCACAGCTCCCTTTCAGCTAGGCACAGAGGAAATGTGGGTATAGATCAGTGTCTGGAAACCACTGGCATTTGCATTATGATGTTACCTATAACATCCCGAAGCAGGTTCACATGACTAGTAGCCAAAAAATCCTGTTTTCCTTCAGCATTCTCACAGATGCTTCCACCATTGTGGCAGTGTTGCCATCCTTAACTGGGAATTGCTAAAATCTCTGGGAAAAGCAAGGTGTTAAGACTATAACGTGTCTATTGAAAATTTCTTTCAGGTGAGTGATGTTATCCTAGGGCAGGCACCCTGAAGAAGAGTCAGCATGCACCCTCTGGAGTGTCTGTCTCACCACTGGCAACAGGGAAAGAGACAAGATGACTAGCTTGGACGGTGTGCCTAGTTTTTATACAGCCAGGCCAGGCGAGGGGATTTCTGCCTTTATTATAAACAAGTCTTAACTGGAATGTGGGTTATTAGCACAGTCTTCACTGTCGCATATCCTGTCCTGATCTGTGTAGTAAATGCCGCTTTGCCAGGCTGCACCCTGTGGAGCTCTGTGCAGCGGAGCTGCCTATCTTCTGCACTTAAGATTTAGTGCCAGATGCAACGCTTGCTCTCAAGTCCCCTCTTTCTCTGTACAATGGTTCTCCTGAAGAGAAATGTTCCTGCCAAAGACACATCCTATTGAGGAAATCTCCCTCTTCAATGGTACCTTTCTGTTTCATTGTTAATTGCTATGAATAGAGTTCATTCTGAATCATAATACATATTCTTCTTGTCTTGAATAGGTTACAATCCAGGTGACAGAAAGGGAAGAGGCAGGGCAGATTTAGAAGCCCAGAAAACAAAATGCACCCATAAAGTGGTCTTTTTTAAAATGTCAAGATATTTTATCACTCTCTTTCAACTCTTTATGGCAATTGCAACTTTGTTTTTCTATGGTGTCCATGAAGTATTTTTGCAAAAGTGTTTCTGGTTTTGTCCATACATTTGTAGTGGAAAATGTCATGTTCTCTAAGTATAAGCCTATGTACCATGAGCCTAATCTTGTTCCAAGAATTCTTTTTTTTTTTTTTTAAGAAAGAAACCCTCAAATGGTCATCCTGACCACCAAAAATAAGGTCAGTATCTTTCCATTCCCTGAAACATCCTTGAATGAAAATCACACCTTCAGGACAGGGGAAATGGGTGACTACTAAAGTAAAGGACTCCCATGCTCCTCATTGTACATCACACTTTCTACTCTTAAGTAAAATCCCACTGGCTGAAGTGTAAGTAATAAGCAGTTCCGCTTCCTTCAATAACATGGGCAAGGAACCAGACTTGCACTTGAAGGAGAGCTTTGTAATAGTCCCAAAGCCCTTTTGAAATTTAAGAACTGATAATCTGTTTCCAACAGAATTACTTTACATTCAGAAAACTTTTAGTCAAATATGAAATTTCTATTCCTTTAAAATCTGAAGCATATTATTCTGAATGAAAAAAAGTCTTGGGGCACTCCCTGTCAAATTCAGGCTTACATTCAATGGCTGGGCTGTTTCTTGCCACAGTGATCACAGATATACAAGCCAACAGCAGATACTGAGAGAACTTCCATTTGCCTTCCTTCCTCTGCATACGACTTCTCTCCCTCTGCTCTCGTTGCTGAATTGCCCTGGTCCTCACGGTGGGTCCCTGTGCAGTATCTGCCGCAGCGAGGCCCCCCAGGTGTGAGAGGCGAGTGGTTCAGAACCCCGTGCAGCCTGCAGAGCATTTCTGGTAGCTACACAAGCTTACCAATCTTCCAGCCCACTTCATTGCCAGCACAGATCATCAGCAATGAAAAATGCCATTTCAATGACACAAGGATAATACATCTGAACCATGGTGATGCCCTAGGACAAGACATTCTATATTATCACAAGCCTAAATGTGTGTGTATGTATGTGTGTGTATACAATCTTCAGAAACTGGTAAAATCTCATTTTAAACTTCAAATTTCCCTGACTTCTTGACCCATTTTCCCCAATTCTTATCAATATTTTAAGAATCTTGGAGGAGCAGAGCATATAAACAGCCTTTAATTTTCTGCATAATAATTTTCTAGAATTAAGTATTTAATTAAATCTTTACATAAAATAGAGATATAAAAGATATTGTGTCTGGAAAATACTAACCCAAGAATTCATATATAGTTTGTTGCCCATTTAAATGTAAGAGCATGCAGTTAATCATGAGGGAGGATTTACTGTTTGTTTGCTAATTTGTTTAGGGTTTTTTTTGTTGTCATTATCCTAGGCAATGTATTGGGTTTGGTACATGGCTACAGTTAGAGGCACTGCTCTAATGAGAGGTTAAACCTCAGTATCTTCACCGTTCCCAAATGGCACCTTATGCTACAGATAGTTTCACTGATTCAACAGGAAAACTAGCACAGTAAAATACTCTTCAATACCAGAAAAGGAATGAGAGCCTGGTCCTGTGCCATTTGGAACACAGTTTTGTCCACTGAAAGTTGGAGAGCACTTTTAAAAAAATATATGTGTTATTTTCATCCCTGCAACAGGAAATGCAACTACCTAAATCAACACATAAAAAAGGCAGCCCCTGGAGTTAAGCATGATGCCTAAAAGTAGTAATCCAAGAGAAATGATACTTTAAATGCTCTACAGTGCTATTTTAAGGAGAGATTTTTGGCAGATATTAATTTTTTGTAAAGACCACAAAAGTGTTGTTATTGTGGATAAAAATAACAGCTGCAAGGGAGGCTGAAATTCTTTCTGAGATAACAAAGAACAAAGGAGAGACTTTGCATCAGGATTTGTGTCAGCTTTAACGGCTAAATTGTGCTCTCAGCTCAGTGGGCAGGATTGCCACTGAAGGCATTGTGTGACCATGGTAGGCCATGCCCAAAGGGAGAATTTGGCCCAAATGTATGACCAAACCCAGGGCTGAGGGCCAGCAGCCAGTGAATGAATTGTCCTTTCATTGAAGCCCTCCAGAAAGTGAAGAGGCTCATCTCTAAGTCCGTGTGCTCTGACAGAAAAGGGAGCAAGAGGGATTTAAGCTGTGTCAGTCCTCTACCCTGGCTGACAGTACAGCCCAGCGAACTCCAGTGCCAGCAAAAATGGGGAGGGAGTACATTGCAGCACAAGGCTGAGCACCTCCACTTCTCTTGAAGAAGTAGATACACCTGAATGCCATTTTTAGAGTGCAGATTGTTTTTGCTACTGCTCAGAAAATGAGTAATAGCCCTAATTGAAGTCTTTTGTTTTCAGGTCTAGGACCAAACAAAACACAATACAGTCCCTAGTCCCCAAAGCCAGAAATGGGCCTTTGTGTATGATGTGTATCAGTCTGGAATGTTTATTCTGTGCAAATCAAAGAACAACAGGATAAAGCAGAGTTTGCTCATTCCTGAATAAGTTAGTACATGTGCCCTGAAGAGGTTCTCAACTTGCAGACTTTGGTCTACTGGTTCTTTGGTCTATGGCTTTGGAAAATTACATGCTTTTCTAAGTCTTTAACACCCCTTTTTAACAGATAGGGCTGGCTCTGCACATTTTGACAGTGCAATGTGGAATGAAAAATGCAGATGTGAATGCTCTAAGAATGCATTTTTTTAATTACTGGAATACATGTTTCATTTCACTGCAAAGACAAAAGGCAGAAGGAACTAGCAATGATGTGGAAGTCCCTTACGGACTGAGGCTGAGATACAATGCATCATATTCTGCCCTTTAGCAGTGGCCCTGGGTCATACTGCCACAGAGGCCATGGCCGATCAGCACCACCTTTGCGGGGTGATAGGCTGAGGCAGAATCTGCAATGCCCATCAGGCACAGTCTGTGCCAGCAGCCACTCACAGGTCACCAAAGTCCTCTGTACCAAACTTACTTGGGACCTAGACTAATGCATGAGCCTGTGCATTATGGTTCTCTTGAAAACATGTTTTCTCATTTTGGAAAATGATAATATAATTTGCTTCCAGTTACTATGGATGTGCAATGGGTTTGCTTGATTTAAAATCTTTTCACCTTTGGGGAATGAAGGACAGAACAGAGTAACTTCACATCTGATCCTTTGCTACTCTGTGAGTGACTTACAAGTTATATTTTAAGCACAACCTCATGTTTTTCCAGCTTTTGCCTTGAGCTGGGCAGCATGGACCCCTGTGAGATATAAATCCCAGCTTGTAAATAAATAAGTAAATAGATCACAGATAGATGTTACTGCTGAGCAATACACACCTAAAGACAGGGTAAAGTAAATGAGGAGATGTACAAATGTTTGTCTGAATATGAAAGAGATGTTTGTGGCCTTTTTGTTTGCTTCTTACAAAGTTTTCCATGGTCTCTGATTACTGCAAAGATTGAATATTAAGTTAGACCTGAAGCAAACAAACCCTTGCACCAAGTCTGTAAAAAGCATATGAGCCCCTGTTGTGGTTTAAGCCCAGCCAGCAACTAGGCAACACGCAGCTGCTCATTCACAGTTCAACCAGTGGGATGGGGAGGACAACTGGAAAAAAAGTAAAACTTGTGGGTTGAGATACGAATGATCTAATAACTAAGGTAATATAAAACGTACTACTACTACTACTACTACTACTACTACTACTACTTAAAAATATAATTAATAATAATAGTAGTAGTAATGAAAAGGAATATAATAAATAAATAGATAGATTAAAACCCCAAGAAAACACAAGTGATGCACAACGCAATTGCTCGCCAATGCCCAAACAGTGATCTGTGCCTCCCAGCCAACTCCCCCCAGTTTATATACTGGACATGACGTTCTGTGGTATGGAATATCCCTTTGCCTAGTTCAGATCAGCTGTCCTGGCCATGCTCTTGCGCACCTCCTCAGTCGGCAGAGCATGGGAAACTGAAAAATCCTTAACTCAGGACAAGTGCTACTTAGCAACAACCATAACATCGGTGTGTTATCAACATTATTCTCACACTAAGTCCAAAATACAGCTACTAGGAAGAACGTTATCCCAGTCAAAACCAGGACAGCCCCTCACAAGCCCCTAGCACCTTTCTCCCACTCCTCTGGTCTAAGCCACAAATGCCACTAGGCCACAGAGGACAGGAGGTGAGCAGGTAGGTCTAATGAGGTAGGGTGACGAGCTACAGTTTCTCTCCACCATGCCACAAGTACAGGATAATGGGAAGCAGCCAGGCAAGTCCCGACACCTTTCCTCTCCAAACCTAAACCTCCCCATTTAGCGATGATCTCCTGTAAGAGAGCGCTCCAGGGTCCATTGCACTCAGTGGTATAGCTTGTTTGAATTTGGTAGACCTTTGGCCCTCTTTCTTAATGTAGAGGGCCAAATGGATCTTGTTGTAAAACTGCAGTCTTTTTTCTTTTCCTTAGAAAGGGGTGGACTGAGTGCCCAGTATGCTGCAGATTGGAAACCAGCAGGGCATGATCTGAGGCAGCTTAGAAAGAGATGTCCTATTGCTAGCTAAAACATATGTCAACAATCCCTCTATTTCTTCCTATAAGATCCTTCAGTGTCTTTGGTCTGTAGCCAAAAGGAGACTCGGATGTTATAATGCTGAAGGTCATAGTTCCTGAGTTGTAGGCACCCAATGGCATTTCTAACATCCAAATCTGATCCATGGGCATGCTGGAAATTTGGCACCTTGGAGTGGGATTTGTGGAAGGCAGCTGAGCGGGGAGCTGCCAAAGCTGGGCAATAGCACTGCTAAGGAGAGAAGGCTATGTTTTAAATTGTATCCTTTGCTGAGAATTGACAGTCTTACTCTGGGCAACAAAAGATGCCATTTTTGAATCACCCTGCTGAACCTCCTCCTTTCTCTGAAGGAGCAGAGAACTTCATGTTTGGCTTAGAGAAAGCCCATGTTGCCCTGGTGCTCTGGAGCCCACTGCAAACCTCTGAAGAATGCCAGCTTGTCTCCATCAAGCTCTTTTCTTCCATGACATTTGCAGAGGCCTGAATAAGCCAGGCTGCAGATGTGCAACATGTACTGCCTGACAAGCTGTCCATTACTGTCATTTTTCTTGTACTCCCCTCTGTGCCTGCTTATTCTCTCTTTTTTATATTAAGACTGTAAGGCATTTAGGGAAGGATCGGTCATTTTGCTCTCTGTTTTCCTTTTTGATCTTTGCATGACATTAGTTCACTTTGATCCTAGACTAGGAGAGAAATGCAGATCTTACAGTGTGTGTTCTTGCATCTATTCAGGGAATAGATGCAGTGTCACCTGATGTGTAACCAGGAGAGCAGAAGTTAGGACTATTGGCGGTGAGCTTTTTACAAGCAGTTTGTTTGTAAGGAATTACTTGCTGACTACCATCACAGATAAGTAATTTGGAAATCTGGAGTCATGTATAAGTTCAAAGAGTCTATATGCTATACTGTATATTTATATGTAGCCAGCCACCTTTACATCTGAGCAATTCTTTGTCATCTGCTTAAACAGCAGGCAGTGGAAGAGAGAAACCTTTGAGTCTTCCCCTGGGATGTCATGGGCTCTATGATATCTTGGATAGACTTTGATTAAAAGGCTACCATGGCACAGGATGGGAATGGTCTATTAGTTGTCTTATGTGGTAACAAAACTGCTGCTGATCAACAGGCAGATCTATAATAGCTGGTTTGACCTGTTTTGCTACTAAATAAATATTTGGCTTCAGATAATAGTTAACATTAAAAAAGAAAAAATCAACAACATTAACTTTGTAGAAGAACAGCTGGGGGATGGTATCCAAAGGAAACTCTCATGCCCATGTTTATTTTCATCTATATTGCATTGAACTAATCTCACCTAATTTTTGCCATCTGGAGGTTAGACACCCAGTTGTCTAGATTCCCTCTCTAGTCTCTGGAGAAAGTACTAGATGGGATGAATCACCTGCCAGAGGTGCTGTCTTCAGATATCTCTCTCAGATGGCACGAATGTGTCTCTGGAAGTGCCTGTTTGTCTACAGGTGGAGGCTTACGACTACCCCAGCGATAAGCCTAACTTTTAAATACACACAACTGAGTGAGAGCAACCCTGCCCTTCCATGTGCGCTCTCCTCAGCTTTTCCTCTGCTCTCTTTCCCTGGAAATGGAAAAGCTTTTTAAGTCAGAAACTGTCTTCTGTGCTAAAGTAGCACTGTACTACCCCTCACTTGCCAGCTCATTGTAATTGCCACGTCTGGGAAAGGAAGTTCTGGGCTGATGAGACACCTCATCTTCCATGAGAATCAGTGGGAAGTGCCAGGGCTTATGACCCTGCAAGGTGAACCAGGACCTCCTGGCCTCACAGGGCTCGGGGTGGGATCAGCAGGGGTTCTGCAGGTTACTTGTGGCTATTGTGCCAAGTATATATGCATGTGCCACAAGAGCTGAATGAGCTAGAGGAACACATGTTAGATTTGCCTAGGGAGAAGGAAATAGATTTCAATGTGTAAATAGTGAGAAACACATGCAATAGACATGTTTTTTCATTGTAAGGAGAGACTGGCAGAACTGCAGCTACAACCCCTTCTGGAGATATTCTCCTTTACCCTGAGTAATTCCATCTGCAGCAGACTCCTAACTTGGGTCCCTTGTAGGAGGTGTCGAAAGAAATCAGACTGTGGCTGCCTCTTGCTCCTGCCAATAAAGCAAGAGTCACTCAAGTCATTCATTCTTGTGCTCCATGCAATAACAATCCGTTGTGGGCAAGCTGAGATGATTGCCAAATTTAAATTTTCTTAGCAAAAAATTCAATAAACAGCATTGTGAAGCTCATGTAGAACTAGCCAGCTTAAGCAGCTGCCAAACCCCGCTCAGGAAAGAAAGGAGATAAACCCGAATATATTATCACTCCACCTTAGGTAGCCCATACCACAAACTTCTTTCTCTCCACTTGTCTGCCACTCAGACATTTAGACAGGCTGTCATTATCAGCCACCTGCTGCCCCAGCTTTGCCCCAATTTTTTTAAGCCCTACAGCACTGTCATTTGACGTGTCTGGTGAGAGAATTAAAGTCGTGAAGACTGAGGATACCACTCCCTTAGGTAATGATATATTCTGATTCCCTCCAGCTATCTTCCTGACAATCCAGTGCTCCTCATTCTGGCCTTACTCCCCTCTTCCACAGACCGAAGAATAATTAAAACTCCTCTACATAAGGCATGGCTTCATTCAACATTCAGCTTAGACTCTGTTAAAAAATGCTTGTGACAGATGGGGTGTATTCTGTGCCATAGAAATAAGTTGGTTGGCATGAAATAGCCAGCAGGAAAAGCAGACAAAAATACCTGGCATACAAAGGCCAGGAAGGAAAGGAGACAAAAACACTGAAGCGTTATGTACTTTTAAAACACAAGCTTAAGAAAGACCTCATCAATTTAAACAACAAATGCTACACCTTGAAATTCTTATGCAGGTACTATCCTTAATCCATTCAGCAGAGAAAAAACCACTGAAATATATCTCTTGATCCATCAGGTATGCAAGAGACCTTAGGATGAGATGGGACGTACAGTTGTTTTGGAAATCTATCAGTACTGCAAGTCAGGAGAGCTGCACCTTGGAGGTCAGCATGAGTGGGCCAAATTTCCTTGCTCCAAACTGCATTGGAAAGCAAATGGGACATCTTTAATCAAGTGAAACACAGTCACTTCAAGTGGCCTAAAAAGGGAACTTTGGGAAGAAAGTTTCTAGAATAAACAGTTTAAATACCATCAGGCTGTCAAAATGCGCATGCTGGAGTGATCCTGGAAATATTCATTCTCAGAACTTGTTCTTATCAGCAGGAGTGCTGCTTGTCTCTGGTGTAATTAGTCACATGTTTAGATGCAGCACTTGGCACTAGGAAGCTTCCTTCCTATCTTAAAAATGCAGGCAAGGAAATCAAAAGCTGTGTCCAAAAAAACCCTACAAAACTAATTTTTAACCAAAAGGCATCCACACCCAGTCATTCCGACAAAATTATATTCTCAAAAAAGCAAAGGTCTCATGACTTGTGATATTATCACAGCCTTGGAATGTGTGCACAGCCTTACTTGCAGAGTTACTGGGCTTTTTCTTAATTGTATTAAATAGTTGATGGATCACATGCTATTGTAACAAGAAAAACAGGTTTGATAAAACAAAACAAATATGCCAGTGAATAGAATGTATACTCATAATTATTTTTTAAGAGATAAAATATACAAACATGAGATGTAAGGCCAGAATAAGACTGAATGTGCCATAGTTTCCTTAATTATGTGGATACAGTTTCATATTCCTCAGAGGTGGTACAAAGAATACACACTAGCCACCAGATGACTGTTCTCTGAGCCGTTTGCTGCCTATTGGGCAAGGCTATACACATGGCTCTAACCCTGGCTGCAAAGGATGCCCTGCAACGTGCATTTATTCCATTCTACAAACTCCCCATCACTTACAGTGCAACCTGAATTGTCCATTTTATGCCAGGAAAAGGAGGCTGAGAAACGGAGATGTTCTTTTAAGAGTAACAACGCATAGAGCTGTCTTGCCTGGACAATGAAGGGTACAGGCTGCAGGCTACTAACAACTCTTAGTAAGCAAGTTTAAAAAAGGAAGGAGAATGGTAACACCCAGTAAAGGGGAAGAAAGTCTTGCCATTACCAGACTGGAAGAGTGAGCACAAATACAGGGAAGCAGAAAGAGTTGTACTGCCCAGATGTACTGAAGATCCCCCAAAAGACATTTATTATTTTTTGCCCAGCTCTTAGCTCTCTTGTTTTTTCACCTATAAATGAAATGAAGTTTGTTTGTGAAGTCTGTAAATGCTCTACCTATCACGTAGTCCTCAGAAAGTTGAACTGGATGTTCAGGGAACATGAACATGAACAGTTGAACTGTTCCAGGAAACTGGAACAGCTACGTCATTGACTGCACAATCCCCAGAGAGAGCACCTGCGCCCGAGGAAGGCCCATGAAGGCACATGAGGGCCCATGAAGGCTTAGACACTCTGTTGGTGGAACTCCAGCTCAGCTAGTTTGAAGGAAAGTAAGATCCAAAAGGCAAATCCAATGCATCTGTCCTGTGACTTCTCACAGAAAGGAACTCAGCTAGGGCTAGAACAAGAGATTCTGTGGGTAGGGCACTGTGTCTGAGGGTATCAGATGGTCCTAAAGGTAAGCCAGAACTCATGACCTTCACAGATTAAGTTTTCGGGAGGTGTAATTTAGATATCAGAGGTCATACTTCAGCAATTATATACTTGGTTAAAGTTTATTTGCATGTAAAATCCTATTGCTGTTTCACCACATAATTTAATGAACTGTCACATACTGTTTTTTTCCTGTTTGGTTGGTGCTGGTAGCCTTAACTTTGGGCTTACATAGTGAAGGGATCAGAGGGAGACAGCAAGATGGTGGCTGTGTAGAAGTACTGTTACCACCACGTGTGAGGTATCTACTCCACATACAGGTTTATATCCCTGACTAGCCAGGTACAGATGAAAAAAGAGAAAAGACTGTTCCTGCTCAAGGCATCTTGCTTTAGTGGCTAATCAGAGAGTCTTTCTGCCAAACTCATGAGGAGGAGAACGTATTTACCCTGTTATCTGGGAAGATATGCAGGAAGTGGCTTCCAAGAATGGGATCTGCTCAGGATTGCTAACAAAGAAGGTCTGAACTTGTGGATATGCTTCCTAAAGACAGTTCTGCTGAGCTGGCTGGACCAGAAAACCGAATTTCTTTCATGTGTGGGCTTTGCTTTGATACTTTCTGGTCAACAGTTGACCTTCTTGCCTGAGAGTCAGAGGAGGTTTTATGGGAACAGCTCCGCTGAAGGTATAGGCTTTAATATGGAAAGCTCGGGGTTTCCTTGCCTGCATCTGTAACTAATAAAGGAAGAGGAGTCACTTTGCAACCTATGCACTTCACACTCTGTTGCCTATTATTCATGGAGAGACATGGGATAACAAATGACGCTCTGAGCAGAGCCAGCCTAACCATTTGGAAGAACATTCACAGCAGGAAAAGCAGGGGGAGTGTGGGAGAGCATGGGATGAGAGAGCAGCCTCGGTCCTCAAAACTGCTTTTGTGAAAAAATGTGTTAGACATGGGTAGCCTTGATCTTTTTTTTTTTTTTTAAGGGAAATAAGCCCCAGCAGAGCATACTGCCTACCAGCAATTGATAACTATGCCAAGTGATGGGATAAAAGAAACACACTTAAGAGGATATTATTAAAAAAGAAAAATTTAAAAAGATATCATGTTTGGTATTTTTATGTGAGCGCATCTATCTGAGGTTTGTCCTGCATAACAGGCATACCATACCTAATTAAGTCTGAATGCATTTTTAACACATTTCTAGTTTTCTAAGCAAGTCAAAGATTTAACGTTGCACTCTGATGACAACCTGAGAACATAACTATTCAGTAAGTTGTAGTAGTTTTTTCTTAACTTTCCTTAGATGTGTTTGAATGTATAGTGCAGGAAGTAAAAATATGTAGGGATTGAGAGACCAAATAGTAACAATCAGAAAATTCTCCAACTTCAGGGTGCAATATTAATTTGTCAGCGCGCATCTTGTATGTTTTACATGAGCAAGCTAATAACAACCTGCCCTAAGCTTTCATTAGGACTGCGGGTACCACATGGTGAGAATACCTTGGGTGTTCCTAGGCATATAGTCTTCCATCTGAACCATTCTGCTTATCTTAGCGAGAGTGTCAGAGCACATTTGAGAGCACCAAATAGTTTCTAGATCTACCTGCTTGATGTTACGTCTCTTTCTCCACTTCATTGCTCCCCACCCATCTCCCTGGCTATGGCTTCCCTGCTGGAGTTTTTCTCATTGCTCCTTCCCTGGCTGTTCCACCAGCTCCCACAGTTCTTCGGCCTCCCTCCCTCGCCTGCGTACCTGGTCCTGTCACTTCCCCAGTTTCTGTGACAGCCTCACAGCTTCTGTGGGCTCCCTCATTCCCACCTTTAAGTTTCGTTGCTGAATCCAACAACAACAACAACAAAAATATAGTGAGAATTGAGAAATGAAATAAAATGTGAAACTTGGGGTACAGCTGTGCAAAGGATCTCAGTGTGAGCCCAGATGCATAAGCTGCCTTCTGCAGTGTGACTGGGAGTGTGTGCATCTGCTAATCCTGACTCTGCCTGCATCCAAGGCTATGTTTATTTTCACTACAGAGCTATTATTCCGCCCCTTAGTCTCTTTTTTATCTACCCCTACACAGTAAAGCAGCAGGCAAACTTTAAGACTCATAACAGAAGAGTGTCAAGACAGTAACAGAGATTAATGTTGGCTGGAGTGAGAGTGAACCAGTGACAAGAGAGAACATTAAAAGCTCACTATTTGTGATATATATTATATTTTTTTCAATATCTGAGAGGCATTTGGAGAGGTAAAACATTAGGTCTTTATAGTTGCAGCTCTAGAGAGATGTAAAACAGTGGACTCAAACAGGTAAAATGCTGCTGAAAATAATTTTGAAAACATCATAAGGGGAAATATTGAATCATCATTCAAGGCTCTTTTCTGTGATATGAACATTGCTCCATTATCGGTAACACTAAGATAGTATTGGCCAACATGACTTACAGTGGCATAAACCTTGGGGTTAAAATTAGCTGGAAGTCTTTTTAGAGATGCCATGCCAACTGCAGTTATTTTCTGGGAGTGTTACCCACTTTCACCTAGCCCCAAACCTGTTGTTATCGCTGCAGAAGTCAGCAATGACCAAGCGGCGGCAGAAGAACTGAAGCATTCTGCGTAGCTCCAGTCTCTCTTCCCCAAACCTCTCTTCCCGACTCTGCTGCTCCTTGCCCACTTACAGAGTTGAAGACCATCTCCTTTTTAAGTAGGACATCTTCCCATCTCCACTCAAGAAATTAGTAATCCTTGTGGTTTCTTTACCTCTGTTCTCACAATTATAAGTGCTGGGAGGTAAAAGCTGTGAATTCAGCCTGCGCAGATTGAGGTGAATACATAGGCTGGAAATGTAGGGAGCTGGTGCTTTCAGCCACAGATGTAGTCAGCTGCTTCTTGACTTCCAGTGATGTGGGGACCTCAGCAAACTGATAGCACCAAATAATTCAGTGTTGTGCTCTTGGGTCAGCAAGATCCATTCTAAGCACAGGGAAAACATGTCACACAGGTAGTGGAAAACTTTAATCCAGGTGAGGAGTCCTCTTTCCATTCCCCTTCTGCTTACTCATGCACTGTAATTTGCTTAGGCAATTACCGTGCAAATAGAAACCAGTGCTGCAACATGTATGGCACCTGATATTTGTATTTATGCAAAGACACATGACAGTAGGAAAAAAATATAACTGCTTATTCTAATAGCGCATTATGCAGCTTGCAAGAGCCTAAAAAGTACAACAATAGAGTTTACATTCCCTATAAGAAACAGGACAAAGATGCCCAATCTTGTTCTCCCCTGACTGATTACAGTGTGTGCTGGAATGCAACCAGATGCCATGCACCCTGCAAGACCTGGCAGACCAGGAGAGTGGGTGAACTCAGACCCTTGGTTTGCCACTGCAGATAGGTGCTTTCTGTTCCTCCAGAATGAACCATTTTTGTACTTAGTCTTCAGGAGAAACCCATGGTCCTCTGGACATTCCAACATGTTTCTGGCAAAGCAGGACTCCAGAAGGTTAACATCAAGTGAAGGAGTGAGAGATGTAGTATAAAAATATTTCTGTGTGGGGCAATAGAGTACATATCTGTTTCTCACCTACACCAAACAGATCAATGTCATTTGTTAATTTACTACTGTGATTGTACAGCTAGGTGGATGTCAGTGATTTTCAAACTTGAAAGAAGGAGCGTATAACTGTTTCTTACATGTATATATATGTGGGCAAGAAAGACAAAAGACACTGAGAAGACACTGAGACACTCTAGCACCATAAGGTATGGAGCAACCTATGTGACTTGATATCCACATTGTTTCAACATCCCAAGGTGAAGTGGACCTAGAATCTAGCACAAACCAACCACTACCTGTTTATTAAATAGGAAACATTTTAAGGACAATGGGCCATAGGAAGGGCACCAAACTTCCTCTAACACTAGCTTCTGCATCAGTTCAACACTAGGTTTATGCACACACAATCAGCTTTTACATATTTTTTATTTATTTTTCTTTATTTTATTTATAAAATTCCTGTTTCCTTACCAACAAATCTGGTGTTTATCAGGAAAAAAAAGAGGAATTATTCAGGCCTCCCTTCTTTGCTCCCATCAGAAGAAAAAAGAAAAGTCAAAAGCCAGACATTACTAGAATAATTATACCTATTGTCCTTTGCATCTTCTCTCAGGACTCCCCATGATGCATCCCAAGTCAAGAACTTTTCTCTCTCAAAATAAAAAGCTTCAAGAAGCTTTTCTGTGCATTAGGTATCATGAAACTGATTGATGGTTCATAAATTGAAATTATGTGGTGATTTAGACCAGATCTTGCTGCTGAAATGTTAGTAAGCTGATACACTAAACTGATTCTCTCTATTTTAATATGATTCAGACCAGAACACCTATATTTAAAAAATGTATTTATTAAAGAGTATTCAGACTGGGTCTCATGTTAGTGATGCAGAGATTAGCAAACAATTTTTTTCCCTCTTAGAGTATATTGGCTTTTCTAATTAATTTGCAATGTTGTTAGAAGATGGGGCTTACAACACGTAAGACAAGCATACCTGATCCTAAATGGGTGCTACTGCTTAGTAGCATCAGTGCCTGCAGTGCAGGCAAAGCAAGGAGTACTGAAATTGGGAAGAATTTAAATTCTGTGATGATTTAACTTGTTTTTGTTGTTTTTAACTACTAAAGAAACACTTTCCTCACCTACAGCACTAGTTTTATACTATATATATTCTTTTTCTGTGAGGAGTGTTCTTCAAAAATCTTCAAACAAAAGGAGAAAGAAGATACTTTTATTGCACATGGATAATTATCTTGCACCAGTTTGCAGATCTTTTCATACCTAGAGACCAAAGCAAAGGTGAGAAGGCCAAGCTGGGACACTGGCTACATCCTGCAGCCCTTACTCAAGCCAAACTTCAATATCTACCACTTCACTATAATGTTTTGTAGTATAACGGGACCTGTGGGTCAAAATAAAATTTGAACATCACAGACTGCACAAATAAATACCAAAATGCCAGCTCCTATCCTCTCCTGTAGGTGTTCTACATTTATGACATGGTGTAACAGCTTTTAGTGAAAGGAGAGTGATGGGGGGAACTAAAGGGAAAACAATATGAACAGGGTTTGCACAACAGCCAGGAGCCTTCTCACCTGCTTAGTTGCTGTCAGCTGGCACAGTTATGTAGTATCTGTTATAACTTCAGCCACTGTAGTTATAGGTTCAGCTATGATTTGTCTGCATTGCTCACGATGTTCCAAACCCTCAGCTGGCCCTGCCAAAAGATGAATATTTTTCTCAACATGTTCAGGATATATGTGCAACGGTTTTTTTGAGCTTTTAACAAAGTTTGAATGAAGTAAGGCTGAAATTAAACCGTTCTGCACGCTCCTTTTAAAAAATCCTTAGGATGGCTATGTTATGCATCAGGCTTGCTTGTTCATTTGATGAACGCCTTGATAGCAGCATGGCTCCGGGACTCAGGCTGGAGGTGCCCCAGGCGCGCGGACGGTTGGTTGGTTGGTTGCACAGCACTCAGCATGCCAGCGGTGTGCCAGGCAAGCATTGTTGCTGAGGGGAGCGTGTAACAGGGGACGGGAATGAAGCAGTGTTGGTTCCATCTCAGTCAGCTGGGGTGTGAGATCCAGGCTATCTTCACCTTCTCTGGATGGCTTGTGCAAAGTTAGACTACACTGAGCATTTCTGCTCGTGCTCCTCTTTCCCAGCATGTTTGTTTTTCCAAGGTGCTCACCCTACTGCAGGACCAGGGGAGGGCTACATTGCAGTTGACACTTTTCCCTCAAAACTATGCTTGCCCTTTTTACACTTGTTGGGTAAAGACCTTGACTAGTGCTTGGACTCTCCCCACTTTCAGCTAAAACTGAACGGATTCTTTAAATGCTAATGCTGTGCTTTGGGTTTTCTAAGTTCTAAAAGGGATACTAAGATGATGTTAAACTTGCCTTGCTGCTGTTCCTAAATGTACTGCTCTGTCCCATCACTGTTTGTCTGGCTTGAATAGCGAGAAGAGACAGTTTCACTTGCACGTTCTCACTGATGAGCCCTTTATTATTCTTCTTTCCAAAGCAGCAGTATTTTTTTTTCATCATTACAGTTGTTAGAATCACCTCATTGTCCTTCTTTCTCCCTTTCTACCATTAAAAATAACAATAAACCTGAAATGTGTCAATGAAGCACAGACTGTTCCCCCAGTCTCTCATCAGAGAACTGGGACACTGTTTAGTCCGTGATATCAAAGTAATTGATTTGATGCATTTAATGATCTCCTGATCTTATTAAACGTTTTTCTCAATTTTTCTTTTCTAAGTCAGAGGTATTTTAGCATCATTTGCCACACTTCTACGTATTTACTGGGTCTTGAGACTGGTGTGTTATTAATATGACAGATACTGATGAAACAGAAATGTGGAACTTGTGCATGGTATAGAACCAGAAGTGGTACACAAAACTGGCATAGAGATATTGTATATTTATGTAATGAATTTTTGTTTTGATTCTGATAACATCTTGTAAAAATCAGGGCTAATGTAGTTCTCATGAAATTTTCCACAAATTATCTTCAGGCAAGTATGGAGTAATTGGGTGTTGAAAAATGTACTGTAGAAACAGCTCTAGACAAGTACAGTCTGTATTACTCAGGAAGCTCTAACATGTAAATACTTAAAATGCATCTTTGAAATATAATGATACATAAATTCCTAGTCTAAGCATCATCAGCACAAGGACATTTATTGGCGTGGGTGGAAACATTCTGGAGATAGGGAGCTTATTTCTTTTCCTCTTTGTTCTGTTAAAGTGAAATATAGCACTAAAAATGCAATGGGAATCCGGTCTCGGCTTGGAGAATTCCAGGAAGTCCTCAGCCTTGTCAATGGCCTGTCAATGTTTCTGTCCAGCTGGAAAACAACTTTGTCTGTGAAAAAATCCAAATGTCTTTCATTTCTATGTTGGCACCAGATAATTCCTTTCGCATTTTAAAGAGAAAGTGTAAAATTGCACTTTCCAATAAAAGCAGGAAAGCGAAGCGAGATGATCCCACAATGACCGCTTCTGCAGAAGCATTGGTATTTCCAGGCACAGAGCGGGAAGGGTGGATTGGCCTTGCTGGCCCATGGGGGCTCCGGCCCCGGCACCCACCTGCGAGGCCAGCACGGGCAGCCGGAGCACCTCTCCTGCAGCCCAGCCCCGACAGCTATTCGTTATTTCTCTAGAGTGGAGTATCTCTAGCAGGAAAGCAATAAGGACAAAGCGTGGCTCTGCGGTCAGGACACTGGCTGGGGAGGTGGGAAAACCTTTCTGTTCCTGACGCATCTGACTGCTGCAGAGGCAGACCCTTCCTTCTCACCCCGCAAAATCCGCCCTGGCCCGGGGACGCCATTCGCATTTCTGTGTTGTTGCTGTTCTCAAAACCGTGGCATTCCTGGGAAACATTGCGTTTAAACAACTGTTACTTTTAGATGGAAAAAAGCTTTCCTCACAAAATGTTTCCACCTGCTGTGCTGAATACGTAATCACTCCTGTGCACAACCCCGTTGTTTTGGAAGGACCATTCACGGTAGTCATTATTTGTGAGACCCTTGCCCCGACTTGCTACCCCGTTACTTTAATTGGTGAAAATAGTAACACAAAACCGAAGGGGCTATTATTAATTGTTTGAGCCCTTCAAGCTGCTGCTCATTTAAAAATCAGACCCTACCAACTCAGAGCTACTACAGATATCAAGATTGCTAACTAATAAAAAACGTGGTTTTTAAAATAAATTGGCATTTTGTCTTCAAATGTCTCGGAATTAGTAATGCTGACAACACGTTTGTCAGCTTTACAGGAAGAGGAAACTTCCAACACTTGCCTACGGACATTTTTATAGAGATAAAAATCGTTTATTTGGTTTCTTTCTTAAAAAATGAAATAGAAGCGTACAACAAATGACTATCATAATTTAAAATATCACTGTCTTTGTAACAACGCAGAGCAAAGCCTGCTGATGCCTTGACTGATCTGACAGAAACATATCCAGCTAGGAGAGGACTTCAAATTAAAAAAAGGAATAGGAGAGGTGTCCATTTCCATTAGACACCAACTTGTCAGGAATCCTTTCTCCCACCGTGGTGGCACGAGGGCTAAGCAGAGCACCGCTGCTTGCAAGCCAGCCTGAAGCTGGGGGCTTTGCCCATGCAGGCGGACCTCCTGCCTCCCCTGCCAAGCACAGCACTGCTCCAGAAAAATGCTCCTGG
>JANZLQ010000079.1:61336121-61350318 GCA_026212715.1 Elanus axillaris | reverse complement strand
CCAGCAGCTTCTCACAGAAGCCACCCCTGTAACCCCCCCCCACTACCAAAACCTTGCCACAGAAACCCAATACATTAAAGAAGTTGGGAGACTTGTATAGGATACTGTCGTGGTTTAACACCATCCAGCAACTAAGCACCACACAGCTGCTCTATCATTACTCCCCCCTTGGCTAGACAGGGGAGCAAAAATATAACAAAACACTTGTGGGTCAAGATAAGGACAGGGAGATCTCTCAACCAATTACCGTCACGGGCAAAACAGACTTGATGTGGGGAAAATTGACTTAATTTATTGCCAATCAAACCAAAGCAGGCTAATGAGAAATAAACCCAAATCTTAAAACACCTT
The DNA here is from genome assembly GCA_026212715.1 of Elanus axillaris. Classification (NCBI taxonomy): domain Eukaryota; kingdom Metazoa; phylum Chordata; class Aves; order Accipitriformes; family Accipitridae; genus Elanus; species Elanus axillaris. Next base: position 61,349,967 of record JANZLQ010000079.1, on the reverse strand, counting down.
GCCCCCCACCCCTCCCTTCTTCCTGAGCACAACTTCACTTCTGAATTCTCTACCTCCTCCCCTCAGCACTGCAGGGGGATGGGGAATGGGGGTTGGGGTCAGTTCATCACATGTCTCTACCGCTCCTTCCTCCTCAGGGGGAGGACTCATCACTCTTCCCCTGCTCCAGCATGGGGTCTTTCCCACAGGAGACAGTTCTCCATGAAATGCTCCAGCGTGGGTCCCTTCCACAGGCTGCAGTCCTTCAGGCACAGACTGCTCCAGTGTGGGTCCCCCATGGGGTCACAAGTCCTGCCAGAAAACCTGCTCCAGTGTGGGCTCCTCTCTCCACAGATCTACAGGTCTGGCCAGGACCCTGCTCCAGCATGGGCTTCCCACGGGGTCACAGCTTCCTTCGGGCATCCCCCTGCTCCGGTGTGGGGTCCTCCATGGGCTGCAGGTGGATATCTGCTCCACTGTGGACCTCCGTGGGCTGCATGGGAACAGCCTGCCTCACCATGGTCTTCCCCATGAGCTGCAGGGGAATCTCTGCTCCAGCACCTGGAGCATCTCTTCCCCCTCCTTCTTCACTGACCTGGGGGTCTGCAGGGTTGTTTCTCTTACCTGTTCTCACTCCTTCCTCCGGCTGCTGTTTCTGTGCCTGCCACAACCTTTTTTCCCTTCTTAAATATGTTATCACAGAGGCACTACTACCATCACTGATGGGCTTGGCCTTGGCCAGTAGCGGGTCCATCTTGGAGCTGGCTGGTATTGGCTCTGTCAGACATGGGGGAAGCTTCTAGCAGTTTCTCACAGAAGCTACCCCTGTTGCCCCCCCTCCCCACTACCATAACCTTGCCACGCAAACCCAGTACAGATACTGAGGCCAACTTTGCACCAAAAGCCTGTTAAGAAGGATTGCTATCAGGTATAAGGTTTCAGCTTGGAGGAAGCTTATCAGAAAAATACAGATAATCAGTCATAAAGAAAAATGAGTGGCAACAGAGATAAAAATATCCAATTCTTGTTAGAGACTACTTGGAATGCTGATCTCATTGAAACATGCTTCCCAACTTATTTTAAATTTCTTATGTAATTATACTCTGTTTTCAAGTTCTTGTCACTGCACAGTGGTGCCTTTTGTATAAGTTCACATTCAGGTCGAGTTCAGAGAGGCTTCATAGCCATCAGAGACAAGACATTGTCCTTCTGCCAATGTGGTTTTGCCCCACGCTGCAAGAAGGCTGAAGTAGCCCTTGTAAGGGCTATTTGCATTTTTTATTACTTGCAGAAAGGAAGTTTTCAGCCAAGCAAATATATAATTTTAGTTTTCTATGCAGAAACAGGGAAGTGGTTTGCTGTAAACAATGATAAGCTAATGTTACTAATTACTTCTGCACTTTTTATTTGACGGACTAAATACTACTTCACAAACAAGAGCGCAAACACAAGTTGCAGGTTTTGGACAAGCTAAAAAATCAAGTGTCAATATGGGCATACCCTTGGTGCATTTAAAATCACATATGCATACAAAAATTAATAGATAAGCTAAGACTTAATCCAAAACAGTAGTCCACTTTCTGTACATGACCACAAGCTTATATAGTGGCACAGGATCACCAGATACACTGTTAATTCACAAGACTGTTGCTCAGAAACTGGAATACACATGAAAAAAGGAGTACCAAAATTCCATGTGTGGCTGGCTGTCCTCCGTGTACATCTTTAGAACAGGGTTTTATGCAGTTTGGATCCCCTACCACACTATACCATTTAAGACAATTATGACCTTTCTTAAACAGCTGCAGCTGCACTGAAGTTCCAGCACAAATGTTAGCATCCATAGGCAAAAACTGGATCATGACATAAGCCCATAGCAGAGTTCAAGGAAGAACCAAAACCACCTTGGTCCCCATGAAAGATAAGGCTAGAACATCCACTGTGACCATCTGGGCTGATCTGTTCCATCACGGAAGTCCCTGAGATTTCCTGAACTACCGCTGAGTTCAGCTAGAATACATCTCTTAAGAAAGACATCTCTTGAGGTTAAAACTACTAGAGATGGAAAGCCCATTATAATTTTCATTAAAATCTTCCAATGGTTAAATGCTCATTATTTAGGGAAAATTGTACCACTCTGTCAGTTCTAGTCTGATTTTGTTCAGCTTCAACATGCCGCAATCAGATCCTGTTATGTCTTTGTCAGCTAGATGGAAAAGCCAGGTATTAAGTTTCTATTTCATTGCAGATACTTTTGGATTGCAGTCAATACAATTTTCTGTTTGATAAAGCCATCAGAAAAACTTCCTTGTATTATGCCACATGAATCAATGATTTTTCTGGCTCTTGTCTCAACCTTTTCTGTCTACCAACAGCCTTCCTGAATCCTAAACTGGACAAAGCAAATTCCAACAAATATTGTTTCAGTGCTAAATGTACAACTAGTATTGTCTTTGTAGTCCCTAGGATTTCTCTTTGTATAGACAAGAATTACATGAGGCATTTTGACCAAAGCACCATATTTAAGAGTTCATTCATTGTTACCTTCCTTGACAAATCTCTCTGCACCTCTTCATTCCTCCTCCAAATCCCCAAATAAAAACTTGTTAACAGAAGAAAAATTCTAACCAGCATTTTCAGTTCTTCTTAGGTCCAGCAAAACACAAATTTCTAAAGATAAAAAAGGCAACAGCAGCATTAGCTTTGCCATAACGTGACTGATGATTAGACTATGAGAATTATCTGCAGACATGGTTTTATTCCCTTATTTGCTAGATCTGTACCAATACATGTGAAAAGGCTATGCAAGGCAGAGAAAGGGTAACAGAAGTAGTGACACATCTATGGTATAAGACACATTTAAAAAGACTGTCTCAAGGTTCAAAAGTAGAGTCAATTGATAACATGGGGATATTTTAGCATTACTCTGAAATGCTAAAATAAAAGTTGTATAAGCATGAAACATAACAGAATGCTTTAGAGATGATCAGAGCCATGATATACAAGGAAACCAAGGAAAACAAATTGGAGGGTTAGACTGCCCTAAAACAAAACGCTGTGTTTGCTAGGGAATTTTATTTTGAGAACACATTGCTCAGCTGATCTTCAATGGATCCAAATTTGGGGGTCTTCTATGTTCTTGAGCTCTGGTATTTGGTGGGCAGACCAAATGTATAGGTAAAAAAGGACATTCTACTTTAACTGTTCACAGTTACCCACAAAACACTTGTCTGCTTGCCCCTAAGTTGGGGTCATCTGGACTGCATCAATGACTTACCTTTGTTGTTTATTATACCCCCAATCTTTTGGGTCATCTATGAGTATCATTAATAACTTTGTACAATGTTTGATGCAATTTAAAACAAACATTAAATAACATATGGCCAAAAGCAATTCCTAAAATAACCCTAATATGAATATATTTGCTCAGTGAGAATCCTCCATTTACTATTTTGTTTTTGACAGTTAACCAATATTCTGTTAATTAACAGGTCATATTGATCAAATTAGCATGACATATAAAAAGTGTATTGCAGTGGCAAGTCAAAATGTTTGGAAGAAATCTAAGTGTTACATAAACACTATTGTTATGTAAACACTACATTTTTTATCAAGTGTGTTATTTAATAGAACTGTGGTCAGATCTGTTTTTCATATACACATATTGACCAACATTAGTTCTACTGATAGCTTACATATCAGTTATACATTTTTTTGCCTACCTGGATGCTAGCTGATATTCATCTGGATTGGCCTCTTTTCTGCCAGTACTTTTAACTTCTTCAGATCCTCTGGATTGTCTTTCCCAGTTTCAAATTTATTGAAAACAAACAGTACCAATACATGTAGCTGCTTGGTCAGTTTGAATATAAACACTGAATTAAAGTTACCTGAATGTGTTACTTTAAACCTAACTTTCATGGGTAACACACTCCTGAGTTGCTGCTCAAATAGGATATGTTGTCTCACCTTGCAAAGTGATAAAAGTTTGGGGTTTACCTGTATGCTTCATACATAGAAAAAAAAAATTAATTATTCATTCGTTTGTGTTTTACTAGCAACATTTCCATCATTTCTATAGATCCATATGATTCTTAGGACTAACCTAACCCTCCCTAAATGTACCCCCTCTAGCCATGAGGGCAGCAAGGGACATGAATGATGCTGTGTTCTTTGCAGACGTAATTGCCATTTACAGCACTGACTCACAGGAAGTAGTAACTCTACATAAAATATTCCATCAGACTGGCTGATGTGTTATCCCAAGATGGTGTGTTGAGGCAATAAAGAGCAGTCACTGTTCTGAGCATCTGTTGAAAGGGCAGAGTCAGCTTAAAATCTAGCCAACTTTCAAAAGTTAGTTAAAAGCAGTTCTGTATTTTCCTATACATCTCCTAAACAACTTGTGAAGCTTATTTACAGAAACATGTCTTTCGTGCTATGTGGCAGATGCACACAAAAGAAGAGACTGCCTTAAACAAAAACAGTGAAGTTAACCACAGATAAAAGTGCAGGCAGAGTAACCATGGAATTATTTTTGTTCAGCATTACTTGCAACAGCTGATATGACTCAATGAGAAAGGTGTAGTTACGCTGACTCTGCTCCTTTCAGAAAGAAGTGACCTGTGGAAAGACATGAAGAAGCATGCTATAATTCAATCCACCTTCATTCTGCCAGACCACAACTTCCCATATAAAAGATTTCTGCAAGAACATCACAACGTGCAGCAACAAAAAAAAATATTTATTAGACTAAGGTTGTCAACAATTTATACCTGGGGCAGTGGAGGACTAGCTCAGATCTAGAATATCCTTTTATACTCCCCTCCTTACTCCCATTCAGCCTATCCCTTTTTTCTTTATATGCAGACAGTAGAATCTTCATCTTGTCTAGGAATTGCCATTCTTTATTTTTTTTTCTAAGTAAACTTGGAGAAAAAGATTTTAACTATCTTTGCACTACAGTTGAGCATAAAAGGCTTGTAGTATTTGTATACTTCACACAAAATTATGGTTGTTATGGGGTAGTCAGAATCACCACCAGCTATCAGTATCTATACCATTATGCTTTCACTCATTAAGGTAAGATATATACAAATGATACCACATATACTCTTGCTGACATCAGCATGAGCCAAAGTAGTAAATTTTGCATAATTTTCACTCTGCAGATGCTTAAGTGTATTCTCATCCGGACTGTAGTCTGCAACATTGTTTTTCAGTTCTCAAGCCACTTTCAAATGGTTGTCTTCTGAATGCTAATTTCAGTCTCGTGTTGGCAGATACATGCAGAGCATGCCATGAATGTTGCCATGGTTATACTCTCCATTTAGTAAACAGTATGAAATAAACCCACATTCAATGGCAATAATGCAACTTAGACCAATCCCCAGGTACTCTTAAAGTGGTTCCTCTTCATTTACACTTCTTAAAATCTGAGTAAGCATAGATTGCAGTTTCATTTCCAAGTTGCTGGTATAGGGGATACCATCCCTGTTAAGAAGTGCTCAAACTTAGCAGCAATTTTTCACTCCTAGGGCCATCATTACAGACAAGGCAAGAGATTCTGAGCAAAGGGGAAAAAGTTGCCTTCTTCCCCTTAGCAGATGTGGCGACTGCGACTCATGAGTACCAGATGGAGGATGTCACCACAGCATCAATTATTGGGAGAGGAAACTGCAACTTTTGCAAGGCCCAGAGCTATTTTAGGAAGATTTTCCTGACGCTAGAATCAGTCCAGGGTGGATCTAATTTCCCTGGCAGTAAATGCCATTTAGAGGGTGGAGTTGGCAAGGGACTGGGTTTATACATTCATCCTTCAAATCTTACTGGCATTAGTTCTGCCCTTCTCTTCCTCAGTTCTTCCACTCCTAACTCACGTCCTAGTGATTTCTTATTTTCTTTTTAAAGAAAAGATCTCTAGTTTTCCTAGTGAACTTCAAAAGCAGCCATTCAACTGCACCCAGCAAATTTTGTTTTAAAAAACAAAAAATCAAAGCCTTTATGTTTGCAGAGATAAATTGGAAGGTCAGAGTAAGGTGCAAACCAACTCAGTACTAGTTGTCCAAGTGTGCATATGGAGAGCTCTGGTGCCTGTGCTGCTGCCCTGAGCCCAGTTAAAACTGTGCTAAGGTTTTGCTGCTGCTGCTGCTGCTCAGAACCACTGAAACCACAGAAGAACAAGGTGATTTTTGTGCTGTCTGTAACAAAGCTCTGAGAAGCACATACTAAAATTGCTAACTGGGAAGCAGTTCTGAGTTAGGGTACTGGAGAGATTCTTCCATCTTCTCAGACTGGGGGAGCAATAACATACCATCGGACCTTCATTACAACCAGATGAATTCAGAAGCTCCACAGAGACCTGTCCCTGCCCAGAGGCTCCATTTTTTGGAATCACTAAAAAATGTATTTTACATGAACATACTGGAATAGATTTCTACCCCTCCTGCTTGTGGATCACAACATCCATAGGATGACTGATGGTGACATCTGCCTAAGCTCAGAGTCACAGTATCTGACATAGTATCTCCTGGACCGTTTGAATCACACCACACACAGCACCTCTATCTGTTCCCTCTGAAGGACCCCAATACAGCCCAGCAGAGGACAGTGTCTAGCAACAAGATAGCTGTCCCATAAGTCCTGCCTAATTTTTTGAAGCAAAGAAGCATGGATACATATTAAGTATCAAGGGGTCCCTTCCTTTTCAGTAGTAAAACTGCCAAATTCTTGCAACTCCTAATACCATCCTGGAAGAGGCTCAAAGCACTAATTTTCCAGAAATTTTGTGCCACTATTATTCCAAGTGGTAAAGTGCAGCAGAGGAGTATCTCTCAGCATATCTTAGTCCCTGGAGCACAAGAGAGGAAAAAGAAGAATGCTACCCTTTTCTATCTAGAACTTCAAAAGTTAGATGCTGTTACTCAGAGCAGCTTGAAAATTTAGATGTTGTTTAGTGACAGACCAGTAGAAAAAAAAATCCTAAATCCCTCTTCCAAGACAGGGATTCCAGTGCAACTTGGGAGGCTACTGAAGTACAAGTACTGGTTTATCTGAAAAAGTTTTACTGCAGAGCTCTAACCATAGCTTATCTCTATCTTCTGAATTTGATTACAAGGCTTAGCTCAAGGTATTAGCTTTGGTACAATTTCCAAGACTGCAGGACAGGAAGAATAGGAAGAAAGAAGCTAAGTGGATGGAAAGTTTATGGGGCATTAGTCAGGACAGAGCAGTACAGTGTACAGTGAATTGGTGGCACCTAAGTATGGTCAAAAGAAGATGGGAAACAGAAAGAAGGGATAGAAACAGGCAAACAGACAATGAAATTACTTAACAGTTTGGGTATAAAATAAAGGTGAAAGTATATCAACATCACCCGAGATATACATCAGTAAACTGTGTTTCACTTTGGAAGCTGACTGCTCCAAACAGATGCAGTATTCCATGGCTCAGTCACTTGGTGTTGCAGGGATAACTTGGTAAAACAAGTACGTATCAGTCTAATTAGTACGTGGGCTACAAAATTTCAAATGCTTTCTAAAGACCTGAGACAAATGCCCAAATTTTACTTAGTTAAACCCAACCTGCAAAAGTACTTAAGTGGCACTTTGCTTAAGGATGGAGTTGACACCAAATACTGCTATACAGATACAAATAGAAGATGAAAACTTGGGGGCAGGGGAAGTGAAACCAACTCCTCAAGATGTTACACCCTTGCATTGGGTCTTTATTAATTATTCCTCAGTGCATAGTCCTCTTTGACCAAATGAAGCTTAACCAGATAGCACAACACACAGAAAAATCTCTGTCTCTTGTCTGAATTACACAGATGGTCTCGTATTTAGAGCACTATCTTGTAAGTTTGTCTCTGATACAACCCAAGAAAATAGTTGTCTGTAAATACTGACAGGGTGTTTCAGTCCCAGCAAAGCTAGAGGCAGGTTTGCAATATTGTTCAAATACTTGCAAACTAAGAATTTAAGTACCAGTAGGAATCAAATTTTAAATAGGCTGTTAAGAAAAAAAAAAATCTTAAAGTCCACTTCAGTTTCTCCAGCTTGCTAAATGCAATCACCGGTGACCAAGTTAGGGGAAGCAGAGATTGTACCCAAACTTTTTAAAAGAATGCCAGTTGTTTAAAAAGGAACCATTTAAGTGTTGCTTAGCTATCTCTGCCTTTTATCTACCTCCATACTTTCTGTGGGTCCTCACTTATAATTTATAAAAGCAGAGAAGTTTGCAGAAGACTGGCAAATATCCTAAGTAATTGCTGGCCAGTTAGCTATACTTTCCTCTTCCTTGCACTGCTGTCTTGGCTGTGCTGGTGGAGACAAGGAGGCACCAGCACAGCAAGGGTGTGCACACCGATCCACCACATCTCTATAGTGTGTGGGCAGGAGCTTCAGTTTTTGGCATACTTAAGCTGTTCCCTTGTAAGTATAGGTCTCTTGCCATCATGAATGAATCTGGACTCAGGCTTCCTGAAATGGGGGAAAGAGGGTTTCTTTTGTTCTGTTTGTTTTGTTTTCTTTAAAGCCATTTTTAAAGCCATTCTACCAGCACTTAGCATCCTTGAAAATGCACTTCTGAGAATTGTAGTATATGTTGTTTCTCTTTCTTTGCCACAGTTGTTCCTTAAGTTAGTGGATTGAGGTTTGCATGCCTTTCTTCATGCAGAGTTTCTGCCCAAGAGTTATTATGTTGCCTGCCACAGCAATGTAATTATTTGGTCTAATGCAAGGAAGTCTAAAGTAAAGCACAGTTTAAAGGGAGGAACCCTGAGAAGATAAAAAGGAGGTTTGTTAGCATAGGATGCTTATCCACAAGAAGGCCGTCCAATAATATTTCCTTTTAGACCACCAGTCCACCTCAGCTTCTGTACATTATATGTACTGAGGTGTTCCTACACATGCCGGTAAACCATTTGGTGGCACTTGCACCTGATTAACTTCTGAACTGGCCTATCACATTTTGGTGGAGGATGTCTGACCAGAACGGGATAAAGTTTTGAGGAGTCTTTTGTTGTTTTTTTTTTTTTTAAAACCACTTTGCTACAATTAAGTGTATGTATTTGCAGTAAAGATGGAGAATACCTATAAGAAAGTTATTTTAAACCTTGAAGTTTTAATCAGATTTACTTTTATTTGGGTATTAGAAAATATAACCATTTAAAAAGAAAGTTTACAAAAGCCTGTGAGAGGAATAACATTCTTTTGCTTTGTTCATGAATTCTGCAGCTTGGATCTATAGAAGGTCACAACAAACCCAGAGGAATGTTAAATCTAGAGTCCTCTCAGTGACAGGATATTCTGCTTTTGACTTTTTGCAAATGGTAAGCGACTAAGTTAAAACTCTGAAGAAAGGTGAGACTCTTATTCCTCTAGTCCAAGGCTTTGAAATTTGGAACCCTCTAAATGAGTTCAACATGCTTAATTTTAAGAAGTCACTTGCACATTATCATTTTACTTGTAACAGTGATGCTTTTATCCCTGGTAACTTAGTAGTGAGCTAAACTGTCCCAACAGATACCTTAACACAAGGCTCCTTATAAGGAAGAAATAATTCATTCCCAGGGTCTATTCTCAACAAACGTAAACTGAATGTGCTCATTCCTTGAGGAAATACAGAGCAGCATTAATTCACACAGCTCTGGGAGAATGGCACACACAATGCCCTTCCCTTCAGTCCATCTCAGAATGACTTCATACTTCAAGTATCAAGCCATAAAAAGGGAGAGGACACAGAAATGAATGTCAAGAAGATTTAGCTCCAATTCAGATGTTTGTATCTTTTCATTATTCTAGAATACTGGTAAAGCACGCTTAGTACTTTAAGAACATTTTCCTAAATGCTTTTAGATTCTAGCCTCTGACTGCAGTTTTGGAATCATCGTGGAATTCAATTAGAATAAAAAGCTGCACTTTGAAAGGGCTCATTCAGTGCTGCTGGTTTATTTTCACTTTAATAGACAGACTCTAAAGAGCTGGCAATATTTATCCTTGAGTATTTAATTTAAAAGGCAAGTAAAAGGCAAATGTTCTTTTTTTAACTCCTTAAATTAAAAATAGTTTCTGAACATAATGAAGGAAACTATGCTAAGAAAACTTTGTAAAACTGAAGATACTGACCAACTACACTGTTTTCTTCACTGACCAATCTTAAGATGGTAACTTCATAGACACTCATGACTAATGTCTGTTTTTCCTGTATTTGAATTTGCAGAGTCACTATGCTGCAAAGTGGATATTCAATGCCTTTACCTACAGCAGTGTTTTTCAAGCTTTGAAATGATAAATGTTAGAATACATTTGGTATCTGTAAAACCTATAGCTTTTTTATAAGAACTGAAGTACCTAGCTATCTAAGAATGCTTAAAGAAGCACGATAAAAAAGATGTGATTTAGCATCTTAAATTCAGCTGTTTCAGCAGGCCCATCTGTCTTGCATTTGATTATTTTAGTGCTGTCACCTCAAGTAATTTTTCTTATGTTGTTTTTTTCTTAAAGCTCTAGCTCCGAGACTGCTCTAGCCTCCCTTTCTGAGTTTCCTCCTCTTTATCTCTGACCCGCTACCCTCCCAGAGTTAGAAATATTTTATGCAGCACATGAATCCAGATTCTTGGTCAGCTTCAATGCAGGAATGCCGAGTCTCATCTTTCCAGATAAGTTTTAACCACCAGGGTGACTTGTGTTGGCCAGCATTAGGTTGTCTGCCACCCATTTTTCTACATTTAGACCATTATTTGCTTCATAGAAAGACAACTGTGCAGCTGTATGCAATCTTTCTTTTAAATTAGCACAACTGGTAGAATGCTCAAGCCCTGTATGTTTTACTGGGATGAACAAAAATGACTGCAAGTGGCCTAATGCTGTGAAAGATTATTAAGAAGGAATTCCACTAAGTGGTGGCCAACGGTATTTTTCCAAGCAGCTCATAGAATAGCGTTTGATTACATGCAGGAAGTTAACCAAGTTAAGGCTGCCGTTTTCCAGCCATTCCTTCCTCTCTGTGTAGCTCTGGAATACAGACCTTCCAAAACCATGAGGTGGAAAAAGATGAAAAGACTGACCAGCTCAGCAAGGTTTTCCACAAGAATAACATCCACTGAAAGAAAAGCTAACTAGAAGTTAAACCACAGTTCAGGTATGGCTTTAACACATATTAATTTCTTCCCTGGAGTTAACACATCTTCCCTCTTGCTTTCAGAAAGTTAAAGGAACTCAAGGGGCAAAATGGGCAGGACAAAGGAACTTCAGCCTCAGATGATAATTTTCAAGCCATTACGGTGCTACACCAGCGCAGAGGGAGCCCAAGAAGAAGCATACTTGGTGTCTATGGCAGAATGTCAAGAGCACAGATGCCATTACCTCTTCATGTGCTCCCTAGCCCAGAAACAAAAAAGCTTCACCAGCATCCTGTGTAGCTATTAATATTCATGGACTTAATGGGAAGTAGCTATTCCTGCTGAGTGGTAGACGGATGAAAGAGGTGCATCTATGGGCTTTTCCACTTGCTTTTCTCTGGGATTTCTTAAGCGAATGTAGTAATTTCTGCCCAGATCTGAAAAGACAGAAGAACGACCAAGTTGAGATAACTGACACATGGGCTAATTCTGCTTATTACAGATGTTTTGTTGCTCTTTGGCATTCCTCTCACTTCTCTTATTTCTCAATTTTTACTGTAAAGCTTCCTTACTATGAAGGGAAGAATTCTTCCAGTGGCATTAGTGTGTTATTTTTATTGCAGCAGGTGGCTAAGACCTGGTAAAGAACAGGCATTACTCAATTTAGAAGAGCATTTTTACTGACTTGCTAGACACTTGTTTAAAACAGAAATAGCACTAGAACAACAGAGAAGAAAAATTGCTTTGAGATGTGAACAGTTATTAAAAAAAGAGTAAGTTGTAAGGCAAAAATTAAATATAATTTTCCTCTGGTCTCATACACATGCAATCATGAATTATTTTTTTTTACCTTCTACTTAGTCTGTTTCTCTGCTTTCAGAAATACTGAAATCAATACCATATTAATAGTAAAAGAACATACTACCCACTTGTCTCTGGCCCGTAGCATTCAGGCTCCCTGACACCTCCAAAACTGAGTTGGAGTTAAGTTTATAAATCCAGTAGATCGCTTGTAAAATACATGCCTAAAATGAGGAAGAAGCCAGTTAATATCCCAGAGCAAGGTATCAGTGGACTTATGAAACTGTCACCTCGAGAGTAACTCTCTTGTGCGGTCTATACTCAGAAGCACAAGCATCAGTTTAATCTCATTTCTTACCCAGAGGGTAGCTCTCACGATCCCAAAGGAAAAACAACTTGTAGCATATACAAAAAATAAACTATGCAGAACATAGTTCAGACCCTGTCCGTAGTCTGCAATTTAAACTCCTTGGTTGAAAAACATCAGTCACTTTCTTAGTATCAGCAACTGACAGCAGAAAAGGCAAAAAAAAGTTCTTTATCTAGACGTAAAAAGTTCTTCACCTGTGAAATTTCAAATCAGTGCTGCCATCTAAGAGCTTACAAGCGTATAAAAAAAGCCAATACTTGCATATTCTAAATCAACTTCAGCTCTCTCCTGATCTTTCTTTAAAAATCAAAGTCAGCAAGTCTAATACGGTTCACTCAATTTCCCATCCATTTTTAATGGAAAACGCAGTTTCTGCAAAGCGCCTCAATCCCCTGTTCAGAAAATAAGCTACGGTTCCAGTCAGGGGTTTTGGTGGACACAAAAAGTAGACGTCAAGTTACAAGTCGACTCGATGCGATTTGCACTTCTTGGCTGTCACGCCGGGCACACTCGACATTTTTTCGCGGCGTTCCCTGACGGAGCCACCTCCCCGCCGAAGGCCTGCATTGCATCATGGAAAATGTAGTTTAGCTGGGTAAACCAGCCTGCGTGAGGGAAGCCGCCAAGGCACTCAAATTACGGCTTCTGCATTACGTTGTCGGTGTTAAATCCAAGCCAGATGAATAAGTATTGTTTTCAATTGTGAGCCGCCACTCTCAAGCTAAAGTTCCAAAATATTTAGTTAATAAAAAGGGTTCTAAAAGGACACGTCAAAGCCTGTCTCCATAGGAAAGACGGTAACGGCTTTATTTGCTAGCCCCGATCCTTGCTGGGGAGTATTTTCCTAATGTTTTACACCAGCAGCGTGGCTGTGATCAGGGCCAGAACTCCCTGCTACAAGCAGAGGTCGCATTTGGCGTCCGCCCAGTGCTGTGCAGGAGGCTGATACCCTCCTCAGCCTGCCACTCCCGTTCATTTTCTACACCCCCCCGCCACAGGAAAAGCCATTTAATCGGAGGAGTCGGTACTGCCCCGAATAGTATGTTTTTTAACGAGCACACAAAAACAAAAAGAACGCTTTCGGCTTTTCGCCCTGCTGCAGCCGCACCGCTTGCTAAACATTAACCGGGACAGATGGCCAAGGCCAGCCTTTTCACAGAACCTCTCCGACACCAAGGCAAACACAACGCGCTAATTGCGTTCAATTGACTCACCGCGGGTCTGTGGCGCCCAGCCCTTCACCTTGGGCTACCGGAGCGGTTCCAAGCCCGACCATCTGCGAAGCCAACCGGGAGCTGGCGCCCGGCTGCAAACCCGCCCGGCGGCGCGCGCCGCCCGCCGGGCCCGCACGCGCCGGGCACCCCGCGGACCAGCGGCCCCGGCTGCCGTATTCCCCCTAGCAGAGGCGAAGGAGCTGGGGCGCGCCTCGCGGGGGTGCCTCACGGGCTCGCTGCCGGCACGCGTGGGGGCCGGGGGGGACCCACCCCGGCTTCCGTCCCACAGGCAGGCTGAAACCGGCCCGCTTCGCCCGTTTCAGCCCGCCTCTGAGGCAGGAACCCAGGCCTTTTCTCCCC
>JANZLQ010000079.1:61304996-61330446 GCA_026212715.1 Elanus axillaris | reverse complement strand
ACATTCTGTCTTCCCTTTCAGGAGAAAATTTGTGCCTGAAATGGTCCTAAGCATTGCTCTCCGCTCCCCTTTTTAAATATGACCTAAAAGTTGGTGATTGCTTTCAAAACCAGGAGGAGCCATTTTTTCACTAGGAGGAATAGAAAGCTTTACAAGACCATATTGGTAACTGCTGCATGTAATTTTGGTGGAATGTGCATTGTAGTTGGCAAATTTTGGATCCTTTTAATGGATGATGATTCTAGTTATTTTTTTGTTCTTTCTAGCCATCTTTACTCAAACTAATGTGAAATTGTTGAGCAAGTAAAACAGATGTAATATCTCTTTTTTTCAAGGCTTAGTTGTTTGAGTGCGAACAGTGTAATGTGAAACACCTTTCTGTTGATAAAACCACACCAAGTATTTTATTAGCAAAGCTGGCGCAAATGTTTTTCTGCTGTGAGTTGAAATGCACCTTTTAATAGACATGATGATCATTACTGATGCATGCGATATATATCTAGTTGTTCATGAAACCTGTAGGACACATGGATTTAGTAAAAAAATATTATTTAACACAAGTAATACTAGGTTGCATGAAAAAACGAAGGCTGTCATTTGTGGAGATGCAAGCACTGTGTTTTGCATTAAATTCTTGGTGTCCTATGATACCAAATTGTCCCAGTATGTGTAGTGACCTTTTTCCAATGGGAAAAGGTTGTGTTAAACTCCGCCTGTTTGAGAAGTTCATCTGCTGACATGCCAAAGGAACAAGCATGGTTTCCTCCGCAGTCAGCTTGAAGTTGGGGTTTGGTTAGGAATGTATGACTAAAACAAGTAATCCAGAATTTGTTAATACAATATTGTGGTAGAGGAGTAAACAAATGATGTCTGACTTTTTGCTGGACTTTTTTTGACTTGGATCCAAGACTACTAGTGTTGCAAAAATATCTTAATTGATTCCAGTTTCAGTTTGCTTTAAGAAAAAACTAGCAAAATTTCCAAGTTCTAGAACAGAAACAAGTAAACTCATTTTAAGATATGTCTTCCTGAAAGGGAGACATCTGAATGAATGCATTCCAGTTTCCTTGTTAGATTTGGAATGCAATGCATTAATTAGGGAATGCGCAAGCTATTTTCGGTGTGTGTGCTCTGATGTACTATCCTTGACCTTGAATAATTTCTTTGGAAACCCTAAAAGGAAGAAAAAGGGGGGGGGGGAAAGAAGGAAAAAAGCTTTCTTTCAAGACCAGATCACTAAATGTGGAAAACTTTGTAAACTGGCTTCTGCCTCTTTTCAGTCTGTCTAAAAATACCTAATCTAGACTTCAAGAGAAAGTAAGCATTTTAGAGTGATTTCAAGATAGGAAAATAAAACTTTATACTATCTTTCTATGTAATTATGAATAGTAGGATGAATGTAATAGGACAGTGTCAGTACTACTCTAGAATTTACTTGGGTTTTAAGGAGAAAATGAATTGTAAATCACTTTCCATCACAGTTTTTAAAACAAGGAAGCTTCTTTTCCATAGGAAAGTTTTTTATTAGCTTGACCTAAAAAAATTCTTCATTGTTTGTTTTAGGTCAGTTTTAATGTTTCTCATGTTTCATTTCCCCCCTAACTTCAAGGCTTTCTTCACTTCTAAGAAAACAATTTTCATTTTCAAAGCTTACTTTCCATTTTAGAAAGTGATTCCATCTCTGTATATGATCAGATGTTTTGGTATGTAGCAATTATTGAATTTGAGCCAGTTGTCATGCCAGCAACTGATGCCTGTGTGTGTTCTCTCCCTCTCTCTCCCTGTACTCTAACTTTCAGAGGAGAACAGTTAGTTAAAAGCAAAATCTGTGTGTGAGGGTAGGCTGGAACTGTTTAGAAGTCAGCACTGGACAAACTAGTTTCCTTTAAAAATCAGTAGCTAGTTGCTGTATTTTCCTGTAGATTTTTTTTTTAAATGAACCTGTTAAAATTGAACCCTTACGTAAGACTCTGGTAAAGGTCTAATTTGAAAAATATAACCTACTTCAAGTGAAAAGAAGTATATTCTCATGTACAGTAGTTTTTTACTGGTGAAGGATAAAGTATATTAGATGGCACACTGTAAGATATGTCTGCACAGGTTCAATTTTAATGTCACCTGCTGTCTAGGTTATGTCAAGACAAATCGTGAAGTTTTGTAGTAGTGTAACAAAATGAGTGCAAAATTTTGGTAGTATAAGCATGCAGCTGACATCCCTTAACTTGCTTTCTCTTTAGCTTTTTTCCTTTGGGGATTAGGTGGGAGAATTTACTGCATCTTTAAAAAAAAAAAAAAGAGAAAAGAAAAAGGACCACACTATTTTAACTGACAAAAGCTATCCTAATTTATGAATATGCTGTCTGTGACAGGAACTAATTTGAAATTTTAAAAAGCTTTAATGTGCAACAAGGGTACAGATTTAATGTGAATTCTGATTGCCTGGAATGCAGTCAGCCTGACAGCATGTGAATACTTGAGTACTGTCCAACAACTGCACTTGTTGTTCTGGGAGATCTGTTTTCTTGAACTTCCAGTTTTTCCTCTTGGTTTACTATCTAAGACTACCTGTGTAAAACGCTTCTCAGCTGCATATGTATGCAGCCCTTGACATGGCTTCATAACCTTCTCTGACCTGGATCACTAGAGAAGTCGGCTGGTACTGTACACTGGCTTGCATTCTCCTTCTAGCTACATGCCAATTACTGTGATTTATGTGATGCCCTTGCGGTGGGTTACCCTGCTGGCCTCTGACAAAGTATAGCAATACACATCCAGTCTTTGTTGCCTTAGCCCCGCTATTGAAGACCAGGACATCTAGAAAACTTGTGATGTAATTCACTATCTTAAAATAGTTTTTTCTGACTTAATTCTGCAAATGTGCAAACAGACCAGAGGAGTGTAGCCTTCTAATAGTAACTACAGTGCAGAGAATTCCTTTGTGGTTAAGTTAGAACTGATAAAAGGCCTGTTGTAGGAGCTGTGCGGTCATACAAAAGACTTTTCCTGGTTTGACCCATTTCAGTATAGACTGAAGTGTTTCCTAATGTGGGCTTTTTACCAACACTTTATTAAACTCTTCTGAAAAATGAAAAAATATTGTGGAAGAGGGGAATCTTTAACAGAGTTTAAAGTATATGTTAAGGTAATTGTGATGCGCACCATCACACACTTTAAAAAGGAGAGCTTAATCTTTTTTATTATTATTATTTTTTACTCTAACACCCTACCCCTTGTTGCAAGTGAGTGCATTTGACAGTCTTGAAATATCTGGAAATTTTTGCTTTGGAAATGCTTGGGAAATGGCTGAGAAGGTCTGACGTTAATTGGAAGGATGCAGTAAAACCTGTCAGTAAGTTTAAATTCACAGTAGTAGAGCTAGCTGATCAGATAAATCTGAAGCTCATTTACTGAATTAATGTGCTGAAAATTCAGGTGACTTACCTTTTGTCCTGCTTTATTTAATAATCTCCCTGTTTACAGTAAAGTCATCTTTCATTGTTAATTGGTGTCAGACCTTTAATACATTATGGGATTGTTGGAAAAAGAAGTGGGGGAAAATGGCATAATAGGAAGAAATTTCACAGAAGCAGGCGTTAATATATATCTTTATTGTCTCTTTTTTTTTTTTTTGACAAAAGTTAATTGCATTCAAATGATCGTTTTAAAGGCTGGGAAAATCAAATGTTGCATAGCTGTATGACTTCTAAGAAATGAGACACTTTGTTGTACACATGCCAAGTTTAACTGCTAACTAGTTACTGACAGCCGGTAGTAATGCAAATACAGAGCAGGAACTATGCAAGAATTGTGCAGCTGACTACAATGTTTAATTTATACTGACTAATGAAATAAAGAACATTCGACCATTCAGGCACTTAAAATTGGATAAACTGTTTTATAAAGTGTGAGACAAATTTACAGTCTGTAATAGAGGATCAAGTTTGCATGTATTCTAACTATTTTCATATTTTTAAACTTGTGTTAGAAGCAAGGGTTTGGGTTAAAGGCTTTTACTAGCACTGGCTCTCTCAGATTTGTTTCCTTATGGTTAAAGTTTGACTCTTTATACTAGTGGCCTGCCTTCTCTCTGCAGAGCACTGTTAAGCTATGTGTGCAAGGCATAGTGGCAGCACAAACTAGTTTCAACAAATAAGCTTCTAGCTTACCCCTGTCAAGGGCAGCTGGTGAGCTTTATTAGTAGTATTTAATTTCTACATTCAGCTTTGATATTTTGACAGGCCTAAACTTCATAGAGCACCAATCCATATTCAGTGATTAATAATGGGATTGATGGTATGCTTATGGAAAGTACAAATGAATGCTGGTAGTATGGTCTTCAGGGCTTCATATAATTGGTGGTTGGTCGTTTTTGCGACTTAGGTGCAGCTTTGGCAGTGAAATGATGGCAGATAAAATGCCTGTGTTAAGAATTCATTAACAAATACATCCACAGATAATCTTCCTGGAATCTTCTGGAAAATGCGGGTGAATCAGTGAAGCTGAGTGGAGAACTTTACAGTAAGCTATTGATTACTTGCACAGCAGTTGCCTCAATGAAGCACTTACTTTGCTTCTCCTGTTTGTGGAATACAATGCACTGCATTGGGAGGGTGAAAAGTAGTCTTAGTACAACACTCGTTTGCATATTTACAAAGCTGGCCTCAGTGACCACATTAAGCATAGCTTGTGCTTCTTCAAGACAATTCTGCTGAGTCTGCTGATTGTAAAAGTTCAAGAACAGGGGTAAATCAATAGTCTAAACGAATTGTTTAATATATTGGCTAAAGAAAGGAAACCTGGAATGCTTTTATTCTGAAATACTGTGTTATGACCAATGACAACTGGGACAACTGGCTGTGCTGCTGCTCTTGTACATGCAAAATGAGTCTCAGTTCCTCCATTGATTTAGACTGTAAACTGAAACCTTGCAAACCAACTACAATTAGTGTCTTGGGGATAAAATATCAAGTCCATTATATTCTGTGTCTGTTACTGGATTTAGTTGTAGTTATATTACACAGCAGCCTGAAACCTCAATTTTGCATCTTCTAGAGCAGAGGGATGAGGATGATGTAAAATGTGTAGCTGTTTTTTAGCTTTTTGTTATTGCAAGCCATGATACACGAGAGCCATCATCCAGCTTTCCTGGTCAAATCTAAATGCATGAATTAATAGAGTTGACTTCAGCTAAATGTGCTACTAACACATGAATCATAGGCAGTGACTAGGAATGGGATTTGATGTATCAGATGCAGTGGAAGACTGAGAATAACTTGATTAGCGTTACTTAAAAATTTTAGAAGCAGCATAACAGTTTCACTGGCAGTTTTCAGTGATCAAACTTTACATTGTCATGTATCCTGGCAATAATTTACAGTTTGATTTCTAGGTAGTTATGTAGAAGATGAATGTAAGTGGCTGTTTGGTGACAGGAGTGGAGAAGTGTTTAGGAGTAAACAGGAGTTTGGCTCACTGAGTAAGATGTACTTGAAGAGAGGTAGTAAAATGCTAAGTTAACCATTAGACATGAGAGGCTAGGAAGAGAAGTGGGGAAATGGTGATGCCTGAGATAAGGCAGAGGTCAAAGACCTCAGTAGACCCCTGAAGAGGTTTATTTAAGGAGGATGTAGTCTGAATGACTGTTCCCACTATGGTCTACATTCAATGGGTATTAGAGAAGGCATGGAAGCTGATAGATTATTTTTTTCCCTACAAAATGAAACAAAGCTTTCAAAATGGAAAACAGGTTGGCAAGCTGTAACTTAGATGTGCTGTAGCTTTTGAAATTTTAAAATATAAAAGTTTTGATGTGGGTGTCCTCTCTCTCTCTTTTTAACCTGACATCCCAATTTAAGTTTTGTAAATAAGATATATCTGATGCACAAAGGAAATGCTTTGCTTTTCAGAAAGCACTGACCTATTTATTTAAAGGTTATTTATCATATTGTACTTCAGAAGCAGAAGCTATTTCTGTTGAGTCATGGTGGAGGCTCTGCCATTATAGTGGTAAAACAAAACCATGGACTTCATTTTGTACAACTGTTTGAAACAGATTTATTCATAGAGTTAAATATGCATTGATAAGACCATAAAATTTAACTGAATTTCTTTTACTATAAGCCATAGTCAAATTGTGGTTTAATTCTCCTCAACAGGCAATAAATGGCTTAATTTTAAAGCATTGTGTATTGCAAAAAGGAGATGTGTTTTCTTATCTTTTTTCCCATAGTTGTGAATATTTGTGGTACTCAGACTTGTGAACAGCAGAGAATTCTGCCCCCAACTCCCCCCTGGGGGGGGAGGCGGGTCTATATATTGTGCTGACCTGGGAATAAGGATGGGGAGTGCAGTGAGGAAAGACAGGAATCTGGTGAAGAGTGATGCACAGCTTTACTAGGCACTTCTTTAGACAAAGGTAGAAAGTAGGAAGGGCAAAGAGGAAGAGAACTGTCTGAGTTGCCATAGTGGTGATCAGGACTGGAGAAGTTTATCCTGTGGATAAGAGGCCATGTGGAAGACAAACCTGATGCAGGTGGGGATGGAAGATAAATGGTAAGGATTGGAAATGTAGAACAAATGCGAGTGTTGTCATCTCGGTAGCTAGGAGATCCAAAGTTTTGTGGGGTTTAAAAGGCAGGACTTGCATATGCATGGGGAGACAAGGAAGGGTGCTGATGTGGTCAGAAAACTGAATATTCCCAGCATGTAGAGTAAGCTTGATAGGAGCAATATGGCAGTAAGATCAAAGCCTTACTTCCTGATCCTTCAGTGTGAAATGATAGCTAGTGAAATGTTAGACTGGATGAATGGAAAGAGATGGGAATCATGGGCATGCACTTCAGTGAATCCTGCCTGTTATGAAGTCCATCTTCCCCTCCCCCCCCTTGAATAGCAAAAGGAAGTTAAGAAGTAGAGATAAAGTGTTGAGAAATGCCTTCTGAAAGGAGGAAGCAGAGGAGGATGACTGCAATGGGATGCTAAGCTGTGATTTTAGGAAGTGAAAGGAGAACCACAAAAGCCAGTAAAGGTCTAAAGTTTTGGGAGAAGAGTCATTGATTTATAGAAGTGTTGAAAGGTAAAGGAATCCAAATCCCAAAACACATCCAGAAAAGATCTCCACTGGAGACCTTGGTGAGAGCCATCCCAGTGGGATGCACTGCACTGGAACCAGCAAAGGCCCAATGGCAGAACCACATTCCAGGCAAGGGCCTTGGCGTACTTGGTGACTTGGCCGTGGGAGAGAGAAGGTGGTGATGTGGGACAGGTGGTGGTGTGATATAACACAGACACCTCAGGCAAAAGTTAATGGGTGAGCGAGGTGGGAGAGTCAACAGCACAGGAGTGCAAAAAGAAGTTTGTATATTAGCTTAGCATCCATGTAGCTTCACTGGATGGCCTGGGGGGCTATCCGTAGCTGTGTTTTTGGCCAGGCAGCCTGGGAGGGATAGCATTATATTCAATCTTGGTGTGGAAATGAATGTCCTGGGCCTGGGATGGGGGAGTATGGTGTGAGTGAATAAGACAAAGTCAGATGAGGTCCACCTCTGTTGCAGCTGATGCTAGTTTTAAGTGCCAGGAGTGGGAAGGGTATGTTTGCAGGGTGGGCTAGATGTGGGACTGCTGCGGAGGTAGCCTGCAATTTAGTCTTCCATCAGTAGCTGGTTGCAAGTCGGGTAAGTTGCCAGCAGTACATTAAGCACAGGCTGGAGGGACCTTTGACGGGCTCGTCCCCTGCAGAGGTCAGTGTCCTCACACCCTGTTGTCGGCACTGAGCAGCTCTTCTTCTACAGGCAAAAGCACTGCTGGGCCTTTGGTCAGCTTGCTTTCCCGCAGGAATGAATGTTATTTGTGAGCAGGGGGCTGTTTTGTGGGGTTTGTCAGTAATACATGCTGTAGGTGACTAACAGCAGTGCCCAGTGTGGTGGTTACAGCGTGTTAGCCCTGACATGGGCATGCTGGTGCAGTGATACAGGGTCTCCATTAGCTTGAGCTGTGCGTGTCAGCTGTTCAGAGGCTCTTGTACTGGCCTACAAAACCTGGGCTGCATTGTAAAGGTGGTGTGCTGATCAAAGGCTGAGACCAGTAGTCTATGTAAATACGAGTTTAAAGCTAAAATACAAGCCTGATGTCTATCTTCCTTCTAAGGCTGGTAACCTTGGGTTGCCTGACAAAGATTATAAATACCAAAGGTTGTAAGTAAACCTTTACTCTGAGAGAAGTTGAAACTATACTTCCAGTTACAATTTAGCAGCATTATCACTCTTGCCCCTCCCTTTTTCTAGGGAGTGGGCACATTCCTGGTTGACCAAGCCTGCTGCCCTGAGGAAAGCTGCTGATGCAGCAGCGCAGTGTTCTGAGAGTGGGAGTCCTTCTCCAAGAGTCCATTCCAGCAGACTTGCTCCCTCTTGTCACTCTGTGAACTCCTCCAAGGATGGACTATGAAACAGGCCTATCAAAATAAATGTTTTCCATTGTGAAATACTCTAGTCATGAATATGGTAAATGAAATAACTGACTCATTTGCTGTGCTGTGACTCATTTAACTGCTCTGTGCCTCATTGTGTAACTCTCAGAACAGAAAACGTGCATTGCTGTGCTTACAAACTTGTATTTTGGAAAAGTTTTTTGTGATTGTCATTTGCAAACTTCACTCCCTGTGAAGACCACTGTGTTATTCACCCTGAGGTTACATGGTTGCTTTAGACTGGCTTAAAGGCAGGCTGCTGTCAAAGTGACGCTGCAGTTCTCAAGCTTGCAGCTTGTGCCAGGGCTTGTGGAGCTGCACGGTGAGCCAGAGAACTGGCCTGCTTATGAATTCAGATCTTGCTGAGTGAGTTTTACCTGGTTTATTGGCCAAGAAAATGCTACTGTTGATTCAAGGGAGAGGAGATTACAAGAGGGGGGGCACTGAGAAGGGCAGGGCTCCTTTCTGTGTCAGTCACATGTAGACTGGCTAAGTCAGTAGACTTTGCTGCCTGCAGGAAGGAGATGGCTGCTGTGCTTGGGAATTTACCCATGGCAAAAGTAGGCCTGTTTGTTCCAGAGACAGCAGCATGGCCCTTTCCTGAGCCCAGGTGGTGTGTTAGGCCTGTATGAGTGAGCTGCCTTCCATGTCTCTCATCCGCAGTGGTTTTCTGTGTTACAAAACCTTGGTCAAGTGATGAGTACCCCTCCCACACTCCACCAGTGGTTAAAAGAAAGCCAGAGAAATGTTTACTTTAAAAGTACAGGAAAGGGGAAGGAAATACTGAACTATTTACTCCAATCATACATGTTCACATCTCTCTATACCTGCATAGCTGTTGCAAAAGGTGCTTTTTGCCTTCAAAGTTCGTATCTTTCCTTGCCTTCCAAGATGGTACTGAGCTTCAGCATACTTACGTATAGCACAGACATTTGAAGCAACTTTTCTGCTTATTATGCAGTTGTTTCGTGACCAAATAATGTGTTCTATGTTTATTTTCATTCATGTCTGTTGACTTTATTTGCTAAAGTAAGCGTTCACAACTTTTTGTCTGCTTAGGCCTGCTCAGCCAATGTAGCTAAGAATGAGCTGGAGTCTCCTCTTTGCTTCTTGGACTTTGATCTGTTGCCACTCAGCAGTCTCACTGGAGGCTGCAGGGTTGTGGTGGTATAGGAGAGATTGCTGTTGTCTTGCATGGCCTTTATTACTGGTAGTCATGTCTGAGAAGGAAATAATGGAGCATGACTTGCAGATCTCAAGCTGAGTTTGTAGGGCTGGCATGTAGGGGCGGAAAAAACCCTTATTGCTTGTAAACTGAGTACTTCTGATATGGACCTTACTGAGAGTCTAAAATAGCTTTGTGGGGTTCCAGTATCATTACTGCTTCCCCAAGTAGAACAGCAATTGAGCAGAATGTTGGTGCTTTTGTATAACTTGCTTAGTGTGGAAGCTGAATGACAGACAGCTGTTCAGCTAAGTGGGGCGTATTTACTGAAATGATCTGTTTTCAGGACTCAAAGCCAATGTGTGATCTATTCCAGATGGACTTTACTAATGAAGAACAAAGCTTGCCCATAACTGATGGAGGGAAGAAGTACATTGAAAGCCCTGTTGCACACTTCACAGTGCAGATGAGTGCATTTTCAGGGCAGAAATGGCTTCCATTTAGCATAAAGACAGATTTCATGGGGCTTTATGTGGGCCTGTCTAGGAGAGGATGCTTTGGCTTTCTCAACTGCTTGCACTGGTGGAGAGCAAAGCTTATTACTGCCTCCCTTTCACCAGTAGCCTGCTTCGATGGGGAAGGTTTGATCTGGGTTGCTCACTTCCTAGAGCCCTCCTACAGCTCTGCCTAGACAGTTGTGACTGTGAGACTCTTTAAAGCATGCATGAGCAAGAGACTAGGCTGGAAAAGGCCTTTAAGACTGCTGAGCCCAACTGTTAACCTAGCACTGCCAAGTGTACCACTAAACCATGTCCCTAGGTGCTACATCTACACATCTTTTAAATACCTCCAGGGATGGTCACTCAACCACTTCCCTGGGTAGCCTGTTCCAATGCTTGACAACCCTTTCAGTGAAGAATTTTTTCCTGATTTCCAATCTAAACCTCCCTGGCACAACTTGTAGGCCATTTTCTCTCATCCTATTGCTTGCTACGTGGGAGAAGAGACTGACACTGACCTCACCACAACCTCCTTTCAGGTAGTTGTAGAGAGCGATAAGGTCTCCCCTCAGCCTCCTTTTCTCCGGGCTAAACAACCCCAGCTCCCTTAGCTGCCCCATATAAGACTTTTTTCTCTAGACCAAGTCTTAATGCTCCTTAAGTTGTACTGAGGATCTTTAAGTTGTAGAGCTTAAGCAGGGTACTTTACCTTTCTTGGTTGTCTCCTGCTGGGAGGGAGCCTACATGACCTCCAATCCTAACTGAAGTGTCTAGTTCCTTCCTAACCTCTGCAGGTGGTGTTATTGTACATGTTTATCCAGGCTCCTAAACTAAGTATTTCATATTTGAGGAAGGTGAAGTTACTTAGTCTGGTATCTTTCCTGCTCATTGCTGCACTGCTAACAGTCTTACAAAATTACATGGCTGCTTTCTGTCAAATTGTGGTTTAGGCTGATCACAGGTGTTTAATGTGATACTTTGTAAGCTGACCATGATTTCTGCAAGCCGGGTTTGTTAAAGAAGTACCAGCTTGAACTCTTGTCCACTTAGGAGACTGAAGAACAGTGAGGTATATCAGTCCTTCAATTTCTGTGTGAATTATTGTGGTTTCTTGGCTGTCTTCCTTTTAACCCCTCCACCTCTACCCCTACTTCCTTTTTGCTGTTTGAAGACAAATACAATCAGGGGAAACTGACTGTTCAGAACAGGGTATTGAGCTATATACACAGTGCTGTTGCTCACATGAAGCTAGCAAATAGGAAGAAGAACAATCCCCATGAGTAATGCAAGAGGTTCTTTAACACAGTCAAATAAAACAAGTGTTCAGTTCTGAAGTTTGGGCAGGTTACATTCAGTGTAAGTATATCTTGTATATACTTATCTTAGTAAGTATACTATCCCAGGAAGGATGAAGGCTTATGGGACCTGAGTGGGGGAAGAGAAGAGGAGCAGTGCTTGTAGGCTTCCTTTACCTTCATGAAATTCTTATATCATCTGTGATGGGTGGATGTGTGTACTTTAATTACTGCATTTGCACAAATCCAAGATTGTGACACAGGTTCAGGTTAGTCAAGAAAAAGTACTTTAAGTCATTTTATTCATAACTGAGTATGTTTTGCCTTTAATTTGGGGAAAACATTTTTGCCTCAGTGAAAAAGCATTTTTTTTTAATTGGAAAGGAACTTAAAAGAGGGTTAAAAACCTGGGATTTTTGTGCAGTACAGTTGAGTGAACTTCCTCAAACCTGCCAAATTTAAAACTTACTGGGATTGATGTTTCTTAATGGAACAGAGGGCTTAGAGTGGATGTTCTCATCACAACTCTGGGGTTGAGTGAAAAACAGTGTACTACTAAAATCCAAAAGAACATACCTAGCTCTTTGCATACAGATTTGCTCACAAGTTCAGAATTTTGCAGAACTGGTTCAGGAATCCTGACTTGCACTTGCCATCCTTGCCAAAGCCCTCCAGAAGCATTATGTAAATACCTTCACACCAGCTGGAGGTGAGAATGCTGCCTGTGGGTGCATGGCCAGAAGCTGCTGCATGTCAGCTGCTTGCTGTAATTTCCTCTCTTTCAGACCTTTATCTTGCACCTTCCTGAAAGACAGCTGACTGCTTTTCACCAAAGGGTAAAGTCCTGTGGATTACTTTCCAGTCACTGTTGGGAGACTGTCCACAGGGCAATTCCTGTGGAGCGATGAATGTGCCACCAGCTGTGCCTTTGCATAGTTTTTGTTGCTGCAGTAGGTGTGAAGTTATACAAGGTTGTTTGACCTAGTAGAGAAGTCCAGGACAACTCTTGGATTTTAAATTTTGAAGGTATGAGGAAGAGGCCATACCGGATTTGGATAACAACTACTACTACTGCTACTAGAAATTGTTCATGTAGTTTTATCCACTTTGGTGCTATTTGGATTCAGGCCAGAGCTCCTGTCAGTTATGCTGTGCAGATGGCGGGTTTAGTTCATCTAGTAGTCTCTTTAAATGCATCCATCTTTAAAGATAAAATTGTGTGCAAAACGAAGAGCTGGGACTCATGAAATTACTTTTACCACACAATTTCTGCTAAATGCATCCCAGAAGAACTTAGAGCGTGTACAGTGATTTGATAGGCTTCCATCAAGTTGAATCTGTTACAGATTCAGGATACAAGTACTGACTTGTTTTAGCTCACAATACTTGGGCATAAACGACAGGCACAAAATTGACTAGTCTGAGTCTTAAGAGGTGCCCTTTAATAGTATCTTCCCAAGAATAGCACTGCACCAGGTAACAAAGCAAATAGAAGATGTTTTGTGCATAATGATTGAAACCTTGGCTACTGGTAGGCCTCACAATATTGTTCACTGGATTGGTATATGAAACTTGCTTTTAGATAGGAGTGGCTGTTCTTGACTCCACACTATTGTGAATGCTTAGTAAATTGAGAAAAGCAGTATGTCAGTTTTGGAAATACTGGCATCCTTAAAAGAAGGAAAAATCTATACTGAATGATGAATAATGATAAATTACAGGCCCACACTGTACTTTTCATTGAGCTTCATAATGGTTTCAGTTCACTTCCTTATCTTCCTCCTCCCTCCCCTGTAGTAGTCATGAGAAGGAAAGACAAAGGCAAAGCTGAACTCCGTGCTGTTTATTATGAAGAGGCAGTTGAGATTTAAACCACCTATTTGTAAGCAGAATGTAACACTGACCTCATTAGATGCAGTGGTTATGAATCTTTTGAAATCCTTCAACTCTTAATTGCTAAAAACTTGGAAGTACATTCCTGATGATTGCAAGCTTCCTACTATCTTTTTGCATTCTGGTTATTCGAAATACAGTTTGGCACATTCTGATTAAGCTTGCTTTAATTTGATGCGTATGGAGAAAGTGAACAGAACACAAAGGAGAAACCTCAGCTGAAAGTTGGAAT
The DNA here is from genome assembly GCA_026212715.1 of Elanus axillaris. NCBI lineage: Eukaryota > Metazoa > Chordata > Aves > Accipitriformes > Accipitridae > Elanus > Elanus axillaris. The sequence goes on along the minus strand of JANZLQ010000079.1, from coordinate 61,316,897 downwards.
AGTCTCACTCAACCTGGTCACTTAGGAAAAAATGTGTTTCCTCAGAAGACAGAATAAAATGTGTGCTGTATCTTGGTCATCATTTGAAGTTCATACCTGAAATAAAGTTTCAAACCGAGAACTGTGCCACAATTAGCAGGTTATTTTAGAGAGAAAAACATAGCAGCTGAAGGGAATCGGACTTTTAACCACTTCGCTGAAAGTTACGAAGTGCTTGAGCATGCCTGGAAAAGTAGAATAGCTTTTTTATTCTGTTGACAGCATTCAGAGTTGATATAAATCTATCAGGGTAGACATATATTGGCCCACCTAGCATTTCACTTAAAGCAGGAACAGGTCCTGTAGGAAAACCTTCATTAATGCTATGTGCTGGTGATGACTCTGCTGCTCCTCTTGCCAATGCTTTCGCATTTCACATTAGCAGTTAGCAGGGGGATAGCCTGGTTTTGGTACTCTGAGGTTAATTACATTTATGATGCTGTGTATCCAGACTAATTTTGAAGGCTCATACAAAACAGATGTGAGAGGGAAGGGGAAAAAATCTCTTGGAATATACTGAAATGTTTATGTGTTTCGGAGACTTTCTTCCATTGTAAACACAAAAGTGACTTGCCAGCTTTCATTTTCTGCCAGTGGTAATAGGTTTTCCATACATTCACAGCTGTTTATTGTGTGAACAGCTGACAAAAGCTCAGGCTTTCAGGGGTAAGGTGAGCTGGTCTCTGGGTAGAACAAAGACCTTTAGTAGGGGGGGAAAGGCTTTTTTCTCCAGAAGCACAAGTGTAAAGGCAGCTGGTGGCCTGAGTGCAAATCAGAAACATATCTGGAAACTTAATTCCCCCAATTGTGGTGTTACTGAAGTGCAAGGATTTATTTTTATCTTACTGTCTTTAAGGATGTTACTATTTAGCAAATAAAACTGTATGCTTTTATGTGCTGCTTTTTGGGTTGTAAAAAATGCTGTAGTGCACAGAGAGTAATTCTGTTAAAATAGAAGGAAGTGCTTGCACAAGTGGTGTGATTTATCTTGTGAGGAATGGGAAGGTTGCTGGGGTTAAACTAGATTAAATAAATAAACCCTGTAGGTCTTGGAGCTCTTAGGTTTTCCTGAATTCAGCATTATGTGGGAGTGTTACGGAAATACTAATTCAAAATAAGCAACCCCTGATGTTTGTAAACCAGTATCTTGATGTGCTTGCTTTTGTAATGCTCCTTCCACAGCCATAGTATCTCTTACTTTGCATATGTGTTATTACTTAGATAACGTTAAAGGAATGCTACTCATCTCTCCCTTAGTTTTAGTTTGTATCTAAACCATTACCACAGAGCCTTGATCTAGCTCTGTGACTGCTTTAACTCATGTTTGTTTATTCTGCCGTTTAACCCTGTAACTCGGCAGTGATGCTTGGAGAGAACTTTCTTAAGGAGGAATGCGTGTTCTGCTTTGAACGGTTGCCGCTGCTAACATGTGTGACTGGGTTGGGGGAGGGCTGCGCTGGCAGAAATAAAATCAAATTCTCCAGGCACAAAGAAGAGCAACTTGAGTGCGACAGCACAATAACAAGAAAGCAGCCCAACTGCACTGTACAGGCTAAATGACATAAAGTAAGCTCTTGCACAAATGGAGCAAGGCAGTGTTGTACAATTCGGCTTGTTCATTTGCTGAGAGTAAATTGCTTTGCCTTGAAGAGCAAAACAAAAAAAGGTTTTATTACAGCCTTCATAATTGGCAAACAGATGTTTTTGTACTTTGGTTTATAAACTGTTACAAATCTACCAGTCAAAAACAAACAACAGAAGCTACTTTCTTCTTTCATTTGAAGAGCATTTCTAATACGACGTGCTGCCTCTTAATATGTGCACTATTGAACACTTCAGGAGGCTTCCTGGAGAAGAGATTTAAACCTATCTAAGTTATGTGATCTCAAACAAAATAACATTTCCATGTTTAATGTTTCATTAGGAGCTTTCCCTGAAATGCAATATTGAAAATTTTTTTTATATTATTTATTATACTATCTTAGTTGAAATATATATTTTTTTAATCTTGTTTAGTTCCATGCCTGTCGTAAAATCTTTAAAAATATTGCGGTTCCAAGTTCCATGTCTTCCATGTAGTAGGCATTGAGCTTAATTACAGCAGACTTGAGTGCTTAGGCTGCTTTTACAGAGGACAAGACGTAGTGTGTTCACTGAACAATAGAAAACAATTTAAAATTGGTTGCAGTCACCTTTTTACGAAGCTCTTTACACTGGTTTTTAAATCACTCTATTTTGCAATTATTTGACTATATTGTCTGTAAAGAGCAAGAGATCGTCAGATTTTAGGATTCTTAAAGGGCATAGTGGATATTTGAAAACTGTTTAGAACGGCTCATTGACTTATGTATAGGGTTATCAAAACGCAGCATGCTCAATACTAAACAATACAGTGAATTATGCTATTCAAAATGTTCTTCTGTATTGGAGATAAAACTGAGCTGACTGACGTAGATTATGAATGGCAGTCACTCTGTTTGCCCCACCAAGCCAAAATCACCTATCTATATTGTAGACTTGACACTCTTTTTAATATTGCTTGTGGAAAGCTCTTTGTCACCTACTCGAGGCACCTTTGGATTATGTAGAGCAGCATTACTGGGGCTCAAGAAGTTAGTTCTCATTTTTAGTTCCCTTTGGCTAGACACTGGTATGAACATGTTCCCTTTCCTGCTCTTTTGTCCCCCTCTCCAAATTTTTGTTTTGTACTGTTTCTGTGTTGCAAATGAATAGTGGGATGAAGTCTCTTGTATATGACTCATTGCTATAGTTCTTTCTTATGTCATTGGAAAGCTTGGTTGTGTTCCTTTGTAGTTTGATACTTGGATCAGTTCTTTTTCTTATTGTATTTATTATGGGTTGTGTTTATGAAACTTTGTATAAAACATCTTAAAACTTCTTCAACGGACATCTGCAGTTCTTGAAGTGTGGTTCATATTGTAAAGAGCTATATGCAATAAGGCTTATTAAAAGTTATAGCTTACTTTCCCTTTGCTGTTTTAGAACTTGATTACCTCTGTAGAAACGTGAGGCTGGGTTATACTACAACATGTGTCTGCGCAGTATGTCATTGGACATTCCTGGTGCTAACGTAGCTTTGGCTGTATCTGCAGTTGAGGAACATGTACTCTTGCAGTGTTGACAGGCCTTAAATTGAGTTCACATGAATTTCATGTGCTGTGAGGCATATACTGCTAATGTGGAACCTACTGAAAGCCGATTAAGTGATTGCAGAACTTAAACCTAATTTTCACTGAAAGCGGAAATGGTTGTGGAGTCAGATTTGTAGAGTACTTTATACCTAAGTCTGTGGAGAAGTGTATGGCTCAACAGCAGTTATGCAGCTAATCACTTGGTGCATGTTTGTATTTGTTGGCACTAAAATGTCTTTTAAAAAAAAAAAAGCAACAAAACCAGGTCCTCACTGGTTTCTTTAAAGAAATAACTGCTCCATCAAGAATGAGCTTTAACAAGAGGGTCTTAAACAAAAACAACACTGCCCCTTTTTTTTGAGCTTTTCAAATCTTTTGGCAGGCATTAGCCACTTTCGATTGTGTTTGCTGGCAGCTGAATTCTTTAGAATTTTTGGACAGTTATCAATATAGCTTAGGCCTGTTGTCTCCGTGGGTTGTGTGGTGATGTGGTGTTTTGCTGTTTGTCTATTTATTTATTTATTTATTTATTTTTTACTAGCTGAGAATTGAAACTCTTTAGACTAGATGTTTTGGCAGAGTTATTCCAGGGAGAAAACTAGTTCTGTTTCTGTGATTTTGACCTCTCAGTCAAGATTGAAGAATATTGACAGGCCTGCTTGTCAAACTGATAGGGCAATAAATGCAGGCTCTTTAGGAATCGAGTATTTTATCTGACTGCTTCCCAAGATACCTGCCTAGTGTAAAGCCATGGCCTGGAGGACTGGTAAGGAAGCCACTTTCACAGTAAAAAACTGTTTTCCTTATGTTCAGGAGGAACCTCCTGTGTTTTACTTTGTCCTGTCACAGGGCACCCCTGGCAAGAACCTGGCTCCAATTTCTCTACACTCTCTCTTCAGATACTTGTACAAATGGATGAGCTCCCCCTGAGCCTTCTCTTCTCCAGACTGAACAGCCTCAGCTCTCTCAGCCTTTTCTCCTGTGTGAGGTGCTGTAGTCCCTGCATCACCTTTGTGGCCCTTTGCTGGACTGTTTCCAGTATGTCCATGTCTGTCTTGTACTGGGGAGCCCAGTGCTGAACACAGCACTCCAGGTGTGGCCTCACCAGTGCTGAGCAGAGGGGAGGATCACCTCCTTTGACCTGCTGGCAACGCTCCTCCTCCTGCAGCCCAGGATGCCACTCGCTGCCTGTGCTGCAAGGGCTCCTGTTGAACTTGGTGTCCGCAAAGAGCCCCAGGTTCTTTTCTGCAAAGCTGCTTCCCAGTTGGTTGGGCCACAGTACAATACACAGCACAGTACAAATACCTGGCCACCTAAACAAAATTTCTTTTATAGGCTGTTGGTGGATGAGAATGTTAAATTTTCTGTGCAGTCATGCAGATACAGCTTGTGTTACTGCAGAGCTGAACATCAGCGACCAGAGGCTTGCATAGCAGGTAATGCATCAGAAGTGATTTATTCTTGGGATGAGAGGCTTCACACAAAGAAGTTCTGACTAAGACAGCAGATTGTGGATCTAAGCCTGTGGTAGATGCCTTTGTGCTGCCCATGGGGTGGACTGGCACATTAGAGTTCGGGTCTCGTTCAGTAAGCTCAGTGATGTTGTGCAGGTGCAGTTTAGCTTACAGCAAATGACTGCTGGGGCTGAGAAGTCTTGCACTCAGTCCCAGTGTACCTTTAAGAAACATTGTGGGTCTTTATTTCAAGCACAGTATGCATCACTTTGGGAATGGGAGAGAGTTAAAAAAGACATCTTCAATCACTTTACTCTTCAAATTTACTCAACTTCTGCTTGGGAAGGGGGTAACTGCTGGAGCAGGAAGAAAAGCCATATAAAATGGCTAGCTGTGCTCTTAATCCAGGGTGCAGATACCATGGTGATACCTGTAAACAGTGGACATGTGTTGAAGGTTTAAAAAAACTTCTGCTCTATTTAGAAGTGCAGGTTCCACTCACTTTCTTTAAACTGTAGTTCTTGCTGGAGCAGGACTCAGTGGAAATAATTTGCTTTTTTCAGTCTGGAAGTTCAGACCAGTTAATGGTGATTCTGGCTGAAAGTGGAATACAAATTACTTACTAGTATCCTTCCAAGCTTGTTAATGAATGGGTGCTTGCACTTGTTTGTGAGGTTGGTATTTTCTTTGTTGTTGTTGTATAGATATTTTTTCCTAATGTAAGTTAAGACTTTAAGCATTTTGAAGCCTCTAATTATTTTTCAACTATCAATCAAAAGAGAGCAATTTAACTTTTTCTGGTTTCGGACTACCACTAGCCTCAAACAACAGTGAAATAAAAACTCTTGCTTAAAAAGCAATCACAACTCCTCATTTGCCCTTCATGTGTAATTGGAACAATTCAATTCTTAACTCTAAGAGGCAATAGTTTTCAAGTTTGAATTTGTAACACCAGCATTAACACCAGTCTGTTAGTGGATGGAGGTTGGAATTGGTGCTGCTTTTATTTGGGAGGATCTGCAAAATTACTTCATGAATTGTGTATTTTCTGCTGTCTTAGCATATTGTTTGCTAACCTGTGTTAGTTATAGTAGTTTCTAAGATTTGCTTGGATTTCTGCTTAATAGAACTTGGCTGAAGGTGACCTGCTGCTGCTTTCGTTTTCAGACAGGTCTCTTGAGGCATGAGGGTACTAATGTAAAGTTTACCTGGATTGCCCTTCCCCTCTCCTTTTCCAGTTCCCCTAGATCATCTTGAATAGAGCAAAGCATGGGTAAAGAGGAACTGAGGATATCTCCTGGAGAAATTTTAGCTATTGTATCTTCTGTTCCACATACAGTAGAAAACTGCTGCAGTGTTTAATAAGTGCTTTTAATAGGAGGTCATCAGAGAGCTCTACCATAGCTTAACCTTCTGGCTTTATTACTAGCCTCAACTGGAAATGGAAATGGTGTAGGTGGAAAAGGCTGTCAGGATCTGTACCTTGACCTTTCTTTCCTTTCCAGATCTCCCTTTCACCAACAAATGTCAAGATAGCTCTTTCTGACTCTTGAAGAATGTAAATAAACCTTATGATGAATCTCTTACAACTAGATGATAGTTAAACCCCAAAATTATAGTTGCAAAATACATTTGAGTGGCTACTTTCTGGTCAAATGGCAAATAATGTTGTAATGTGGAGCAGAGAGTGCTGTGAAAGCAAAGCAGTTTTCAGGACAATGATTATTTGTCCTTAATAAGCATTATGTTTTTATAGGTTCAGTTTGTCACAGTTAGAGAAAGTGACAGGCAAGAAAAATAGCTGCAAAATTACATTTAAGAAGTGAAATCATTTAATGTTCTTTTAGTAGCAGACCTGTTTTAAAAATGGTCTAAGAGGCTGTGTTTCCTCATCTGTGAATTTTTGATGTACAGCAAGACTTACAAAATAAGCATTTTCATGCAGGTGAAGGAGTAATTAAATAGCAAGTGTGTACTGATGACTTTTTCCCCCTTCCCTAAGACAAGTTGGGTTTTCTGTTTGTACTTCAACTCAGAAGTTAGCTTTCAAATGGCATGGTAGACAACTGATCCATGCTCCTCTCTGCTCTCTTCCGTGGTGTTTGAGAAGTCACTTGTATTTGCAGAAGAGAAGTAGCACAGGAAGGATTTAAAATAAAAAAAAAAAAAAGTTTACCACCTTTTAAAACAGGTTTATTTCCTAAAGCTTACATATAGGGTCTGCCTTTGTTTTTGTTGTCATTGTAATAAACAACTTGGTAAGTTCTCTTTTTTTTTGATTACACTTCAGAAATATAGGTAGGCTGGAAAGTGGGTGATAAAAAAGATGCAGATAGAGATGATAGAGATATGGCCTTTCAGTCAAAGTTTTAGCCCTCACTCAGGGAAAACTTGAGGTGCAGTAATGATACAGCTTTATAGATATTTGCAGATAATTCCTCCCAAATAAAAAGGAAGGAATAAAATCTACTGGAAACAATTAAGCAATGGGTCTTTGACTTAACTTTAGTTTATGTGCTTGACCCTGTCTCAGTAGAATTCTAATATATTGTTTCCCTAGCAAAATCTCATGTCCTAAAATGGTCTTGCTTTGGGGGAGTTTAGGCAAAATTTTCTACTCCTTCCCAGCCCCTGCAACGGTGAAGGTCTGCTTTTGTCTTTGAACACTTGGAAAACCTCAAGCATTTTCAGCCATTACTGCTGGATGTGTAAGGATGAAGTCATAGCCACAACCTAGTTGCCAAATACTAGCTTCTTGTTGGCTGTATTCATTTAGGTGGACCTAAGCTGACTTGGAATTTGTAAAGCTGTAGCCTTCCTACACGCTCTTGAGGACAACTTGCAGCAGGTGGAGATAAATATGCAGGAAAAGGTCATGGTGGAGATTATATGTCTGACTCAAAGTGTTTTGTTTAGAAGACATTGTGGAAATACTACTATTGCTTTTAAGAGGAAGTTAAAAAAATTAAGTTACAGAAAATGACATGGCGTGGACCTTGAATATAATAAAGAAGATTTCATGGTAATTAAAGATAAGTTCATATATTGTGTAATGGATCACTGCAGATGTATGGCTAGGTAAAAATTTAAAATGTTTAGGATCATGTCAGACACAGGAAAGTATCTCAAGTACAGCTAGACACATAATTATAACATCAGTGGCCAAGTAGGCTTTGTTTATTAATGTTCCCTCCACACCATGAATATGCTTAGCAAGTATTCATTTCACTAATCCCATCCCCACTAAAAGTTTGCCTTGCATCTTGTTCAAAATTACCAATCCAGTCATGAAAACTGGTAAGAAAATGTCTGTCTGAGTACAAGGGAGCTAGAGTAAATTAGATTCTTCCAAGTAAGACTTAATTAGGGAGAATTCAGAGTTTTACAAGTCCACAGTGAAGTGACATATTAATGGCATTTAGGGACTGAAGAGCATGCTAATGGGTTTGAATTTAAATACCTAACCAAATGAGGCAAATGTCTTTCAGTCCAGAAGGCAAAGTTATTTGGGTCTAAGCAACTTGGTTTGGCAGGGCTGTTGGTGCAAGTATGTGGGTAGGGTTTTTGTTTTGGTTTGGGTTTTGTTCTTTTTTTCCTGACAGGGAAATTGCCAACTAATAAAACTCATCTTGGCTCCTTCTGTTCGGGTCCTCTGCCTCTACAGTTCACTGTAACTGTCACCGGAGAGCAGTATGACTGAGATGACATTGCAGTATTTGGGATCTACTTTAGAAGTTCTGCACAGTATTCAGTTTTCTGATCTGCTTTGTCAAGATGACAGTGACAGAAGAGTTCTCAGCAGCAGAGGATCTAAGCAGGCAAATCGCAGTCTGTTGGCTCTAGCTGTTTGTGCTTCAGAGCCTTTTCTCAGTAATTAAGAGTGGCAGGTTGGGCTAATCCCTGTCTTGCCTAAAATTTTTGGAACACAAAATAGAGCTCTGTGAGATTCAGGCTTTGATGACTTGATGTACTTCTGTCCTGCCACAGCAGAAACCCTGTCTTTTCTTCAGTGTCTCTAGCTTAAGAAGTTACTGTTTTGACTGGAGATGAGACCATGTCTCATGAGGCAAGTAGGATGAAGCCGTATTTCTTTCCCAGTTCTCTGCTTCTGTGCAGGGCCAGTGAAGCAACAGGAGAGACTGGCTTGCAAGTATATCGGTAGATTCTACATAGCCCATGACATCTGACAGAAAGGGAAGTGATGCTCTTGTTCTGGCCAGCACCGTCTTGGAGGGAGAAGATAATGTAACTTAGAGAAGTATTTTCTAGCTGCTGCAGCCAAATCTGTGACAGCAGTTAGTTAAATACTTTGGTTTCACCTATAAACCTGTTCATGTCTTTGCCTTCTACAGTAATTACTAAGGTTGTCCCATCAAAAGCCAGCTTCCCTGGAACATGAGACATGGAGTGAATTCTCAGTGGGAGTTTTGGCATAGCTTTGGCTTACATGTTATAATTTATGCCCTTGCATGGTGACTAAGTATGGTATTAGCTTTTCAGATAAAATCAGAGGTAACCACCACCACCTAATTAAAAGACTTGTAAAAGCTCTTTGTAAAGATAATTTTTAAAAGTTGTGTTGCCTTTAACAGCAATGAAATAAAACGGTTTGAAGTAGAGAATTTTGATTATGTTGGTCCTTGAGAAATGCAGTAGTTTAGGAGCAACAAGAAGGAAATATTGTGTAAATGTTTTTATATCATTGCTGCTAAATTCTTTGTATTAAAACTTGGGACACTTTTCTCCACCAAAAGTTGGCCATTCTGAGGAAAGGGGTACTCCCTGGGGACCATTGTCTTCCCTAAAGATCTTTGGAGAAGATGGGTTAATGCAGGGCTGGATTGGTTTCTATATCTCAACTTTGCAAAGGCAGTTTCTGTCATTTTGTCTGTTGGGAAGCTTCCAGGAGACTACTAAGACGTTAGGTGGCTGCTAATCTGCTTTGACCTTCATCCTCATCTTCTCGAAGAGGCTGCCCCTTTACAAAGGCAGTGTGGATCAAACTCCGTGGGACCTCAGTACTGTTGTTGTTAGCTAGGACAGTCCATCCTATTTTTTACATCCTATCCTTAACTTAAGGACAAAATCTTTTAATGCATCATAATGAACCCCGCCTACACCCCTAGTGTTCTGTAAATAGAAGTAGAGCCTGGAGGCTTTGTTACTAACTGTGAACATTACCACTGTAGGCGGTGTTGTTGCTATGATGTTTAAACATCCTGCAAGTTTGGCATTTTACTTGTGTCTTGATTATTTCTATTTTTTTTTTCTGTAATGGTATAGCTTTTCTTGGGTAGTAAATATGATATTACCCACTTTTTGGCATCTGTTGGGGTAGATTTGAGTCACTAATGACTCTTAATTTTGCCCTATAGCAGTTACACTGCAGTGTTTCAATGCACTTGGCAGTCCGGTTTGTTCATTTTATGTTTTGTCTCAGCAATACCACAGTTTTAACTGGCTTTTCTGTGTTGGTGCAAGGCAGGAATATTTCAATTTTTTTCCTGATCCATTAAAATGTCAGTAAGAATGGGTCATTCCTCCAGAGTCTGTTTTGAACATATGAGCTATGTTTATTTTATGTATCTGAAGTTTCTTCTTTGTATGATAATTTCTGTTGTTCGATACACAATTGTAAGCACTGTACTGCTGGAGCATCCTAAGATAGTGCCATTGTATTTTTACGTTTTGTTTTGAACCCTGTGATGATGACACTCCTTCAGTTGCTAGAGTTCTAATTAGCTGATGATGCTTCCTTGCAGATTACTGCATTTTGTTATGAACACTATATTGTAGGCAGAATATACAAGAAAGTTTGTAGTTCAAACTAGGACATTTGTAAGGGCTGGAAGACATCATGGTAAACTCCAGTATGCTGTTTAAGCAGGGTTTGTGCCTCTTCTTGTAGGGGCTTGACATTTCAAGAAAACAGGTTTAATCCTTGTTAGAGGTTTGCAAAATTGTTCTGAAAGAGTAACTAGCAATACATACCCTGAACCATGTCATAATGAAACAAAGAGGTTGGAACTTAGTATATTTTACTTGAAATTGCATGGTGTATAGTTTTGTGTATTCACGGTGCTTGTGAAAATTTCAGACTGCTGCATGAGTGTTTACGCTGTGGTGCTTGTTAGCTGAAGTAGTGGTGATAATAAAAAGTTCAGGGACTCATATTTTTGTCAGGTCACCATGCTAATTGATACGTAGGTTCTGGGTTTTTTACAGTTTGAAAGTGCAATGGGGAGAGAACAAATGTTACTGGTGTGTGTGGTTTTTCTGTGTTTTTTTTTTCACCTACTGTCTTCATGTGGAAGCTGTTGCATTTTTTTTAGTCAGTTTTACTTTGAAACTTACATTTTAAACGAGTGAAAACCCATTAAAAAAATTCCTAAGATGGGTTAAACTTTTGCAAGTACATTTTGCTATGTCCTGTGGCCAGTGGGGGAACTCAGTGCGTACTTCAGTATGATTTAGGCTGTGGTTTCACATACATTTCTTGCAATGACACTATGAGTCACTCTCAGCAGCTTCTTCCTGTCTTTGCCTTAGTCCTTCACTTGTGCCAGCAGAAGTGGGGTTTTTGTTCTGTGTGTGGCCTGGTGTGGTGATGTGGGTCAGGGAATTTACCCAGTGTAAGGCGGTGGTTTGGTTTTCTTTTTTTCTTTTTTCCCCTCCTCTTTTCTCCTAGCTGGGTCCATTCCTTGATGCAGTTCAGGATATAAGACCACAGAAAGGAGTTTTGGTGAAACTCGAGAGGATAGAGTAGGGGGCAAAAATGAGTGTCAGTGCCTGGTGCCATCCTCTGCCACTTCTGCTGCTTCTCAATGCTGAAAGTAACACAGATGAGGTCATGCCTGTAGGTATGTTAGCCTGAGGTGCTATGGATTTCCCAATCTTAATCATAAGCCATTAATGGAATACTTCATTACCTTCTTTCTTCTAATCTGTGCTTATGCGAAGGCAGCAAATCTTTGTCCAAGGAGAAGTGGGGAGTCGCTTTTGTATCTGGCTTACCTAGTTTCTCCTAGCCAGCTCTTAAATTACGTTAGGCCTGGCTGCTGAAGTTTTTCCAAAAAACAAGGTGGAAGGAGGAAACGATAACCATCCCCTGCCACCCCAAACCAAGAGGAGGAAGAAAAATACTTGACAGCAAAGTGTCCCTTTCCCCCAGGTGTTGGGGGGTTGACCATGGCTGGACGCCAGGTGCCCACCAAGTCGTTCTATCACTCCTCCCCCTCTTCGCTAGACAGGGGAGA